>JAJQOW010000014.1:5646012-6168512 GCA_037975125.1 Latrodectus hesperus
TAATCTTAATTTATTTTTATAAATGATTCAATATACAAATTCTAATCACAATTTAAAAGTAGTTGGAATTTATAGATGGCAAGCATTTTATCTGTATATGCTTCAAGAATGTGGAAAATTTTAAGATGCAAGTTGAAATTACTTTTTATTGAATTGTACAAAAATTGATTTAGTTAATAATTTCAAAATTAATATAGATTTAATACTACTAAAATGAAGAATTGTAATTCTTAAAACAAGATTCTAGAATAAATGTCTTTAATCTAAATATAAAACATTATGTAAGATTTGGAGCAACACAAAATAATCCTCAAAATCTAGAAAAAATGCTTTACATGTAAAGTTTTTATGAATATAAGACTAGCAATACATAAATATCAATCATTCACAAAATTAGTTCTGAAATTGAATTGATAAACCTCTAACATAAATCATAAAAATAGTTATTTTCAGATGATATTGATTAAAAGATTGAAATTAAACTGACAGTTCAATACACACTTTTACAACAACCAGTTAAATTGTAAGAATACTGTATTATAAAATAAAGTATATTTTAATGAATTCATATTTTATCAAATACAAACAGAATGTTTGATGGGAAGAACACTTAATGAACATTTTTTTAAATTATTCTTAAAACTGGGATGTTTTATTTAATTCTTTAAATGCTTGTTTTTTTTATTTATAAACAATAGGTTATTTTTAGAATAATTTAAACTATTTAGTATATAAAATGAATAAATTAGATAAATTTAATATTTTTTGATTAGCTGTACAAATTACTTTTATTATGTTATTTATTGTTAATCATTATTTATACACCAACTTTAATTTTAATTGAAACAAATCAAAAAGAGATCATAGTACAAAATTGATAAATAAGGTAATATGTTACTGACAGCATTCCTAATAAATGGAAAAAAAATATCACACAGTGTTCAAAATTACCATCTTTCCATTGAAATATAACAAATCGACCTTGTTTGGGTTCAGAATCATCACAGTTTACAATTGCTGTACCAACAACATAATAGGGATTTGGATCTTCACCAAGTTTAGTTGATATAATACTAATAGCATATTCATTAGAAAGAAACTGGTGAGCATGTAGAACTGCAATGCAAAACAAAAATTTTTAATTAAAATGGCATTCTAAAAATTTTACAATATAGTTTTTTAATATTTTTCATTGTATAAGAGATTTTATTTTAAAAATTTAATTTTTTATTAATTTAATTTTAAAATTAGTAGCATATTCAATTTAATTTTAAATTTCATAGTCAGAAAAAATCAATCTGGGGTAGACAACAATAAACAATTACAATTTCTAATCTTTATATACATGAAATGTGATTTTTTTGCAAAGAAAATATAGAAAATTTACTCAACCAGAACTAAATACTAAAATAGTATCATTAATTAGAGAGTGTTCCTTGCTTTGTAAAAGATTTGTAGATATATATTACAGTGTATGAACAAATTCAGGTTTATATCATTAACAATTTTAAGACAGTAGAAAGATGTTTTCTTTCATGGAAATGTTTATATACAAATATTCACGTGAAAATATTTAGTTTAGAAAACTTTTTCATTTAACTAATTATAAATTGTCACAAGAAGACTAAAAAAATGTTAAAATACAAAGTTCACTTAATTTGAAAAAAATGAAAATACATCAAAACTATTTAAAAAGTTTAAATACTTAAAATTTTGCAACTACAAAGGAAAAACAATATTGTCTTTCACAGAACCTTCGAATGTATGTTGGTCAACAATAAGCAGGCTATGCACATCCACCTCCATACCACAGTCATCAGCTGATTGCACGCTAGTTTGCAATTTAATGCTAGAATTGGAAACTGAACTGCAAAAGAAATGTATACACATTCTTCAGACATCTTTTATACAAATAGTCTACTTATTAACAAAAATGATTAACACTTATTATTAAAATTATGCTAATGGCAAATCAAAGATTTTACCTGACAGATGTATTTTGAGCTTGAGTACTAGCACTTCTTCTCGTTGGTGTCAGTCCACAACTATCATGATAATCTACTCTAGTTGTAATAATACCAAAAGTTTGTGTGCTTTCTTGATATGAAATTCTCCTTAAAAAAGTAAAACAAGAATTTTAGAATTACAAAAACTTCTGAAGAAAAACACATTGAATTTTCATTAATATGTCATATGCAACAAATCTAAAATATAAAAAATTTAGTAGGAAACAATGTCAATATTTAGTAAATCACCTATAAGTGTAGGAATTAATCTTTAGCATTGATATATTAAAAAAGACTGATGAAAATATGGAGAAAAAGAAAATATCTAGTTCTAATTTTAATTTAAAAAATATCAATTTTATCATAGATAATAACTGTAGTTATTACGCATATTAAATATAGTCATTTTACATGTTTTATTCTTTGGAGCAAAATTTTCAAATTAATTATTGTCTGTAAGTACGAAATATTAAGGAAATATCACAATATATGTTCATCAGCAAAAATTGTTAACTGAGTAAATTTAATAATGTACTTTTTATTGAAAGCCACAAATAATTTTTAATTGAATTTAGTTTGATTTGAAGTATCCTAACTTACCTAGGTGATTCTCCCAATGGAACTGTTCTAATGTGAAGTTTCTGAATTTCATCAATGGTTCCAATCAAGAGAGAATTATCAAATGAAAGAGCTAAGCTATAAAATATAAAAATAGACCAATATATGTATATATGGTCTTTTTAAAGCAGAAATATATTTAGTATATTTACACTATTTTTAAGTATCAAGTTAAAAAAAATTAACCTAATGTTTTGCCATTTATATTTCATAATTTAAAAGCACTCCTTATAAACATTTAATCTGTATTTGCCAAGTAAACTACTACTAAAGCTACATATTGCAATTGCTTTAGCATGCAAAAGTGATTTTTTTAAACTCATAATTCTCAGTTTATGTATCACTAAATATCAATATTTAACACGGATTATACTTTGCAATTGAAATTGATTTAATGGTTTACATTTTTTAAAAATTTCCATCAAAACTGCCAAAACTGATTTTTTAAAAATGACAGAAATCTAATTTTTCAAAGTTACATGGTTTCTCATACATTAATTTTAATGTGTTTTTAAGCGTTACAAAAGACAAAAAAAAAAGATAAACTATAAAGAAAAAGATTAAAGATATTACTAAGATAAACATTAAAGACAATACTATAAACTAAACACAGATTTTTATTACATGTGTCAAGGCCTGCTTTTTATTCGAAGTACATGAAATTTATTTAATAACTTTGCAGATTGTGGCATAAAGTATAACAATACACAACATAAATTTGATTGTTTATCACATTATCTCAAAACATAGTATTACTAAGACCAAAGACTTAAAAAAAAATAAAACCAAGATCAAAATAAGATTATGAAAGGTAAAATTAAGTAATCAGCAATATACTTATTTTTTAAAGAAGGGATATCCAAACTTAAAAATGAAATAAAAAAAAATTTAAGTACACAAACAATTTTATTATACTGTTATATGTAATATCAACTTAGATCTCAAAGCAAAATATAAAGATTAAAATGCATATAATTATATTACATTTCAAAATTATCTCACCTGTCAGGATATCCTTCAGAATTTAATGGACACATATGACTAACTTCCTTAAGGTTTACATTTGAGAATACAAGTTTATGATTGCTAGAATATATCACAGTTGGTCGATCAGAACAAGCAAATACGTTAGTTGTTGCTAATGATCTAAATGTTTTGAGAGAAGTTGGCTGCGTTCCCAAAGTTACCTGGAAAAAAATACTTGAACATGTTTACACGAATATAAAAATTTTATTGCTTATTAAAATTATGAATAATAAGCATATATGCTAAGTTTCAAATTTTTTAAATCTTACAATTTTTCCAAGCTCTCGTCAATTCATACATGTACACAAAAACATTGATTTGGGAATGAAACAATTTTCTTATTTTGTAACTAATAACTCTAAGCTAATGTAAGAAAAAATTAAAAAGAAATATAACTCAGATTTACATAAAGGTTAAAAAAAGGATACTTCCATCTGCCAATAAATTGCCAAAATGAGAAAAAAATGGAAAAAAAAAATTAATAGGAATTGACACACATTGCAAAATTATATTTTAGATTCAAGCATAGTTATGTTTACATAAAATTTTATAATAAATCATAATATAAAATATTCACATTTCAAAATTAATCAATTTATTGTTTCGGTAAAATTGAATGTTTGTTTAAAAATTAAAAGAAATATCTTTTCCAAATTAAAATTTATAAAAAATTAGAAAGTTAGAAAAAAAATTGTAAAATGTGTAATTTTTATCAAGTATTATTTTCACCAGAACAATTTCAGGAAATGAAATCTGGTTTTAAAGGGTTTCTTCTAACATTTACAGCCACCCACTTAAAATATTTTTAATACCCTAAGTAGATTGGTCATTAATAATTAGACATTATTGAACTTAATTAAAAAAGATTGAAAACGGATTTAAAACCAAAGAAATCAGTTTTATTTAAATAAAGTTTATTTTTTTATAAAAATATTCTTATTACATATATAAAGGTAAAGCTTTTATACTTAGACTAACTTAAAAATGTCATAAATCTGTACAATTCCACAACAAAGATGTATATTCCCAACTGAACCAAAAACCTTATACAAGGTAGGGCCAAATAGTACACGTTGGCAACTATGAATATTACAATATAATAAGGAAAGGGATTACTAATTACTCGTTTGATTTTTTTACTAAGAATATCAAAAATAATAGAATAATGACATATATTATGAAATTTCTAACAATAACAAAAATTTTAACCTTTTTTCTATCAGCCAGAACACCAGTTTGAGGATTAATTGTAAAATAAAATAAAGATCCATCACCCAAGGCACAAAGTAGATACTGTGTAGTTTCAAAAGCTGCTGCAAGTATTGACCTTGGAATAATATCTAATAAAATGTTAATAAGAATTAAATAAAAGAATATTTAAATTAAAGAAATAACTTTAATACAAATCTATTTAAAAAATATTCTTTGAATTTAATTAGTATATGTTGGTATTCTAACATAAAAAGTGATACAAGTAACAAGAAGAATAATGCTTCATTACAAAGATTAAACATAAAATATAATTATACTAATTTAGAAAAAAATTCAGTATGTTTCTCCCATTTAAATAGAAAACACCTAGAATAATGTGAAAAATAATAAATTTGCATAAGATTTACTAGCGGATTAATTTTACATAAATACAATGCAAACAAAAAATAAATAAAATTTCTAAAAATTAGTTTTCCTAACACGATGTTAGATTTCCTTAGTAAAAATAAGAGTTATAAAAAATATTTATAAAATATTTGTCTAAATACATAAAGAACTACAATCAATATAAAAGTTTTCAAGAAAATAAAAAAGATACATGCAAAAGTAATTATTTTAAAAGTTGAAGCTTATATTTAGTCATAAAATGAAAATTCTAAAGCCATGCTTTTTGTGTTCTATATTTATAATGAATAATGATTTAAGAAAAAAAACTTAACTAGAAAACTAGATTTTAGAATTAAATGTAAAGCTTAATAAGCATTTTGATAAAACAAAATTTTAGAATTTAATTCAGGAAATTTTATTACATTAAAAGAATTTTAATTAAATGAACAGCATAATGTTTAACCCTTTAACTGTCATGCCTGAGATAATATCGGGCACAGCACTGGTGTTCAAAAATGTTATGCCTGTGTATTACTCGGGGTAATTTTTTTTTTGAGTGCATCATATTGTTATACCCGAATATATATCGGGAGACATTTATTTAGTCTTGATCTGTTTGCCAAACCCAACTGTATCTTGGGAAAAGTTAATGTGCACTAAATTCAATAGATAGCAGCATTTTACTGAGCATTTCGAAGGTTAGATGTTAGAAGTTCTTTTGTTCAAAGTGACAACTTGTGTACCCAAATCATCAAAATAACTTGACAGTTAAAGGGTTAATAGAGAAGTTATCTAGAATTTGTGTGACAAGTTTGAATTTTTTTTTTTCTATAACAGTTGTAACAATTAAATATTTGAATGTAATAGAAAATCGGTATCAACACATACTAAACCTTTCCTCGCAGAATTTTGAACTCAGCATGTTTTTTAAGCAGGAGTAACTTTTTAATTAATTAAAAAAATGTTACTATATAGAAGTATAATCAAAATGATTATGCATGTTAGAAGATTGAAGTATTAATTTCAAAACATTACTTAGTTATATTTCTTACAATAAAACCACTTTTTCATTGAAATTCATATTTAATAGACATAAAAATAATTTATTTTTAACCGCATTTAGATATTTATAAAACTGAAATTAATCTTAATGAATTAAAATACTAACCACCACCCAGCATTTCTTTATACAACTCTTTTAAAGATGGAAGGCTTAAAATGCGTATAGAAATATCTGTCCAGCATCCCACAGCACAAAATGAGGTTTTCCCTGATGAATCTAGAGAATTTACATCTAAACATGCTACTTCAAATTCCAGTACAGTATGGCTAGAAAAATAAAACATTTAATTGACTGAAAAGCAAATTGAAAAACAACTATTATTTAAATAAAAACAGAGAACATAGTATAAAAATATTGCATAACTCTGCATTAAATTGAAAATAAAATACATAATTATTAGAGTCTCTTTTAAATACAAAGCAAGATGTTAGGCTCACATAAATACAGCAAAAATTGCAAAATGAAAATGAATTTTTTAAGCTTCTCATAATTTTACTACCACATACCAAAGTAGGAAATATACAGTAAAACTTATGATTGAAAGAACATGTTATATTTTGTTTTTAATAAATACAAATTATAGTAAACAATAAGGGAAAAAATAAAACAAATTTAAATAAATTTTCATGACTAATTTAAAGAGATATTTATGCATAAAACAAGAAAAAAGAGAAAAAGACCTAACATATAATGTTAGAAAATAATTTAAAAAATTTTTATTTAACAAAAGTAAAATGCTTATAGTTAAAATGAAAATATGTACAACAAATATATTTCTTATGTTTATTTCTAGAAGTAAGATTTTTTATGTATCAAAAACAATATGAAAACGAAAACTTTTTCATAGTGCATTTACCCATAAACTAGTGAACATTTTTCTGCTGCCTGTTTTACTTAATCATCAGGATCTGATTCAGCTATTGTTAATAAGATTGCTTTTTAACAAAGTCTACTTCACATTTTCAACCTTCCTCAATGCTTTTAATTATCAAATAATTTCTGAATTTGCATAGAGAGATGCATAGACATCTCTATATTTAAGCTTTCAATGTGTGTAAATGAAATTTTATAATTAAAGTCAGAATTAAATAATAAAGCTCCTGAATTGTTCATGCTATTGCTTTAGCCAAATTGATAATTAGAATCCATAAAACATTAATATTCTGTAAATATTGATGAAAAAGCAAAACTAATTAAACATAGAACTGTTGTAAAATCTTGGATTTTTCATTATAGATACAAACTTCACATTTAAATGAATTACAATTATAACTAATTCCTTTTATCAATATATAATTGGAGATGTAACTTTTAAAATAACTTCGATTTAATGAAAATTTATAGTTTTAAGATCGACAATTCCAAAGACAATAAAAGTAATCAATAAGCTAATTAAAAAATTGATTTGACAAGAATGAAAGGAAACAATTAAGATTATTATTGAGAATATTCCACAATATTGAAAATGCATAAAATAATTTTGTAATTTACCGATATTAGTGAAAAATAAATAGTGAAATATCATTTATAATTAAGCAAATAATATCTTTGTCAATTATACACCATTTCATAACATACTCAATAATCTTATAATATAGTAAAATATAACTAAAGTATTATCATATTGAAATAACCACAGTGAGGATCATTTATATCACATACACATTTTTTGATTTACAAAAATTCTTGTTCAAATTGAAAAAGATCAAAATTATTTATAATATAAGTAATAATTTAGAATACATTAAAAACACATTCAAAACAAGGCACCACTAACATTTACATACCAGAAAGAAGTCAATCTAAATATATAACTTTAAATTAAAGTAAAGCAGAAATTATCCAAATAACTTTCATCATATAACCCAATTTAATTTCATATTATTAAACATGTTTTTACATGTATAATCATTAACATATTCACACATTTTATACCATATACTAAATAGTAAAAATAGTAATATTATAATTAATTAACATGTTTTACTATATTTCTTTAAAACTTAGTACAATACTTTAATGATAAAAAGCATGCATAATCTAAGAGCAAATAACTGTTACTGAATTCAATATCACTTATATTGTTATTCAAATATATGCTTTATACAATCTCATTTTTAAAACGTTACCCAATACCTTAATTATAAAAACAAATTATATTTTTTATTAAACACAAATATGAAAATTCCACTGTATCAGTTACTGACAAATAACTTAAAAGACTAACACCAAAACTTCAACCATTTTTCAAAGACATTACTTTATTAAAATAAATGTTTTAATACACACTGTGTTTAGTCACATTAATGCAATCACCACATACTTTTTGACGTCAACATTAAATAACTAGTCACAGAAGACAGGGAGCAGCTCACTGCAGTAGAGTGTATATAAAAAGTGTGTGTGGACTTGGAAAACACTGCAATGCTTGGGGTAATACAGAAAGAGAGTGGTTTATTCAATGTCCAAAAGGCCATGCTCATTGGCTTTCAGATTAAAACTGAAATAATTTTTGAAATGGCTAAGTTTGTGAACTATTTGTTTGTTGCTGTGATAAAATTATATTTGCTTGGAAAAATGGGACCATCCAAAATCAGTGATGCTGCAAATATGGATCATCATAGGAAATAGATGACAGAGTTAAATGACTGCTGAGATGCATTCCGGTGAATAGACATGTTACAGTTAACTGAATGACCAGATGAGCCAATGGCCACTAATAGAGCCTCCCAAACTACTGTTCAAAGAATGATGCTGCACCTGAAACTCTGAAGTAGATTCCCAATTCATGCTAACTGGCATTCATTGATGGCTAAGGCTGGAATTTGCATGTAAGTACTGTAACTGGACATCCACTGAGGGGCGTTGGACAGCATTTTTGAATTAATCACATTTTATGCTCCATTGTACAGAATGAAATTGGTGTATACAATGTGAAACTTCTGAAAGCAAATAACAGGCAACAATTGACTGAATGATCAAGCCTGGAGTATTATGGTCTGGGGCATGTTTTCTGAACATTGTCTGACTTCATTGATCATTGTGCTTAGAGGTGAAAACTATGATGCACGATGATTCAATAAACATGCATTTCTGTCTTCTTGGGATGATGGCACTTACCAGCAGGACAATGTGAGATGTTATAAAACTAGCAGTATATATGTGTAGTTCAAAGAGCACCAGGAGGAATTTATTTTCAGCTCTGGCCAGCAAACTCATCCGACTTAAACCCCATCGGAAAGCTGTGGCAATTGGGTTGTTTGCAACATAGATTCTAAACTGCATAAGCTAAAGCAGATGGACACAGCATAACTCAACATCTTACTTTCAGAAACACAATAGACTCTCTTCCTATATGTCTCGTAACAGTTCATTCTACGAATGTTGATTATCTTGGCTTGTGACTGGACTATGTAGTTTATTTATAATAACAATAAATTATAGTTCTTATAGTATATTAAATCTAATAAACACTACATTCTTCTTCTTCTTCTTCTTAGAATTGGGTTTGTATGTCATTGGGCACCTCTGCTTTTATCAGCATTTTGTACCATTAACTCCAAACCCAATGTTTCCTAGTTCCAGTTGCTCGGATCTCCCACTTTATTAATAAAGTCCGATAACCCTTTAATGGAGTCTAGGTGTAACTCTCTAGTATGGATGATGCCTAAAGAGGTTAATCTAGGGAGGGCAAGAGCCTCGCATTCATAAATGATATGCTCTGCCGTTTCCTCTTGCGTATGACATTTCCAGCAGATAGGGTCTTGCTGAAATAGTCCCATCTGGTCAGAGAGTCAGTCATACTAGGGATAGCTTCCTGACTTTCACCAGAAGATGGTTTGGAGGTCATTTCTACCTCAAGTGAAGGATTCATTACTGCCCCTTGACAAGACAGCCTCTGAGTTCACTTGTCTTTTTCAGCAAGGTCAACTTCAGAGGCATCACCTGTAGATGCAGAAAGGCTTGTTATTTCTTGTGTCTTTTCAGCCACAAGATAACAATTTATAAGCTCAGGTAATATAAGTCCACCCAGCATTGCCTGAGATACTGGGCAAGGCAAATTACTCTAGAAGTTTGCCAGGCAACTAGAGGCTCCGTTAAGACACCAATACCGCGGTGCCAATTAGCCCTAGGCACGGAACGCATAACACCAGGGTTTACGGGAGCTGGTTCGCGGCCTCTGATTCTATATTCAAGGCTATCCTGTCATTCCTACAGGACGTTCGGTGATCCACCGCCTACCGACGCGCCTGGTAGCTGCTCAGGCCCCAGGAACACTACATTAAATGAGTTTTTTTTCAATTTTTTTAATGCAAGATCAATTTTAAATATTTTTTAAATACAGTCAGTGCTTATTTGAAAAATAATGAAATTCCTGAGCTAACGATAAAAATAAATAGTTATATTTCACAGAATTACTTTATTACATTAAAAATAAATATTTATTCCAAGATATACTGTTCTAAATAACACAAAAATCAATTACCCTACTTGTCTTAACTCCTCTTTATAAATTTCAAAATAATACAAATCAGTTCGAATTGCTACAACAACTTGTGATGTGTTTGCTGCAACAACACATATTATTTGTCCAGGAGGCGGCATCCATTGACTAAGAACAGTTTTTGTTGGCCTACTTATTAGACGAATTGAAGTAGCTGTAACCTATGGAAAATAAATAAAATATATTAGTAAAAAGTTTAAAAAACTTTTTTCAAAATGCAAAATAAATCTAAGTAGTAACATATTAAAAAATTAACTATAAAAAAAATTGAGATAATGGGATTAAAATTATATAAAATCCACAATTGAATTAAGGTTTAAAATTTTAAAAATAAATTAATATATATTTTACATACCAAAAAAAAATTCCAAAGCTTTTGTATCATTAATTGACTCATGTAGAAGGTATCCCTTTTGCAAAGATAATTTTTGAAAATAAAATCTTACATTTACTAATTCTTGAATTAATACATTTATAAATATAAAAATAATTTAAAATGTAACATTAAAAATCTACCAAAAAAAATTCTGATGAAACTTAATTTAATTTACAGGGCATGCTTTGAAGTAAACTTAGAAAACAAGATTAGTTTCTTCTCGTGTAACATTTTACAAAAAATCTGAAAATATTCATTTTACCTGAACAATTTGATCAAATAGAACATTTGCACATAAAAACGTTTGCTGACTGATATCGATTCCAGCTACATTTGTTTCTTCTACTTCTTCTCCAGCTAAAGTTAGAACTCTAAAAAGAAATGACATTTTCACCAATGGAATTAAGTTTCAAGTACTAAAATAAAGGACATTTGATCAACATTTTAAGGTGTAAAAACTACTTCAAATTCTAAAAATAAGAAAACTTTTTAATTTATGGCATTTTGTTTGATGATAGTAATCAACATTACCTAAACAAGTTAAGTAAAAGCCCCATGAAAAGAGAAAAATGCAAATACCATTTCAAAGATTTTGAGATTACATATTTTACAGTTTTTGAGGTAATATGATTATTATTTTATAGAGCATTATGTTTATTGTTTTTTTTAAATACTCCTTTAGGGCTGAATATTGTTCAGTTATTTGTTTACAAGTAGATCCTAATATCAATCATAGTGACTGTGTATATTTTTAGAACAGATAGTCAACAGAATTCAATAATAAAATCTAAGCACTAATTTTCTCTTTTGCTATTGGAAAAATGCCCTTCCCCTATTTATATATAAACAGTAAATAAAACTTTTAACTTAATTAACTTTTTTAAAAAAATAATGGTGGACATTGGGTGACTAACCCTTTGCCACAACAAGGCTCTGGAAACTGCTACTCATTTATTATCATTTGGTGGTTACCTGTGAACTAAAATACTGAGGAGAGTAGCATTACCCCTGACATACCAGCACAAACCAATTTGCAAGGTGGGCTACATTTATGCATCATTTTAGAGGAAAAGGCAAAGAAACATTCATATCTGAACTGGGATTCAAACCCAGTACCAACAGCCTAGGAGTCTGAAACCTAACCACTCAGTCATCCGTTGGCAACTTAATATAAATTTAAAGTACCTTTCTAATAATGTGCAAACAAATTCAAAGATGCCAAAGAATTTAAATAAGCATTTAACTTATAATGAAATAACAAAGTATCATTTGATCAATCCAAGAGCACTGGAGGAATTTCTTAAAACTTAAGCTATTTTCTAAAGTAAAGGTTAAAGATACGAGCAATGACTAAATCACTGCTTGTATAGTTTTCATATTAACTATAATTAAAAACAATCTGATTTACTTTTTTCTTTTTTATGTTTAAGTAAACTGGTATGACTTAAAACTTGTGAAAATCACATATTTTCTACAAAAAATTGCTTACAACAAAAAGCTGGAAATTTATCCTCTGAACACACTTTACAAAACTGCCATTAACAAAATCGCCATATTTGTTCTTACAATCAGTAGAAAGATAAATAACTGAATTTTTTTTATTTTGAAGCATTTCAGTTGTTAGCACTTATCAGTCCTTTAAAATTTACAAATTAAAAAAGCTTGTTTACAAAAATTTTCTGAACTACTGTCAGGAAAAGATAATGTGACCAATCAAGCTATTGATTGATATGTAATGGGTTGGTTCTTTTTTGCATGACAACTCTCACAACAATTGTCACAGGCCATTCTCTCATGATACCATTAAAAAAGTTATCCTTTATTTGTCCACATGCTTTTACAGAACACTTCTATTTCAAACAGAAAACAGGAGTGATCTTCATTTCCTCATTCAAAATTGAAATAATAATATAATAAATAAATTAAATTAACTAAAGAATTTTAGAATTATGATATAAAATTATGGACTTTTAAGAAAAAGATTTTTTCTGAAAGTTCAGAGCAACTACAAAGTCTGACAATTAAATGTAAATTTCACAAATTAATTTGAATACTTTTCAATTCATATTTTGAGCAAAAATGATATTATAAAGAAATTATGTAACTCTATAAAAATTATAAGATATAATCCCAGAAAATAAGTAAAAATTAAACATTTTGTTATGATACCAAAAAGATCAGTTGAAATTAGTCTATTTTATCATATTAACAGACAAAAAGCAAATAAAAACAACAAAAACATAAATATTATAATATAACTTAATTACAATAAACTAACTTAGAAAAAATTTAACTTAGAATAAAATTTCATAAATAGCATCACACAACACTGTTAAATTATATCTAGTGAATGATTTTATTATACCCAGAAATAATTTACCTGGTTTGTCCAACAAAAGATAAAATCAAAGTATCATCAAAATTTTCACTTTCAACTCTTAAAGGCCATAACCCCTTTACACCTGGCAAATCTATGCTAGCATGTTCATGAATGCCAATTCCATTACGTATTATGCGTAGGGAGCCTTCTTTATAAGCACCAGAGCACGTAACAAGCTAAAAAAACATTGAATCAAAATTCATTTAGACGAAAAAATTATATTTTAGTGAAATTATGAATTACTTTTCATATTACATTAGTTATTGATATTAATGTATTGATAGAAGTAATAAAAACAGATGTACACATGAACACAAAATATTGAAATGAACTGATAAAGAAGTTAAACTTACCTGACCCTGCCCTTGTCGTTCTAAATCAACAACACACATATCAACGATTGGTCCTAAGTTAGTAAATGTTTCCATAACTTCAGTATAAGTACCATGTTCATTTGCAGTTGAAGTAAGTTTGATAAGTTGAGAATCACCGAGTCTAGAGCCAACATATACTACTCCATTATCTAAGTATGTTAAGCATTCTGGTATTGTTATCTAAAAATCAGAAGATCAGTTAGGTTTTAATTAAATTCACAATCAATTATATAACAGAATAATTTTTGATTAATAAAAATTAAGGTTTCTGCTCCCAATTTTTATTTTTCATAAAGACCAGCTGATATAAATGACTTTTTTTTTTATTCTACATCAACCAATTTTTATTTAAGAGACAAATTTAAAAATATAGTTAATGAAACGAGAAATTTGAACAGTCAAACTAACTACTAAACAAAATATTAAAAATTTATTTTTTATTACTCTAGCACAAAATAATCTATTCTGAATAGATTTTGTAAATTTAGGGAAATTTTAAACTACAGTGTTGGTAAAACTTATTAGAAGAGCAAGAGTAAAAAACTGACGATTATCAGATAAACCTATTAACAAATGAATTATTATGAATACGGTAAGCAATAAGTTCTTATGTTCAACCTTTTATTTATACAAACATTAAAATTCTACTTTTAGAGTAATTTCAGTGTTAGTTCTTAATTTTACAGACTTAACCAACAGATCTTAAAGAGAAATATTTTGAAACCACTACATTAAATAGCATTAAAATAAGATTGCCAAAATTTTCAGAAATGAAAACAGTTACTTAAAATTGAAATACATTCACTAATAAGAATAAAAAAACATCACAACATCTCAATGCTTAAATTTTAATGTATGAATGAATCGGTGCTATGTTCTTTAGGTATACTTTGTTCATTTAAATAGTAATGCATAATGGCACAATTAATCTGATTGCATTAATATAACTTTTAAATTATATTAATATAATTTATTTATAATTATTTCAGTTTAAGAATCAAGCAAAAAATTAATGCATTAATATATTTCCAAAGCATAGAAATTTTATTTTGTTCTAGCAAAACAAGAAAAAGGAGGTATAATTCAAAAAAATTTATAAGAGGACAAAAATTAACTGCACAGTAATACATAAAACTCCTTTAAAAAATTAAGACTTAATAAAGATAAGTAAAAAAAATTCTTAATCCAAATGGTGTGTTATAAAAGTTAAATTTTATACTTCACAGAAACGTTTAGTGTAAGAGGGGTTACTTGCTTGAAACAGAGATTTCGAGCCACTGCAAATATAAGTACCAAAAGTGGTAAACAAATAAACTATTGAATTAAAAGACAGCTGTCAATTTTAATAACAACTTTGTTAGATTATAAAACGAAGTTGAAGACATTAAATATATGTTGTGAAAAGTTACTTAAAAACCAGAAATACAAATACTTCAAATGAATAGAGTAATTTTTTCTAAATCATATCAAATTATATTTTTTATATTTGAGGTCTGTATGAAACAAATTTCTATCACTAAATAAATTTTTATTATCTTACTTCACCAAGAAATTCAAATTTCAGATCTTTCACAACAACTGTACCATCCATTTGCTCTTCTTTTTCAAGTAACAGCATGAATAATCTACCACTCATATTTCCTAGTAAGTAACGGGAACCATTTTCATCAACTCTGCAGTAGCAATTAATCACACTTTGCTAAAATAAAAAAATTTAAAAATAAAACTTAAATAAAAGTTCCTAAAAATCATCATTACTAAAAAATAATTTAAACTTTTAGCAAATTAATAAAAAAGCAAATCACAAATTAAAAAACTAATGATTACAAATTTATCTAAGACAATGGAATGCATATTTTGCTAATATCTTTATTCTGCTCTATGTTAAATATTGTTAAGCAGAATGAATATATAAAAAATATATTAAATATTAATAAAAAATGTTATACAAGTATAAATTTACACTTTTAATTAAAAAAATGGATAACCTTGATCATAGAAGGAGCTATAGCTATGTGCTTTTCACCATGATAGTAAGTTATAGATTCTTGTCCAATAACTATTGCTCCACAAAATGGTGCTGGAACTGAAATTCAAATATTTCAAATAAACATTAATAATTTAAACAAATTTACTTCCACTACAAGATTTATGTACAGCTAACTGAATAATAAAAACAAATGTGTTGCTAATTTTTACAATAAATAAATACAAACTTCATAATAAGGAATTTGATCTAAAAAAACGGGAAGTGTAATTAAAGAGTTAAAATATAACTAAATTCTAAAATACTTTTTAAATTTCAAAATAAGGATGATTCTATATGATTCTCAGACAAAAACTTTTTCCATAGATAATCA
The DNA here is from genome assembly GCA_037975125.1 of Latrodectus hesperus. Classification (NCBI taxonomy): domain Eukaryota; kingdom Metazoa; phylum Arthropoda; class Arachnida; order Araneae; family Theridiidae; genus Latrodectus; species Latrodectus hesperus. Next base: position 5,662,319 of record JAJQOW010000014.1, read on the forward strand.
AAATACACCAAATTCTTTACAAAGAATTATTGAATAGAATAATTACTTCAAAACCCCACCCATTGACAAACAGAAAAAAATCAAAAAGAAAACTAAATAATTTCTTCATTTGAATTAAAATTTTTCGCTGTATTAATGATTTAATAGCATAATTTTTATTCACCTGTATAATTTCTATAATATAATATTTTGAAAACAAACACTAGTCAAAATTTACTTCATGTCTTAAATAACTCTCTACAAGTGTTTTCTCAACAAGAGTCCTAAGAAGGAAATTTGAAAATGGATCACTCAGAGTTTAAGTTAACTGATGGCAACTCTGAGCTGCCACTCAAACTGAGTAAATGGCCAGTGAATAATTTCTATTTGCAGTGTCATTAGCCATGATTGTTAGACATTAGAGTTGAACTATTGATTATGGTATACTGATGCTCAGTATTCATGACATTTGCTAAGAATGGTAGGAAATGCTTAGAGTCGTGATTCAGTTTCTGAAATACTTTTTCCATAGTAACATTTAACAATTATTGTTGATGATAATTTAAAACTAGCACATGTTAAATTATTGTAAAATTCCATTGTTTTTAAAAATTATTTACTGCACAGATATAAACAATTTAAAAATAGTATATAAATTTTGTTAATATTTCAGCTTTATAAAGCATCATTTTCCACAAAAAAAGTTAAATACAAATATTATTTCCCCCTTTTTTAGTTAAGATATATTTTTAGCTTTTAATTTCTTCTTATTTTTAAATCTAGTTAATGCTTATAATAAAATTATTAATCCCATTTTAAAGTTAATTATCAAATTTCCTTATTCATCACTAAATATGGAAAAAGCCATATAGAAAGTGTAGAATTTAATTAAACAATCAACAACTAAATTTATAAAAGTTAACAAAAAATGATAAAAATATTAAAGCTATACTACTAACAAACAATGTTAGCAAAATAGATTAAATTAGTGAATACATTGAAATACAATTTATAACTGGAAACATGAGAATTCTTGATACAAATTAATAATCTTAAAGATAATGAGATTGTACAAATAACTTAGATATTCAATTTTTATAATTTTGTTTCTTATGTATACTATTGTGCAACTAAACCTAATATCAAATTTTAATTGATTTATTAAAAGTTTTTTTTTCAATTTGATTTAATAGCAAACTGATTTTTATATAAAACTGGAAAATAAACATTCACAATTTCTTCATTTATATAATATTTTACTTATTGCTCTAACATCGTATTTCAGACAAGCTATAAATTTTATATGTTATTCTTATAATATTGAAATTCAATATTTAATTCATAGAAATATAAGGATTACAATTTTTACGAGAGAAACTCTTTTCTGTGTAAGAAAAGTTGCTTCAACTTAAGACCAAATAGCTAGAAAAATAAAACATACTGTTGTTGTTGCTTATCCTCCATGTCTGACGGAGTCAGACTAGATCCACGAGTTCGTTGACTGTAAGGAAGTCAAAGACTAAAAGAGGATTGCTAAAGAGATCCTCCCTGGAGAGACCCATGCAATCCAAAAGATGCTCAGGAGAAGCCTGATGATTTTGGCATTTGGTGCAGGTGACGAAAGTTTTCCTGCCCTCGTTGAAAGTGAGGCACTTAATATGACCGCTAGCAAGTCTTGAGAGAACAGTCCGAGTACGTCTGTCACACGGGAGGTCAAGGGACAAACCTGGTTTTGATCCCTTGTACCAATTATGGGTGGGGGGTGTTTTCCACTCCTCCGAGATTTTTGATTTTTCCCGGGAGTATAACTCCAGAAAAGTAAGTGTGGAAGAGGGAGTATTTGAAATCCTGCAACCCTCCTTAGCAAGATTATCGGCCATTTCATTCCCGTGGAGATTCACATGTGAAGGTATCCATTGCAAGTGAACATCATGATTAAGTGAAATGAGTTTTAATTTAAGCAGGATAGAGTTGCTGATCTTGTCGCCTACAAGAAGCCAATCACTAAGATGGTGGAGAGAACTACGGCTGTCAGACAAGATCCATAGGTCACCATAATCCTCTTCAGAAAGAATAGCTTCTAGTCCCAGGTCTATTGCAATCAATTCACTTCTGAAGACAGAGCAGTGATTGGGATTACGATGAGAAAGAGTCAAATTGGTGTGAGGGGTTTCAATATATATGCCACTACCTGCTAGAATATCAATTTTACTACCGTCAGTGAAGATTTTGATGGCATTGTTAGGAATGTAGCTTAGGTTTTCCAAGGTCAGTTGTCTAAGATGTTCTGGGATGTAGTCTTTATAAAACATACTTAAAAAGCATACTAATCCTTGTAAAATTGAGCAGTTCGGTATGTTTGTTGCTCAACAGTAATTTATTGCATAAGAGGGCTAATTAGACCAGGATCTACAGTTTTAAGTGGATTATGAACTATTAATAACATTCAAGCCTAAGGTGGGATTCAACCCATGAACTGTTGAACCAAACAATAACAATTCAGCTCCAACCAAAATTGAGTAATCAAAAAATCTAGTAAGCTGGAAGTAACTTTAAGATATTTAGATTATATTTATTTAACAACTACTATTTGTAAAATTATTCTTAATATCTTTTCAACAAAAGGTAACTAGTGCATTTAATTTAACACGCACATACTTAAAGAAATTCTAAAAAATACTTAATTGGTATTTTATATACTTTTAATGGACTAAAAATATCAACAAGAAAGGTTTCACATAGTCAACTCAAAATAAAATTATGAATTTATTTTTTAAATTTTACTCAATTTTTTAAAATTACTGTTTAACTTCAAGTTTATATCATAGGACATCTCTATAGAAATAACCAAAATTGTTAATGATTCTATTATGAAAATTATAAATTTTTGTGAAATAAATTAACACTTACCAGGAATAACAGTTGTTGCTTCAACTTCTACATTATTCTGTTGCCACGGTCCTTTAATAAATTCTTTATCACGCATTGATATTTCATAAGTACTAACATGACGAGCATTAGCATCCTGATGCACAAGGACAACAGTTGGATTTGAACAGCCATGCAAAAATTGAATATCATGAACATGTAACTCTTCCATCCTATAAAATTAAAGGATATAAGTAATTATATGCAGGTCCATGAATTTTAAAAATCAATTATACAAAATTTATTGAATATAAGAGTCAGTTTACACTGAAACAATGGAAAAGGTATTGGACAATTTGATGAAAATAAAATATAATGCTCAAATAGTTCCATTAACAACTAAAAATACTGTGCAGTTCTTTCATTAAATTAAAGGATAACTAGAAAGAGAAAACTATTTAATCCTTAAGACTGAATTGTTTGTATACAATATTCAGTGACAATGCAGAAATGATGAATCAGAATTATTCACAGTATTAAGTAACAATTATTTTGCAATGTAACAGATGCATGTTAGCAATGAATAGTCAAGTTCAGTACATTTTTTTTATATATCCCCCTCAAGTCCTACAGGCTGCCTCACTGGGGTGAGGGGATGCCACTGATTGGAGTAGGCAAAGTACATTGGGAGTGTATTCTCCTGGTTGGGTCACCCAAAGCGTGATGGCCACTCCATTGTGCCCAGCTAAAGTCTGTAGGCTCCAGAGCTAAGACTTCTGCCGCCAGTGCTCCAGGTCCCTGACCATAGAAGCTGCATTTTACACCATCTGCTTTCCATGACTTTCGTAGGTGGTAACAAACATTTCGAGACCTGCATTAAGTGTTCTTCGCTGCAGGCCTCTCCTGACCACATTTTATCTTGTTTGGGGCTTACCAAGCACGACCTGATTCGGGATCCCCTTCTGGTGCTTGACTTTTTAGGGTGTATGGACTCGTGGACCTGATATAGCTTTGCTGATCACGAGGATTAGGAACAACAACAGCACATTTTTTATTTCAAGAACTACTATACAAAGTCATTAGGCTTCAGACATGGAAATTTAAAACATTCTTTGGATAACATATACTGATAAAGCAAGTTCACTAAATACGTGTGCAGCTGATCTTGTAAAAGAAAAGCTAATTATATTGGTACCCTATTTCTTAGAAACATAATTTAATGATCATTATTGACAGAAATTATTTCCTAATTTGTTCCACTAACTTTCTTAAAAAAGAGCTGTGAAATTATATCAAACTGTTACTTCTTACTGTAACAATGGTGAATGACTTCTTTATTATGTTACAGTTTATAAGCAAATAGTTTCAAGACAACTTTTAATGCTTTCCAGAAAGCTCCTCAAAATTATGCATTTACCACTTCAAAACAACTCAACCAGTAAGTCGTGGATTACATGATTATTGTTACATAACACTAGCAGCTACTGAGTGATATCTTCAAATTTCTAATAATTTTTAATAACCCATATATAAATATATATCAATTGTTGACCACCTTGAATCTTGCACAAGAATTAATATATTTTCAATGCAATTCAAAATAGTATTCTGTGCATACAGTTTCAACGACAATTAAAAAACCAAGATACTCTTCACATACTTTTTATACATTGTTTAGGCTAAGTATGCATAGGGAATACATAAGCATAACCTTTTTGTAGCTAACAAGAATTTTAGAGCAGTTTTCTCCCTCTATTGTCAGACAAAAAGTTTATTTAATTGAACCCTTCATTGTCATACAAAAGCAATTTGCACAGAAAAAGTAAAAAATAAGTTTTTACCTTTTCTGGGCAAATCCCATTTTTTGCTTTCAAATCACTGATTTTAAAGGTAATTAGACTTTGTAGGACTGAGTCAATTCAAATCAGCATTAGTAAAGCAATCAAAATTTCAAAATGAAAGCAAGATTATGTTTTAAGTTAGCCAGAGATCAACAACTGTTTGAATAAGTTTCATTCCATTTAGTACAGCTCTTCTCATTTCAACTAGAATAAAAAATTCAGTGGGAAGCAAAATAAAGATTTGATTATGTAGATAAAATATACCAAAAATGCGTACAATATATTTTGATAATTTTAAAATAAAATCAATAGGATGTGCAGAAACATTTAATATTGCTTTTAAAATGAAATTATACAGGTCAACTTTGAGTCTGAAAATTAAACGTATCTATCAGAAAAATAGGCTTTAAATCTCATATATTTGATTGCACATATTATTTGATACACACACACAAATATATATATATATTATAAAATGATAAGAGAAAAGCACATTAAATAACAAAAAACAGAAATATATTCAAGAATTTAGACATTTTATTAGGATTTCATAACAGTAAAACACTGATTTTCCTTTAAATTAAATGAAGAATATTATAAAAGGAAAAAAAATTTATACAATAATTTTACTTTTTTATTAAAGTTTTAAATAAAAATGAGTTTTAATTGAATTTGATTCTCCTATTTAAAGCTAATAACAATTAATATTAATAACAAAGCATCAATACCTGAGGTTGAAAGCTTTAAGTTCTTTAATATCTTTATCTAAAGGAATAACTTTAAAAAGACCATCATACAAACGCAAGCCAATTATTCTACATGATGGATCAATAACTCCAACGCTCCCAGTTTCTGAAGGCCTTGCAATAGCGTCCTAAAACAATAACTCTTTTACTTTCATAAAAATATTATGAAAACTAAGAATTTTAATTAGAATATTTTACATAAGATGTTTTAATAAAATCACATACATATATATACATATATATATATCAACATTAAAATAGGACATGTTGTAACTTCTATTAAAATTCCTTCAATAAGTTAAAGACTAAATTTAAATCAATATGAAGATTACAATAAAATTATTGCAATTAAAAATTTAATACAGGAAGGACAAGTACAAATAAAGCTATTTGTTTTTGAAAAATTTATAATATACTTCAATATTATTTTTTAATCAAACCCAGAAAATTTCACTTTTATGAGCAAGACCAAACTTAAAGACCAAGGTAAGACAAATATATATAAATAAATCTAAACAGAAAAATATACATCAATAACTTGAATCTTTAACAATTAAAAATGTTTAGGCAAATAAGTCAATAAAATAATCATTAGAAACAAAATAAGTTTTTATAAAGAATGAAAAAATATATTTAAAGCAGTAACTTGTACTAAAATTAGATAACAAAGATATTTCTTACTATAAAGTTTTATAAACCAAGTTTTACAAAGTGTTACTTTGAAATATTCTATTAAAATTTTTTAATTACCTTAATTAGAAATCTATTAAACAAGCAACTATGAGACATACATTCCCTTCTTAAAGACAGGAATATTGCATACTTTAAAATTTATATTGATGTAAGTTGATCAAAAAAAAATTAAGTTTCCTTTTTTTGAGATGACACCCCCTGATGAGCTAATTACTTCCCAAGAACTTTATCACTCTGATCAATTTTTTTGTAACAGATTTCCAATTAGTTATTTTTAAGACAAAAAATTAATCAATTAAAATGCTGAAAATTGAAACCCTCTGATTTTTCTATTTAATATAATGAACTGCATACATAAAATTTATCCAAACACTATCAAAAAATATTTCAATGCGCATGTATCTGAACAATTTTATAATAGCAAAAGAAGGAAATTTTTTTTTACATCTTTTTTAATTTATCACCAATAAGAAAGAAAACAGAATTTCAAAAAATGATTATTTACAATATTGAAACAATGGTTAAGTACTTTTTGAAATTTGGAAGAAAACAATAAAGAAAGCCTTTCAACACAAAAAGGAATTTATAAATGGAATTTTTTCCTTTTATTAGAAAAAATTAAGATAATTACACCATAAAATTATTTTTGATTACTAGATTGAAAAAGAAAAAAATATAATTTACTCATTAAAAAAATATTTCCAACAGAAAAAAGAAATGAACAATTGAATTAAGTTAACTCACATAAATATTATATAACAAATAGCTTTGACATATTGCCAGATATTGTATTTAATGATGCTAAAAAATATTGTATTTAATGATGCTAAAAATAATTTCTAAAAATGTATGTAATGATGCTAAAAATGATATTCTATTTAATGATGCTAAAAAAAAGCATTCAATAAAAATGCAAGTTAAAAATTTTTGTATAGTGTAAAGAAAACTGTTTCAATTACTATATTTTAATGAAGAATCTGAAACTATTTGAAAGAAAAAGCAAATATACAGATTAATAATTTATAATCCATTATTTAAAAGAAATGTAATAATCATATGCATGAAATTCAAAGTTAATAATCGCTGACTTTTAACACAAGTTAACAATGGCATGTGATACATACTGCAACATTTCCGTAAGCTCGAGTAATAATTTCCATATTATCATTTTCATATATGCATTCCAAAATGCAAGCATTGTATTTATGGGTAAGTAAAAACAGTAAATCTTTGTTTTCATCCTATAAGTAGAAAATCATATATATTAAATTGATGAAATCAAAATATATCAAAATTAAGCAATGCTTAAGGACTCACTTTAATTTTGATGCCATACAATTAATTTTTAAAATAATTATCACTTTAAAAATATATTTAAGATTTTTAAATTTCTTTATAAAAAAAGAACATTTCCTAAAATATTTAAAAGATATCAGTATTGAAGGATTTTTAAATAATGTACCAAGACTTACACATAATTCAAAATTCTATAAATATTTATACAATTATAATTCAAATTACTATACATACCTGCCAACTTTCAGAAAAGTATTTCAGTAAAACTTTTCAGTTTTAATCCGTGTGACTAAAGAAAAAAATTATACCTCTACCATTTCTTTTCCCCATCTATAGTTTTTCAAGCTGGAGGCTTCCCCCCCACGATAGAAAAAGGATTTGACTCGTGCATTTTCGGAGCCTCTGCGACCACACAGTCCGGGAAGTTATTTCTCTCTTCCCATAGATGGGTTGAATCAGGGCTAGGGAAAACATAAGGGCTGGCTCATCGCTTTGATGCAGGGCTGGGTTGAATGGGGTGCTAATTTCCGCTTCTCATCATGTGGCTAACGAGAAATGATCGCCATTATGTGCTAAGATATAATTTTTTTTCTTTTTAAACTTTGCCCAGAAGAACCGAAACGCGTAAAATAATTCATGCTATCAGTAAAAGCGTAAAACCTGTAGATCTTGCGTAAAATTTACGCACGATGCGTAAAAGTTGGCAGGTCTGACTATATATTGAATTTAATAACATTTTTTTTAAATTAAAGATTAGACCAAATATAGAGTATAAGATAATTGTAATTTATTAGCATAATATAAAAGCAATAATTATATCTATAAGGACATAGAGGAAAAACTTAAGAGTATTCTTACCGGGGACGGAAGAGTTTCATCACAGTAATGCGACCATAAATGCCAATTTCTTTTACAGCTCTTAAACCCTCCGGAGTGACTAAATAAATTTCTAACCTAGTATTTTTAGCAAGGAGTAAGTTGAGATCATCTGGAGAAGTAAAATGTCCTGTAAAATATAGAAAAGAAATCATGCTATGGTTGAAATCAAAACCACTTTTCACATAACAGCAAAGAATTTCCTCAAAATTTTGATTTACTAAATTTTTAATGCTAAAAAACACAGCTTCTAACAGGTATAAGTGATAACCTTAAAATAGATGTTTATAAAGTATACATAAAATTATTTCTTAAATAGTTTTAAATGCTTTTTATGGTAATCATGATTAAAGAATTATCCATACTAAATCAAATGATCTAATATACATCATAATTCATTTTAAAATTAAAAGAAATGCAGTTATTTTATAAATAATTATTTTTTAATAAATGTAAAATTAACATTAAGACACAAAATAATTTGCTTGCTACAAAATCTCTGCAATGACATTTATGAAGTCTTATACTAACTCTCTTCCAAGATTTTATTCTTAAATTACTGTTATTATTTTATGAATGTTTTGTTTTTCATAATCAAATGCACAAATAGATATAGAAAGGAATATATATTATCAGTTAGATATTTTTATTTTACTGTTCATACATATAAGCCTATCTTTTTTCTTGAAAGATACTTCCTGAATAAACATTGCAGGACCATAACATAAAAGTCAGATAGATTCAACAATTGATTAAAAGTCTTCAATCTATAGTTATTTTTGTTAAATGTATTCCATTATTTTCAAATGAATCTTTAGTGATAGTTTTGCATTGACTGATAATTAATAAGATTGAGAAATCTTTATATAACCAGTTCTTCAAAACTCAAACTCGTTTCTAATTATAATGAAAAAAATAGCCAAAGACCATTAAAAATTTTCAACCAAAATTATATTATTTATTATAATGTTAAAATATATTTGATACACTTTGTTCTTAATATAGAATATATATATATAAATTAATTACTACGTATTTTAATCTTCAGATATAAAAAGCATTTTCAACATAAGAAAAAGACACACATTTACTAAATTCAACAACACAACTAACTCTATATTAGGCCCATATCTGTAATATCTAACTCTATATTAGACCCATAATGGACCCTGTGGTGTAAAGCATATTTCCTAATCAGGGGTCAGCTTAACACTAATCATACCATAACAGGTCAAATGACCCATTTTGAACTTTTGCATTGATAATGCACGTATTATCTTATTACTTCTCCAAATTTAACTTACTGACTTTTTCTGACTAATTAAGTCTACTGTTCTTATACTATTTTTATAATTTTTTGTTTTGTTTATTTTGAGTAATAACTGTTGTATACCGTTGTCTACCACATCGGGTCATTTGACCCGGAGAACATTTTTTTTGTTTTATAAGCTTATCAATACATATTGCTTATCTTATTGTATTTAGTAAACTGCAAATGTATGCAAAGACTGTTAGGTAAAGTAGTTCAATCAAAATAGCTGAGAATAATTCAAGAAAATATAAAAATTTTAGATTGAAACTAGATTTTTATGTAAAAAAGGTAGCAAACAAAGAAAAGTTTAGTACATAGTTTTTATTTTATTTTGATAGCTTTATTAGTGATACAGGTAACTATTTACCCATAAAATGTCGAAACGAACGAGACAGTCCAAATTCTTAGAAGATATAAATGATATTGGAGAAGAGTTTTCGAAAATCGGTGAAGATGAATTTTCTGAAAACGAAGATATATTGGTTACAAACGAAAATGAGTCTGAATCTACAGATACTGACAATGAAGAGGAAAATATTGTGAATATCAGTTGTGGACAAAAAAGAAGATTACTCTCAAGTTCTGAAGAAAGTGAAGCAGAAATAAATGAACAACATGTTGCAATTGATGGATCTGTTTGGGAAGAAATACAAACAGGTGGCACACCTGGAAGACCTCCACTTCATAACATTTTCAGGCAAGAAGTAGGCCCAACAGGATATGCTAAACGTCATATAATCAAAGGTAAAGTTAGTACTGCATTTTCATTGATAATTGACCACCGTATTATGAACCACATAAGAATATGCACAATAGAAGAAGCAAACAGAGTGTTAGGATCCGATTGGAGTTTATCGCAAGTAAAACTTGCTCCAATTGTAAAAAATTTGTTTACAGGAAATGTGCGACGGAAACACTTATGTGTAAAAAATGTGATGTATAAAAACAACTCTCATTTTTGCGTTTGAAATAGAAATTGTAAAAATACTATTTCATATAATTATAATACATATTTTATTATCATTATATTTTTATTTCCTTTCCAACATTCATATTTCATACATAAAAGTAGGAAACTTAAACTTCGGGTCATTTGACCCGCTATGGTAAACTAGGTATCTAATAAGTGTTAGTATGATGAGTGTTAATGCAAAACCCCAGATATTAGTTCTCATGCATGCTTGATAGTCAGTTTTATTGACTCACTGAAAGGATGAAAGGCTGATACTCATTAAAATTACTGTATTTTCCTGTATATAATCTGCAGCAGTGTATTATCAGCAAGCCCCTTTATTTAAGCAAAAGAAAAAAAGCGTTGCATTATCCGCAGCAATTTTTAAAACGAATAGTCGAAAATTTATACTGCTAATAATTTGGTGCCAAATAAAATAAAAATTCTACAGAAAAAAACATTTATAAAGATCTGTTTGAATCCACCTCAATGCAAAGTGTGATTAACTGATATGAAAGCTCGATATCGATCAATGTCCAAGAAGATTCTAGTAAAACGTAATCGATTTTTAGATTTTAATAACTTTCAAAACAATGTTTATAAATATTTTTAAAATAAACTAGATTTGTTTCATTAATATTTTAAACAAAAGAAATGGATTACAGCACATAGAATAAGTTTTTTTCTTTTATACCGCGCAGGTTTCATTTTTCACCTGACATTATACGTTTGTCGACATTTTCTTTATTCACTTTCCCTATAGTTTTCAATTTAAAATTTACTCTGTAAATTATTAATTTGCATTTACCTTTGACAATATATTAATTTGAATTTTTTCAGAGCAAAACAGATCATGTCAAATCAGAATGAGAAATGACGTTAACGAATTGCAACTTAAATAACTGTTCAGAAGAACTGAATTTGTTCTTGAGCGTAATTTCACAATGCTGATTATAGTTTAAATAAGTCAACTGAATACAGGCATCATCTGTTATTTATTTTATGAAACATAACTGGCGTTATTTTTTTCAAAACTTTATTGTAAACTTTTCTGATGAAAAATAATTTTTTGTTAATTTATCCGTGGCTACGTTTAATATGCACAATGAAATTCGGAACTTTTTTAACAAATAATCCGCTGATTATATACAGGAAAATACAGTACACACAAACACAATTTTTTTAGTTCAATTTGAATTTGAAAATATTAAACCAAATATTAAATACGTCTCGTAAAATAATTTCATAACACTAAGAAAATTGATTTTTATCCAGACTGAAAATTACTATGTGAAGAGTAAGTCTTTTCAGTAAACTAAAAACCTATACCTGTGGCATGACAGCCAATATGTGGGTGAAGGCCTACAATGCCCTTCTATTTTCCTGACCAAGGGCCCTGAAATGTAGGGCATATGTCCCAGTAAGTTGGTCGACCTAACGCTAAACCCTCAGTGTTTAGTTCCTAAGGATGCTTGGTACTCAGTTTATGGACCCATTGAAGGGATGAAAGGCTAAGTCAAACTAGCCCGGCCCAAAGACTGAATCTAGGACCTATGCTTTAAGAGCATAAAACACCACCACTAAGCCATTGTGCTTCTTTTCAGTAAACTATGTTTGGTAAATAATTTAGCTCATTTGACAATCATACTAGTACACATAGGATTTACTCAAACCATGTATATACTAACTCTTAATATATTACTTGTTCATGAAAATGTGATTAATGCAACATGCTTATCAAGTACAAAAACTTTCAAAGATTTAAATGTCTTTGAAGTTTGAATTCAAAATGTTAAACAAAAGATTTCTGAGTAGTTATTTAATGTAAACATAGCAAAAATCCTAAATTATGAGAACAAAATTGTCTTTTAAAACAAATGACTTAAAAAAATGTGTTCAAGGCTTTTCCTAAAATAGTTCATCCCAGTTATTTTCAAATTCAACAATAATACCATTTTTAAAAAATATTTGGTGTCATACCTGTTAAGAATAAACTTTTTACGAGTTGATAATTTATATTTGTATAAAGTAAAAAATATACAATGCTGATGGAAAGACTAAGACGGTCAAAACAGAATCTAATATAATCTTTTTATAGCAATTATAAGCATGGACTATAAAAAAACTAAAGGAAAGAGGAAAAAATACATACATAATTCAGGCAAGTTAAAATTTAGCCAACAATTTTTTTTCAATGCAAATATCATACAACCCATTTAGATATCTTAAAATTCTCTTGTAATTTCACAACTTCTATAAAATAATCAAGAATGCATGAGAAATCTACTACTCAACTTGGGCAATCCAAATGCTTATATCATAATAATGATCTGACAGTTTCTCCTAAATTACTTCAGGGAAATGTAAACAAATACTCAGTTTTACCACCTCAATGAGCTCTGTAGTTATAGTAAGAAAAATTGAAATACAAAACAAAATTAAAAGTTAACAAGTCTTGTGTATTAAATTGTGAAAATAGAGAAAACAACAGGGAATATTAAGATATTTGTTTACAATAACCGGAAGAAATTTAGGAAAAACTGATTTGATGATGAAAAGATCATTATAATGATGTATAATACAGCGAGCGAAATACAAAACAAATATTAAAGACAGTATTGAAATTCCAGCACTATATCCACACCGAAATAAAAAATGTCAATATAAAAGACAATATTTATATTCCGCGCAACATCTGAAGTTAAATAAAATATTAATATGAAAAAACAGTATTTAAACTACTGTGCTTTACACCCAATTAAAAAAAATCCAAAATGAAATTGGCAAGCATTTATGGGATGTGATCATAATACTGATTTCTAAGAATTGATAGACAGGCAGGCTGCATACTAGGGAGCAAGTCTCTAACATGCACTTATCGCCCACAATGATGCTGCTGCACGTGAGCAACACGTCAAAAAGTAGCACATACTGAAGCGTTGAAAGCAACTGTGCAATGAATAGGAGCAGGTATTATTTACATTTATACTTTTATTTTTGTCTATTTTTTCAGTGTCTTCTGCTTTTGTGTTGGCCTGAAAACTACGTGGGTTCTAAATCATTGACATTGTACTAAATATTAGAAGTTTGGAAAAGAAAAAATGCCAATGGAGAAACTTTACTATTACACAGTATAATTTCATTTTGTGTCACATTTGAAAAATAAAATTATATCAACAGGCAAGGTATAAAATAAGGAAATGTTGGATTGTTATTCCAAAACATCTGATTTCTATTAAATGTTATTCACTGTACTTAAATGACAAAGGCACAATCTTACATTTATAAATATACTAATATAATTAACATAACATTAAGTTTACACTATTTTTTTCAAGATTATGTTCATGACAGAAGTAGAGTTAAATAGAAATTTTATTAATTTTTTTTACAAAAAAATTAGCTAAATTTGCTTTGAATTTGAAAACTAGTTTTTACTGCGTAATGTTGTACTGCCTGTCTGCTGCCTGCCAAACACATATATCTGTTTTTCATGTGAAACATCTCAAAGATGAATCAAGAGTACTATTCAATTAAATGCTGCAAACAGAACTAAAATATCTACTTTTGGCACCAAACTCCATATTCTAGATCTCAATTTTAGTGAGAATTCTCCTTTACATTTACTGTTGTAGATGTCACCTGTCTTACTCCACTAATGTTTTTTTTTTTTTTTTTTTTTTTTTTTTTTTTTTAAAAAAAAGACTCAAAACAAATATAGTCTTCTAACAGATATTAAAATATGTAAAAACATACAGTCTTACACCATTGAAAAATCAACCTGCTGCAACTTCTTGATTTTCTCTACAGTAAAAAGCTATTGCATCTGATTCCACATTTCATGCCAATCTACTGAAATATCCTACACTCACCATCTTTTGTTAAAAAAAACATTATTGCATTTAAATTGAAAGTCTCCTGTCAATTCACAGAGAAGACAATTATCAGCTGACAAGCTTAAATTATTCAAGGCAGAGTTTCACTAGCTGGTTTGTAAAGGTATCAAACAACCCTGGGCAAGTTCAATTCATGTTTTGCCCAAATAAAGAGCAATTCAAGCTTTAGGAGATTTTTGTCATTTATAACAATAGTCATAATGCCAGAAGATGAGACTTTTCCACAAATTGAATTTGACATAAACCTTCAATAAAATATATCAGTGGAAGTACTTGATATTCTTAAAATGTAATACTTGAGCCTTTTAGCTTATATGAACATTTGTATATAATATTTGGCTTGTTTAATGCTATACAAGCAATGTAATGTTTCATGGACAATATATTCAGAGGTTTAGACTTTGCTTACATTGACAACATTCTAACTGTCTTCTATGTATTCAATATGTAAACTGTCTTATACATGGAGTGCCAGCAGCGCAGTAGCTTCACACTGCTTCTTGTAAAATCAGCAGTCAACTATCACTTGCCCCTGGCAATGATTGGGAGGTTGACCACTCTCCCTTACAAGGTTTCTGAAGCTCTATAGATTAGGACAAATCTATGTTGCCTGCACTGCTATGTATACATGTCTTACATGTGTTGATAGAATTACTAGATGATCAGAAGTTATCCCCATCAAACAACTAAAACCATAGCAAATGCAATCTTCATATGCTGGATATCACAATTTGGTGTATTTCAATATATTACAACTAATTAGATACATCAATTCTAGAATGATTTGTTCTGTTCATGAACTCAACTTATTGGTATTAAACACACTTGAATAATTATTTACAAATATAAATTCAACTGCATAGTAAAGCATTTTCTTCACTGGTTTAAGGTGGTGTTTTGAACTCATGCACATGACTATTGGGTTGAAATATTTCCCAATGTACTTCGAAGAATCTAATTTTCTTTAAAAAAATTATGCTTTAAGTTATTATTGATGGTTCTTCTCTTCGATTCACTGGAGAATACTTTCACTTTCATTAGAGAGCAAACTAAAATTCACATAGTAAAGTAATTAATTAAGAGCTAGAATAAGTAAGTAATTAAGTAAAGTAAAGTAATTAAGAGCTAGAATAGGGTCATTCAGACTAACAGATAGATCTAAATATGGTAATGAAACAAATTTTCTGCACCCAGACATTGCAAAATGCTGGTATGTGTTTCCTAGAGTAGATACTATATAAACGTTCCTCCAACAATCATATGCTGGACCATTTGAAAAATAATCCAGAAACAAGTTCTTTTTAATAGATTTTAATGATAAATAAAAATAAGGTTTCAATGGCCCAGCATAAATCTTGTTATAGGCAAATATTTTAAATACTATAATAAGTACAATGACTTAAATTAATGTTAACATTAGTAATTTGTTAAGTATTAATGGAAAAATGAAACCAGAACCAATTTTTAAACAAAGATTGGCAACTTACAGGTTAAAATATAAGCATCAGAATTTAGCTGTCATAAATTAAATAGTTATAGTTGAAAGTCTAAAGAAATATTAATTTCTTTTTATGCAGAATGATAAAATTTTATAATTGTTATAAAAATGTGTTAACGTGCTATGAACAAATATGAAATACCTGTAACACAAGAACCAACACTCGTTGGTTTGTGAGCAGTGACAACATAATTATACGCCATAGTCGGTGTAAAATGTTAGAACATAGATCGTTGCAACAATAAACCTATATCTTTTTATTTGTTAAGAAATTTTAGTTTGTGAAAGACCCTTTACCGCCGATGGACTTATAATATAAACAACTTTACGTCACGACCACCGAGTTTAGTTGTAAATTACAATTCTCAGATTACTTAAATCAAGAATTCTGAAATTTATTAAATTATCAAATTAATTAATTTTTTGAAAGAAACGTTCAAGAATGCATAAATTATAACTTAAGTATGAAAAATTCAACAAAATAAATTAGATGTTGTAAATTCTTGATTTTCACATTCATTACAAAGAGAATCATAAGCGCATTTTTTCGCGAGGAAGAAAGCCAGTACTCAGCATGAAGCACTTTCACATAGGCTAGGCTGAAGTGAATGTATTTGGGACCTTGTTACTTTTCAGGTACTTGATACATATTGTGTACAGTTACTTTTACAGTAACAAGTATTTTACCAATAACATTTTGTATTTGTTACAATATCTTTTGTACTGCCATCTATTGGATAAAGAGATAATGACAAAGTTTTTTAAATTTTATAAATAAATTGAATAAAAACTTTATTAATTATAAATAAATTAATCAGTTAAAGCTAAATAATTAAATCTATAATATTTTATATTATTCCATAAAATTAATTAATGTTAATTTAAATTTGTATCACTTATAAATAAGCATTCACTTAAATATTAATAAAAGGAGCTTATGTAATAATCTATAAGAAATAATTCTTATTATTTATGAAACATTTCATTAAATGCAATTTTTTGTTTTTTCCTGTAATGTTTTCATTTTTAGTATGAGGCAAAGGAATATGAGTTATTTCTCTACAAACCGTTTTCCTGCGAAAAATTTTGAACTTAAAAATTTTCTTAAACATATTTCATTCAATATAAAAATCATAACCTTTTGTGATTTATATTTGTTTTCAGAATTTATATCTGCTCTAAGTAAATTTTCAAATTACTCAATTGTAATTTTAAAAGATTTCCAATGTTAATTAAAATATAAAATCAGACAAGGTAATATAATTTCTATTTTCAAACCTAATCAGCTTAATTTTTTGTTTGAATTTAGTAAGATTTTCCAATTATATAAATGAATTTTTAAAATCAACTGGTAAATAGTTTGCAAAGAATTGTAAAGTGGGAGGTTTAATCAATTATAAAGAAATTTTATTTTAAGTTTGCTTACTAAAATACATCAATTAATAAAAAAATTAAATTAAATTTCTTTTATTTTTCTATTATCAAACATTAAAGTGACAATCATAGTGAAAATTGTTGATATGTAATAAATAGTAATTTTTATTATAAAAGACGTTTATTTTTTTAAACTTTTATATAATAGATAAACCTGATTTTTCTAAAATAAAAATTTCATAACTCACATATCTTGTTTCAGTTTCTTAAATCTTAAACAATGTATGGATAAATAAAGTAGCTTTCCAATTGGAACTGTATTAATTATGTTTAAGTGAATATGATCATTTTATATTAGAGTAACTTCTATAGTTGATAAAAATTCATTAAATATTAAAATCTATAAAACAGTTTTACCAACAATTTAAATGTTATAATGTTTCAATGTAAAATAGTGAGTAATGTAATGTTTAATACAAAATGGAGGAACACATAAAAATACATATATTTTACTTACATCAATAAATAGTTTAAAAAATAAACATGACGGTAATAATAAAGATAAAGTAAAAATTAACTCAATTAAAAAATTTTTTTCATTTTGAAACTCTAAACTAAAATGAGTAACTACCTTTATTAGGTTTAAATCAACATTTTCATTATATGAATTAAAAGTTAGTTGTATGGTAAAAAATATAAAAGATCATTTTTTCTAAAAGTTTAAATTCTATTTATTTATAGTAAAATATAGTGAAACTGAAACATGGTTGAATAAAAATAAACATATTTATGCGGAATCATAATAAAAAAATATACATAGTGCTAAAAATAGCAATGGAAATATATAAACAGATTTAATTTATGCATTATTTTTAATTTAAGAAACCTGACCATCAAATAAAGGTTCAAATAAATATGTTATATATGTTCTTAAAATTAAATTAAATTTTTAAAAGAAATAATAACAAAAAAGTCAATAAAAATTGCGAAATACATAACAAGAATATCAGGCTTTTCTTATATTTAAAAAACGTGTAATATATTTGAAAAAGAACGATAATCACTAAATAAATATGCCACGATCATTGATTTTCTCAACTCATTTATTTTATTAACCAAAACGAAACAAATGTACATGCTTATTTTATTTTGCTATAGAAATTCATTACGTCTCCCTCTCCAACCCAAGGAGATCTTCCAATTCCCCAGTATCCCTTTTCTATATTCCAGTTAAACCATAGAGGAGATTATTATGTTATGTTAAAATAAACATCACCAATATGATATTATCTCCATCAAACAATTTTATCAATTGCATTTTCCTTTATTATTACACAGATATTCTAAAATTCTATTAAATATATCTCCATCAAACATTATATTATCTCCATCAAACAATTGTTTAAGTTGCATTTTCCTTTACTATTACACAGATATTCTAAAATTTCCACTCGTGTACCAAGGGCATAGCATACTCCTCACTACTGATCCCTCTTCCAAGGGTTACAAGAATTTCGTTGGTGCGATGTCGCAAAACTCTAGGATTCACCACAGGGTATCCCCTCAGTGACAGAAGGCATTCAGCCCAATGGAACGATATGTATACATACATATTACTTTAAAAAAGATAGCAACAAAATTGAAAATTTTGAATAAACATAGAAACAATCATATATAAAATAAAAAAATACAAATGACAGAATTTATTAAAATAAACAATTAATAAGTAATGTAAGTGGAAAGCTTCTTTGGAAAATGTACACGTCTCCCTGATCTGGTTACAATTTTGTGTAATTTACCAACTGATGAATTTTTATTTTAAGGTACTGGTTTGCTGATGTTAGACACTGTGTTCAGTAGATAGGTAGTTTCTGTGTGTAAGAAGATGTGCCTGTTTTACACGGTCTAAGAGAAACAGTAAATTTTTATCCATTAATGTCAATGGTAATAGTCTTGTCAGTTCGTCGTAAGACTTCATGAGGACCAGAGTAGAGTTATCACAATGTAGGACGCACACGATCGATTCTCATGTGTATGATTTCAGCGATGGATGCACATAAAATCAATCAGTACAGTGAGCGGATGTTGCAATAGGATTCAGTTGTTGCATCACGTTTCGAAGATCACTGATAAAATCCCTGTCACAGGATGGAATAACTGTCATGTCCACTATGTCACTAAGAAGACGCGAGTACCATACGAAAGCTCTGCAGAAAGAAACTGCAACTCTTGTTTAACTGCAGTTAAGATATCCAAAAGAATGATAGGAATTTTCCCCGTCCAATTATCATTTTCATAAGCTTTAATTGCTGATTTTAGATGGTGATGAAATGTCTCTACAATTCTGTTTGAAATCGGATGGTAGGGAGTTGTTTTAATTCTCTCTGAATCTAACATGTGAGTAAATTCAGCATATATAGCTGAACGCAGTTGAGATCCTTGGTCAGAGGTAATTACGGATGAGTATCCAAAGCGTGAAATCCTGTTGTTGAATATTTCACGGCAAACAGTCTTTGCAGAAATATCTGAAATGGCTATCACTTCTGGTGGTAACCATTTCTGTTTAAGTTCTGGTGATAGCCATTTCTGTCCAGTTTAAGAGAGGTGGTATTCACATCTGGTGAAACGATCAATTATTGTGTCAAAAGGTAATTGCAACCACCAGAGCGTGGTAGGGGCCTACGATATCTACGTGGATGTGTGTGAAACGTGCATCTGGAAGAGAGAAAGTACCTAAAGACGTTTTCGTATGTCTCTGTACCTTCGATCGTTGGCAGTGTTCACAGCATTGAACGCATGATTTTATTTGTCGTTTCATATTAGGCCAGACATACCTGAAAAAAATTAATTTTGCTGTTGCTGCTATTCCAGGATGAGAAAGATTGTGCAAATGATCGAAAATCAATTTGTGGTAAGAGAATGATACAAAAGGACAAAAGGAGGTGTTCCTGTTGAAATGTCACACATCAATTCATAATGGGGAAAATGACAAGGTTTTAATTCCAGTTTAAGAGAGGTGGTATTAGTTTGCAGGAAACTTTGTATCTCTGGATCAGTTTTCTGTGCTTTTGCAAATTCTTCAAAACTTAAATTTGGAGATTTTGCTTAGTTACCGGGGAGAATATTTATTAGGGTTTTGCTTAAAAGCGTAAGTCAAAAAAAATTCAAACACTTATTAGAAGGCAGAAAATTTATAATATACTCAGACCAACAGGTTGTTGGTCTGTGTATATTATAAATTTTCTGCTTTCTAATAAGTGTTTGAACTTTTTATAGCATAATAAACTGCAAACAATTCTCTATCATAAATGGACCATTTTTGTTGGCTTTTATTAAATTTCATTGAGAAGAAGGCTACTGGTTCTTATGTCCTTTCCGATAACTGACTTATAGTGCCTCCTACAGCAAAATCTGAGGTATCGACCGATAAGCTCAACTGAGCTTCCGAAATAGGATGTCTTAAAAGAGTGGCTTTGGCAATCGCATTTTATGCGGCAATAAAGGCTTGTTTTGCATTTTTCTTCCATGCAAATTGTTCGGATAATTTATGAGCATTAGAATGAGATTTCTTCTTATTTCTTTGTCCTTCCAAAAATTGAACAATGGGTGCAAGTACATGTACGGCTTTAGGAGTAAAGCATAGATAAAAGTTTTAAATATTCTTAAAAATCTTCGCAACTGTGTCAAGGTTTCT
The DNA here is from genome assembly GCA_037975125.1 of Latrodectus hesperus. Lineage (NCBI taxonomy): Eukaryota > Metazoa > Arthropoda > Arachnida > Araneae > Theridiidae > Latrodectus > Latrodectus hesperus. Next base: position 5,683,344 of record JAJQOW010000014.1, read on the forward strand.
GGCTTAGGAAAATCTAACATGCATTTAACTTTATCTTGTAGAGGTTGAATTCCTTCTTCGGAAAGATTAAAGCCTAGAAAATCTATTGATGAAATACCAAAAGTACATTTAGAAGCGTTAATACATAACCCATTTGCCAAATTTGAAAATTATGCTTTTAATGTTGATAGTGCTCTTGGAGATTTTTAGAAGCAATTAATATGTCACCGACAGAAGCAAAACATCTGATATATCGCATGTAACCTCATCTATAAAACCCTTAAAAGTAGCAGATGCGTTGTAAAGGCCAAATTGCATCCTTGTACTTTCGAATAAACCAAATGGGGTACATATAGTAGTTTTGTGTATATCGTCAGGGTTTATTAAGATTTGATGATAAACTTTTATAAGATCTAGGCGATTAAATATTTTTGATCCATGTAATTTTGCTGTAAAATCCGTTATACAAGGTCTCGGATATTTGTCTTTAATTGTTTGAGCATTTAAAGTTCTATAGTGACCCACTGGTCTCCAATCTAAAGTTCTATTTTTAGGGACCATATGTACAGGTGAAACAGAGTTATTTCTCGAAGGTCTTATATGGCCTAACTGAATCATATTTTGAAATTCAGTTTTTGCAATTCTAAGAAGATCAGGAATAAGCCTTCGAGGTTTTGCAATTAAAGGAGGACCTTTCATAACTTTCGGTAACAATTCAACTACCAAAAAAAAAATCAAGTTGTAAGAGAAAATTTACTCTTACCTTATTCGTCCCGGGATTCATTCAGGAAAATTCCATCTATACAAATGATTGCCCAGAAGAAAAATTTCCCAATATCTATATTTATCTATTTATTATTAAAAAACATTATAGGAGGGCAGATATATTTACAAGATTTAGTTTCGGTGCGCACGCCTCTGCATTTATTACGGATCAAGACACAGTAACATTCTGATTGCATTTTTTCACGTAGGAGTATGGGATCTCAACCTGACGTCATCAATGCTCGGTTGGCAAAGAGGGTTGCGTTATTTTTTGATGATCACCAAGATTTCCAACATCCTCCCACCTTTGAATTTACATCTCAGAAAACTCAAACACAATGTTCAAATTAAAATCTAAAAAAAATCTCATCACAATAGAAATTAATAAGTTTCAAAAGTATATCAATACACTTCAAATTATAAAAAAAATATCAAAATAACAAAAACTTTCAATTAACAATAAAATTAATTTATAAAAATAAATTTTTCTTAACATTAAATCTTAAAGTTCTTAAGACATTGCATATTGTTCAAAGACAAAGAGTTCTTGCTGTAAAAAAGCTCAATTCTACAACACAAGTCTTTTTACTATTTTAACCTCCTACCATATCGAGAGGTTCGTTCATCAGCCCTGTCGAAAGGATCCTTTTTAGTTCTAGTAATAACAGAGAAGGTAAACTTTTCCACAGTTGTTTCATTTTCTTGGAACGCATCTTTTTCATTCTCAAAAACTTCGAGAGGATATGGTCTCAACAGTGGACGTAGAACTACTCCATTTTTAGTCTTCAATTTGACAAGTCTAATATTCCCATCTGTGGAGAAGTAAAGACTTCGATCACTTTTCCTAAGGGTCAGTCCAGCCTTTTCATGTTGTCACTGGATATCAAAACGACATCTTCTTTCTTAATGGGTGGTAAGCTTCGTACTTTTCTTTCAAACTGCCTGAGTTGTCCCAAATATTCAGAACGAAATCGTTTTCTGAGATCCTGCCGTAGTCTCTGGCGATATACCTACCTTTTACCTAAAGATTTACTATCTAAGAGGTCTAGGTCAGGTGTACCAGTTTCTTTGACCTCCTACAAAAACATATTGGGAGTAAGAGGTTCCAGGTCATTTGGATCCTCGCTCATATATGTGAGAGGTTGTCCATAAACGAGACCTCCACAATCACATAAAACAGTGCTTTATTCTTCAAAGTTGAGTGATGTTTGCCCCAAACTTTTCTGAAATATTCTCTTGATTACTCCAATTAAACGTTCCGTGAAGCCACCCCACTAGATGGTGGTGCAGATGTCGGAGTAAACTTCCAATTAATTTTATTGACAGTGTTGTATTTCTCTACTGCATTCTAATTATATCTTTTGATAAGATTGTTCGCTCCAAAAAAGTTTGTCCTATTATCTGAGTAGACAATAGCTGGTCTTCCTTATTGAACTATATTTCTTCAGAATGACTGCAATAATTGTTCAGTGGATAGAGAAGTAATCAATTCTAAATGAATTGCTCTAAATACAGCACAAGTATAAATTACAATCCAAGATTTCTGGGGTTTGTTTTGAGGAAGAATGGTCCAGTAAAGTGAATTCCAATTATTTCAAACACCGAAGCCGTTCTGAGACGATTTAGTGATAATGGAGCTGTTGATTGCATATTTGGACTATGTTAATAATGTAAAAATAAACTTATACTCTTAGACAGAGACTTTTTTCATCATATTAAATTTTTCTAATTTTAAAATACCTAATTGCACTCTTATGTGTTTCTGAAAACTATATATATATATTCACAGTGCAATTCTATCTGATTTCGCATCGCTATTTATAATACACGTGATTCATAAACTTCTTTGATTTACGCTAAATATAACTTGCAATGACTATATTCCTATTTCACTGTTAAATAAATTATGTCAGGATAATAAATTAATCAATTATCATAATAACTTAAATACGTTCATAATTTAATTAATTCATAATTAAGTATCTTATGAGAAAAGCATTTTATTTGCACTTGTTAAAAAGGATTTTTTTCAATTGTAATATTCTCAATTTTAAATGGTGAGATTTTTTCAGTGATCTCCATCCGAAAAATTACAAAAACTATTTCATTCTTCCCGTATTTTATAGGAACATTATTTCCATGTTGCTTCCATGAGTGTTTTTGTCAATTATTAAAGAGCAAAATTTTTGAACTATTATACCTTAATAAACCATTTTTTGATTATTTTTTCGTGTATTAAAATTCGATAAATGTATCGAATTTCATTCATTAATCGTATTATATTGGGGCTGTATTACTACCGTTTTGTATGTGTGTCTCGATTTTTCATTGAACTTATTTAACATGATATATATAAAAGAATTATATAAAGTAAATGTTTAAGTTTCTTGTCTTGAAAGACACACCAATATATATATATACCAATGTATTTGTTTCTTAACAAAAATATTAAAAATAGTTTTATTGCTCCGAAATAATCCATCTAATTAATGTTTTATTCTATTAAAAATTTAAAATACAATAATTTTTTTCAGCTTATTTACAATGATATATAAATATTTTTCATTCGGAATAATTATTCAAATTAATAAGTCAAAATCATTTTTATTATAAATTTAAGTTAAAATATGAAATACTATAAATATACTATTTTAAATATAATAAGTAAAATTACTTTTTTTAATATCACTTAGTTTCAAACTTAGGAAACTCTTATTGTTTAACTCAGAACCTTTTTGAAGAATTTTGGAAAATAATTTATATTAGCTATTTTCATGATTAGAAAATGCATCTACCGCGGAGCGGGAATAAGATATTTCCCCCTTTCAAACAAGGTGGGTGTCATTTTCTCCCCCGAATATTGAAGATTTTATGGTGACTGATTACTCTTCTTTTGAGGACCAATTCCCGTGCAAAGTGTGCCCCTTAATTTTTAGGGAAAAGTGGTTTGATTTACCAGAAATGTTAAGCTTATCCGATAAACAATTTTTGTTTCCATACATAAGATTTGGAAAAGTAAATAAAATTTTCAATGAAATCTTTGCTAAGAGATTTAATTTTTAACAACTAAATCTAATGAAAATATTTATAGACATTTTTTAGTTCATCAATTCCATATAAAATATTTGCTTCAGTAAAAAATTTTATAGTTCATTGTATAATTTTTTTAATTTTATTTGATTGTAAGCTCATTTTGAGTTTGGCTTCGGAATAAATTTGAAATAATCAAATGCTGAAATTGGACATACATTTATTTATTCAAGAAAAATTTTCTGAAATCAATTCAGTCTTAATTTTAATCCTGAATTCTTTAAAGTTGTCAGTATAATAAATAATCCGATCTTTCACCGCACCGATAATAGCCAACATACAATTTTTTTAAAAAATTCAATAGAATTATAGTTTTTACGAGCTATATCATACAAATGCACAAAACATACTTTATACACATACATATATATATGTGTGTGTGTGTTTATGTTCTATAGTATTTTTTTAATATTAAATGTAAGTTGTATAAATATTAAATAAGAGAAATCTTATAAAAATAAAATATAGTTTCTCAGGGTTAAAGAAATACAAATAAGCTATAAATTATTCATAAAAATGTGTGTGAAGTGGTTTCCGAACTACTATAACATCATTGTCCAAGATAAGAATCAAACTCATGAACATTTGAAACAAAGACTAGAGCGCCGGTAGTGTTTGGCTATGAAATCTTGTGTGAACTACATTTAATAACACAATAAATGACATTAAAATTTATAATTAATTATTGACAGTTTAAATGTTCATACTTTTTGTGAATGTGTGTGAATCATCACTTCAATACTTCAGTAATATTGGATGGATAGCTTAAAAATTATTAACTCTTTTTATAATTAAAATCCTTAAGCGATTATATTAATAAAATTTTGGTAATGTGTATCTTTTATTTATAAGATTTCAGTTCTTCTAATTAAGAATAGGATAATTTTTGTGTAAAATCCTGGATTTCCTCCTGGAATATTAATTTATGAATTAATAATATGAATATTAATCATAATAAATAAAAAGCTTAACTAAAAATAAAAGCTTAACTAGCATATAATATACAGGAAAATCTCATAAGATTACAATGCAAATAAAATAACAAAATAATGAAGTACCTACTTTAAAATAATCTGAATTATATAGATAATTTTAAATAAATTAAACTTTTAAATCGTGTTATACTTTTAAATACAACTTTTTTACTTAGGTTATACTTTTTTTCACTTATGTATATATTTTTAATAAAATCAGAAATTTCAGCTAAGGAATGTGAACTTATTTTTAGTGTTTACTAAGACTATTTCTTAAGATTTTGAAGTATTTCTTAATTAAAGTTAGAAATTTTTTATTCTGAATTATTTACTCATGGTTTTACATAATGACAGCGCGTTCAAATGTTCATGGGTTCGAATCCCACCTCGGGCTTGTTTGTAAGTAGTGATTAGGAATCCACTTTAAACTTTTGGTCTCAGGCTAATAAACCTTCGTGAAACGCGACTGTCGGGAGACAGACATTTACACAATGGTGCATTTTTTTGGTCAATAATTTTATAACATTCAAAAACATTTCTAATTTTTAATGATTTTACAATGCAGAATAATGATTATGCCTGATTTCTTTCAAATTAAAATATGTTTTTATACATAAAATAAAATGATTACTATAAAATAATTCTCAATAAACATTTAATGAGCACTTAAACATTAAAAATAAATAATCTTTTAATGTTCGAAAAAAGAATTTTTCAACATAAAATGCCAATATAAAAGCAAGATATTAGAAAATGAATTTATAACTTTTCTGATGACATCAACACATATAAATCATTTTTAAGCAATGAAATTGGCATGAAGATTTTTAAGTTATTTGATTAGTTTTGGAATTTTTTTTCAGACTCCTTTTTTTCGGGTTTCTTCCTTTACATGTTAAGAAAGGAATCTAAGTCTATTAATTTAATCAGCAAATGAAATGAAACCAATAGAATTTTTTATGAAACTTTATGTAATTTTTTCCCCTTTAAAATGAAGGTTTACATTGTTTTGACTCACGATCATCCAGATTTAGATTGTTGAAGCTATACTAATAGAATGTAATTATATATTTAAGTAACTATCTGTATCCTTATATTGTAATTTTTTCTTTGGTTGTATTGAATATAGACTGCATGGTTGTTTAAGAAGCTGATAATTTAGACACGTTTCTTAAGCATTCTAATCCTGAAATACTGCCCATTAACCTGACAAAATGGACGATAATAGAATTCCAGTCCCCTATTTTTATGTCGTCTAATAGAAATTGCTGTGAGTAAACTATGATATAACTTAATATTTGTAATAAAAGTGTAATTATAAATGTAATTTATTAAGGAATTGGATATACGAAATACTTTGCACACATTCATTTTATTCGAAACAAAATTTTTTTGTAGGTTATAGGTGCTTTTTATTTATTATTAAAAAAATGCATTTATATAATAAATAATCACATCCAGAGAGAGAGAGGTCCTAATGATGAATTTATCAGTCGAAACAATATTAACTGGATATAATTTAAATAGATTATGTTTATTTGCTTAATCAATATCACAATTTTTCATAGTCATGTAACTTGACTGGGATAATCTGTAAAAAAAATTAGCTAACTGCATTTACTAAGTTAAATTTATATCTCAAATACATGAAAGTGGAACTGATCAGTATAATATTTGAATAGTTTTATCAAAAAAAAATTAATTAAATAAATAATAATAAATAAATAATTTAAAAATATTTTCGTTATTTACACATGCAGAAGATTTGTAGTGTAAAATAATGTTATAATTCTACAAATCTTAAGCAAATATACAACTTAAAAAAAAAAATCAAGATGAAACATTAAATATGATTTCTAAAAAGTTTTTAATTTTCGGCGATTTCCATAGTCTGTTACAATCGTTATCGAGATTTATCTTTTTTGTATTCTTAATATCTTATTAACATAAATATAGTAATATTTGATTAATTTATTTACCAAAAATTTTATACAATCTGTCCCTTTACATAATTTTTCGTAAAACAGGAGATTCAATTCATTATTCAGTTGATCAAATCAGTAGGTCAAACATATAGTTTTAATTCTAATCTATCAATACCAATTTTTCATGCAAAGTTTTTTGTTATTTTGTTTATTTAATTTTAATTGCTGAGCTAAAGTCGAAGATTTGTAAAGCATATTCGTTTATTTAGCAATGAAATATGAAATATCCACCGATAAAACAAATAAAATTTATTACTCAGTATTTTATTCATGCAGCAATACTTGAATTCTTTGTAAATTAAAAAAAGTGTTTGTTACTTGCATTAGCATTATGTCCCAACAAAGTTAAATGACTTTGGTGAATCAATACCTGTATTGTTATTAAGAAAATATCATTTAATTCACATTTATCATAGAAAATCAGCACTGTTATTTGCAAAGTTTTATTTTTGAATAATTTATTAGTTTTCTGATTTATTCATAAGTTAACTCCTCAAATTATGGAGCCAATACAAAAAAGTTCATTTCGTTAAAAAAATTAAACATAATGAAAAATATTTGTCGAAATAAAGTCAAATTTTGTTAAAGAAAAAGCCAATGCACTTTTTTTTTTCCAAAACTTTTCGCGTTAGTTATTTCAAATTTTACGACTTTCGGGCCCCAAAGGCGGCAATTAAATCCCCTTCAGTTGTTCGAAGGAAATCTTATGGGGCGAAATTCGAACCCTGGAAAGAGGAAAGAAATTTCTGTGCCACAGAGATGTGTTCTGAGAAATGGTACGGCATTTTCACTGCCAGAAGGAGAACCATATAACGCCGGATGTTTGAAGGAAAGAAACACCATTGGGGGTCAGTCTTTCGCCACACACGATAGGATTTTTCCTTACGATTTGTTGGAAGGGGTAGGAAGTAATTAAGCACACAGTCCCCTCAAACTCTGCTGACCACAGTAGGGGAGGCACATCTGGAGTGGGAAGTTATTTTTAAGGGTGCCATTTTTCAACATTTATTGCTTTTGGCTTAAAATGTGTGCCTTGTAAATGGAAATCAAAAATCGCCAAAAATTTCAATAATTTGTTGTTCAGTCACTTTTTCTGACTTGACGTATTTATTGTTGTACTCATTTGTCTGCTTGTAATTTCTGCCATTAAATGTTATCATAGTAAGTTAAGTAACATGAGCAAATTAAGCACAGAAGTATTATTGGCTGTTGCTTTGGACTGGGATGATGGTGAAAAGCAAACAAACAATAAAAAAAGAAATAATCAAAAAATTGGTTGCTCCAGCGTGAAACTCTTTCACATCTAAATTTGATTACAGAAATACAGTCGGAAGATAAAGATTTCTTTAATTACATGAGGATGAATGAAAAATTGTATGCAGCGTTGTTGGATAAGGTAACACCTTTCATTATAAGAAAATATACATCCATGCGCTCATCTTTAAGTTCTCATGAACCATTAAGTGCAACTTAGCGCTTTCTGACAAGCGGTATTAATTAAAGAGCCCCATTAGTACATCAAAAAGTTTATCTATCGAGTATTAATTATTTATTAGTAGATATAAAATGAATTATTAATTTGTTATCTATTATCCAAGTATTCTTAGATTTTATAATATTTTCTTAAATGATTTTTAAATAAAAGGAAAACAAATTAACATTTACCAAATGATAAATAATAACTGAAATGTATTTAATTTCAATTTCGCTTAAAGGTGAATAATTTTCTTTTGTTATTATTAATCAATTTATTACTTTTAATTATCTAATTTTATTATTGTTCAATTGTATAAAGAATATTTAAAGAAAACAACAGAATAATCGCAACTAATACCTTTATATTATTGTTTAAACTTAATTCATATTTAAAAATATAGAAAATTAAAATTTTAAAATTTTCATTTTGAAGATTTGTAAGCATTCTGAAATAAAAAAAATATTGTTTTCTAATAAAGCTTATTATAAAATTTCGTAGTTAAATTTTACGTTAAGTGTGTAATTATATATATTCATTCAGATAGAGAATAAATTTACAAAATAAATTATTTAACTTATTTCATCACCATTCTCAACAAAACTTGTGTCCAAATTCGTGGAATTGCAGTTTCGTCCAGAAATGATATATATTCAAAGTATCATAATGTCGGCACACATATGCATCCTCCATGCTTACACCACTTTTTTCGATTAATTGATTTTCTCTTTTATAGGTTCTACGGAGGGCATTAGTTTTTTCCTTTACTTCGTTAATTGAAGCCTTTTCATCTATCTTTTTGTATATTTCTAATAATTTTTCATAAGCTAACTTTCTTTTTATTTTATTTGTGTAATCGACACTCATTATTTGCCACAAAAAAGGCTCATCTTTATAGATTTCAATAAATTCCTGCAATATTTGCTTCATGGACATTTTTAAAAAAGGAATCAAATATTAATTTTCCCAAGTATCGCCAAGAAATAGTTTGCAACCCTGCGAAACAGACACGCGACAACGGGAAGCAATTGCTTACTTCCTGTGTTGGAAGAAAAATCAGACCTTGTTTGAATTTTCTTGAACCTGTCCAACTTCCCCACACACGGTACAACTTGTTCACGTCCAACAAATCCATAGGAAAAATCCTATCGTGTGTGGCGGGACAAGAGGCGCCTTTAAAGCCCGCCACACACGATACGATTTTTCCATAGGATTTGTTGGACGTGAACAAGTTGTACCGTCTGTGGTGAAGTTGGACAGGTTCAAGAAAATTCAAACAAGGTCTGATTTTTCTTCCAACACAGGAAGTAAGCAATTGCTTCCCGTTGTCGCGTGTCTGTCTCACAGGGTTGCAAATTATTTCTTGGCGATACTTGGGGAAACTAATATTTGAAATTTCTCATTTACTGAAACTTAGATGCACGTTTTACAAAACGTCACGAACATTAGACCCCTTTTTTAAAAATGTCCATGAAGCAAATATTGCAGGAATTTATTGAAGTCTATAAAGATGAGCAGTGTTTGTGGCAAATAATGAGTGTCGATTACACAAATAAAATAAAAAGAAAGTTAGATTATGAAAAATTATTAGAAATATACAAAAAGATAGATGAAAAGGCTTCAATTAACTAAGTAAAGGAAAAAATTAATGCCCTCCGTAGAACCTATAAAAGAGAAAAATCAATGAATCAAAACAAAGTGGTGTAAGCACGGAGGATGCATATGTGTGCCGACTTTATGGTACTTTAAATATATATCATTTCTGGACGAAACTGCAATTCCACGAATTTGGACACAAGTTTTGTTGAGAATGGTGATGAAATAAGTTAAATAATTTATTTTGTAAAATTATTCTCTATCTGAATGAATATATATAATTGCACATTTAACGTAAAATTTAACTACGAAATTTTATAATAAGCTTTATTAGAAAACAATATATTTTTAGTTCAGAATGCTTACAAATCTTCAAAATGAACATTTTAAAATTTTAATTTTCTATATTTTTAAATATGAATTAAGTTTAAACAATAATATAAAGGTATTAGTTGAGATTATTCTGTTGTTTTCTGTAAATATTCTTTATTCAATTAAACAATAATAAAATTAGATAATTAAAAATAATAAATTGATTAATAATAACAAAAGAAAATTATTCACTTTTAAGCGAAATTGAAATTAAATGCAATTTCAGTTATTATTTATCATTTGGTAAATGTTAATTTGTTTCTCTTTTATTTAAAAATCTTTTAAGAAAATATTATAAAATCTAAGAATACTTGGATAATAAATAACAAATTAATAATAAATTGATTTTATATCTACTAATAAATAATAATTAATACTCGATATATATAAACTTTTTGATGTACTAATGGGGCTCTTTAATTAATACCGCTTGTCAGAAAGCGCTAAGTTGCACTTAATGGTTCATGAGAACTTAAAGATGAGCGCATGGATGTATTTTTTCTTATAATGAAAGGTGTTACCTTATCCAACAACGTTGCATACAATTTTTCATTCATCCTCATGTAATTAAAGAAATCTTTATCTTCCGACTGTATTTCTGTAATCAAATTTAGATGTGAAAGAGTTTCACGCTGGAGCAACCAATTTTTTGATTATTTCTTTCTTTTATTGTTTGTTTGCTTTTCACCATCATCCCAGTCCAAAGCAACAGCCAAATCATACTTCTGTGCTTAGTTTGCTCATGTTACTTAACTTACTATGATAACATTTAATGGCAGAAATTACAAGCAGACAAATGAGTACAACAATAAATACGTCAAGTCAGAAAAAGTGACTGAACAACAAATTATTGAAATTTTTGGCGATTTTCGATTTCCATTTACAAGGCACACATTTTAAGCCAAAAGCAATAAATGTTGAAAAATGGCACCCTTAAAAATAACTTCCCACTCCAGATGTGCCTCCCCTTCTGTGGTCAGCAGAGTTTGAGGGGACTGTGTGCTTAATTACTTCCTACCCCTTCCAACAAATCGTAAGGAAAAATCCTATCGTGTGTGGCGAGCTTTAATGAGGAAAATGTTTACAGTTGAAGTTTCTCACGTGCATGTGAAGACAAAGATGGGACAACTGGAGCCCCCCTTTACCCCGGCTGATGCGCTGCATATCCGGTGTCCAATTTATCTTCCTATTTTGCTTCTTGCCATTAAAAATTATTGTGTTAAGTTTTTAATGAAATCAATGCGTTTAAATTACTCTTGAGAAATTATGATCTAAAAATTAATATGTTCAGCCTATATATTTTAATATTGACGGTACGGCAGTATAATATTTGAATACTGCTAAATTCAAAATGCTTTAAATGCATTTTAATTTTTTCATGTTATCAGAATCAAATAACATGCTTAATAAACTGTGATAAGTGATCAGTTAAAAATTCTATGTATTATTTGCTTAATTAGTTTTTCTCGATAATTAAAATACAACATAGGCACTAATATTAATTGTAAAATATTTTATTAATATCGAAGTTTGTAGGTTATCTATCTATCATTGATTAAGAATAATGGACTTCAGGCTCTTATCCAGAAATTCTTACATTTTTTATACACATGTTGTTTTTAAATTATATCTATGTGATCACAAAACACTTTCACTTTCTTTTTCATGATTTTAAGCTATATAAATTCAATGTTTTTTTGAACAACTTTATTTATAGGACTGAAATTTATCAAAATATACTTTGTAATAAAAGTGTATGTCAAATTTTAGGTTGATTTTTTATTTGTTGGATATCAATGCTAATCCAATTGATCAGTGTTAAGTATGTTAGTGTTTTTCATGATACACAGTTACAAAATACTAATATATTCAACAATCATTTATATTCAATTAAGCAAATTTTTTATTTTTTCTTAGAGAAAATAAATCAATTTCTTATTAAATATATATTTTTTTGTTTTAACTTCATTTTGTTGGTAAACACAGATTTTAAAGTGAAATTTCTTACAAAATTATCATGAGTCACATGTATTATTTAAATTATATAATAAGTATTTTAATATTAACAGAATAAGTATTTTTATATTATTTAAAATATAGAAAAATAATATTTTGTATTATAATATCTAAAGAAACTGATTTGCATTATTTTTATTATTTGAATTTCTGTAATGTTATTGAGTTACGATTTTTCAAAGATTTTATATTTAGATTATGAATCAATTACATTAATTAGTAAAGTTAATTTAAATATTAAATTTGCAGAAAAACTTTACTGTTTTATTTTTATTTTTATGATGAAAATTAAATAAGTTATTATTAAATAATTTATTATATATAATAACTTATTGAAAATTACTTAATACGGAGTTTAACAATGAAAATTTTCAATTGTTACTAATGTTTAATACATTCATTTTAGTTTATTGTATTTAAGGTTTGTTTGTATGTATGTAGACAAGCATAATTTATTTTTATGCATCATTTTCCAGTAAAATTATGGAAAATACTGAAAAGTTTTCCAAAAAAGGATGCATTTTGATTTAACGTTAGTTTTGGTAAGAAAACAAACGATCAGAATCAAATGCTAAACTTATAAGAAACTCCCATAAATACGTCATTAACTCCGCTTACCTTCGTCACATAGAAAGGCGGAGTAAATGACAAAATGTCATTCACTCCGCCTCTGTATTTGACGTCATGTCCAATCAATATGAGGACAATAGCAAGCTTGTTATGGTGCGGTATCACCACAACAAGCTTGCTATCGTTTTCTAAGCATCATGTTTGGCAAGGAATTTGGCGTAGATTAGGAGCAGTTCTGCTTGCGGAAATATCCCCTTATTAAATACCATTTTCAAAGTAATGGGTAAAATAGTTGTTATAAGTAGATAACTGTTATAGAAAATAACAGTTACGTTAAATAACGTTCATCTCTAATAAGTAAGGGTATTGTTATTGTTTGATCGGTGTATGGGAAAGTTTGGTTGAAAGTTGTGAAAAGTGTGTGATCGTGTCACTTTACAGATGTAGTGCACGTGCCTTTCAGTAAAATTCTCTGTAGATTTATCCTAATTATTTAAATTTTTTAAGATGTCTAACAGTATAGAAATCCCTTTGCGGGATACTGAAGAGGAGGTAAGAAGCTTTTACATTGTTATTCAAATAAAAATTGTTTCAACATTTTTAAAAAAGCTGTTTTGATTTTTTGATTATAATTTATTATATGATTCACTTTTAAGCTATATGATTAATATATATCGGCACAGGTGCCGTATTATCCACGGTCTCAAATTTAAAATTTTTTTGGCGACGACGAAATGTTGACAAGGTAATGCCGCGCGAATATGTTGTAATTGTAACGTAATAAATTCGTTTTTGAAAAACTTTAGCTATCTAAATGTTAAATTTAAAGCTGATAAATAAAGAGCGTAAATATAATTTTTTGAATTAATTTTATTGAATTGTATTAAATTTATAAACTTTATTGAATTAAGATTTAAAAAAATGAAACATTAGAAAAATTATAATGAAACATTAGAAAACATGGGAACCTCGAAAAAATAAATATGAATTTTAAGAAAATCGGAATACGAATTCTAACGAAAATTCTTGAAGAATCAACATGAATACAAATGAAAAATAAAGAAACATTCGCAAAAGAATAAATATAAATTATATGGTACATAATATTAATCATAATAACTTTAAAAAATTAAATAAAGAAACTATTATTTTAAAATATATATACAAAAATTATATAGTATTTTATTTTAATAATATAACTTATAAAAACGCCATACATAAATTAAAGAAAATATGTTGACACAATATTTAACAGTACTTTTAAATTCATCCCCAATTTTTCAACGATTTTTCATAAAAACTTAAATGGGTTCAGTTTCTTTTATTCACAGCATTTATGGAATGAATAATTAAAATTTAAAATCCATTTGACAATAATGTGTCGGGAGTTGGCTTTTTACTTGTCACCATGTGCTTTCAACAGTATTTGTATGGCATCCTGTAGTTGCATCCATGAAAGTGACACTGTGATTAACAGTCAAATGTTCATAGCCCTCACTTCCTAATGAATCATAAGCCTCCCAAGAATCGGAATAAATGGGTGTCTGGCTCAGTCCACTGTTAAATAATGTTAACTAAAATTTCCATTGTTCTATCATCTACTGCTACCAAAAATAACTTTCCAACACCACCAAACACCCACTGACTTTCTATCGGATGCCCTCTATGATACTTCCTGTTTCCAAATTTTGACTCGTCAATTTCAACAATCATACCTCCACCACCTATCTTCTCTGAAGATGACTCAATTGAATAAAGCATTGTTTTATTTATAAACTGTCTCCAGTCTGCTAAAGCATGTTAGCTAAAATGATATTCCTCTTGAATATCAGTTGTTTTACTAACGCAAACAATTTCTTAAGTCAAAAGAAACATCTCCTAATCTTCTATTTGCTGCAAAAAAACCAAGAGCCATACCTATGACTTCTGGGAACTACAAGACTCTCCTTCACTTTTGCTGCAGTAGAAAACATATCCATCTATGAGGCTTTTCTAAACTGAAATTCTCATTTGACTTCTGCATTTTAAGCACACTAACTATGATTTCAATGTTCCAATATCATGCAAAAATTCTAAAAGAATTTCCTTTTACTCAGACAATTTAAAACAGAAAAGATGATTAGCTTCTCCATCCTGACCTAAAATTTGCTTACCACCAGAGAAATTAAGCATCAATCCAGAACTAAGTATACATTGGTATTTTAAAATGATATTTTGAGCTACAGACATAATTAATTGTAACAATTTTGACAAATGCTGAAAAAAATAAATGTAGAACACAAAAATGGTTATTTAAAGTAATAAATAAGAGCAATACAACCTGGAATTTAAGTATCTGAAATGTCAAGCAAATTGTAAAACACATTTAAAAAATTCTTTTGAAGTTTCCTTGCAAAAATTTCTAGTAAAATGCAAAAATGGAACAAAATGTTCTAAATCTCATTGTGATGACATAAGCACTAGGGTGTTCAAAATTGAATTTTCCACTTAATTCTTATCTGTATGACCTAATAAAAACCAGATTGCTATATAAAAATGAAAATCCGAAAATTCACCTAACACAAAATTTGATACCATGGATTATATGGCACCAGTTCCCTTATATCAATTGTAAATTTGATTTAATTATACAATAAATTTTTGATAATCATTTTTACGCTTAATTAACTTGATTCACTGCATTTGGAATTTCATTCTGGTAAAAGACCATGGATGTGTATGGAGTTGGCGTGATTTCTAATTTTTGCACCAAGCTCTGCACAGTTATATCGCCAAACTAAATTATGTTATTTCAACTTTGCAATCGTGCTCTATTTTAAATTTAAACTATCAAAATTTTGAATATTTCATTATAATATTTATACAAGAAGTATTAAAATGCTTATAACAAGAGACTAAGTTCCAAAAGATTACATAATTAAATTACAAATTTAAACTATCATGGTCTACAACGGATGATGTGCAGGCAATAAAGCTAAATCTCTAAAGTAAACAAAATGCATTTTTATTAAAACTGGAATTTTAATTAAATTTACACACAGCAGCATTTATATCTTGAATAGTTAATTGTCTTCCTGTAAATTAAAGCTGCTTTAGAACCAATTATATAATTATTTTTTGATAAAATTAATTTTAGATTTTTTAATGTAATTTTGATTATGCATTATTATATAGTTGTTTTTCTTATTAGAAAATGATTTATTTAGTTAATAATTCTCGTAATTCATAATTATTTTACAGGTGATAGATCTTAAATTAGATCAACTGCCAGATGGTGATGAAGTTCTCAATATCTTACGTCAGGAACAAGCAACTTTAAATCTTTGGGTTCAAATCGCTGTTAGTATAATTATTTATCCCTGTTAATTTAATTATTTTTGAGCAATAGAATTTTGTATACATCTTTAATTTATTGTTTACAAAATTTATCTTATCTGATGCTGCTATATTTATCTTCATCATTTTTAACTCATTTAGATTTTTTATTAATTATATTGATATTATCTGTTAACATTCTAAAATAATTATGTGCAATATTATTGATCCTTCTTTAGAATAGTATTTTTTCATTAAAGATTATCACAGGGTATGGATTTCTATTTGCCTTATGTAGTTAACACCTAATGTCAGAAGTTTTGACTTGTATTTATAAATATTGCTCAAGCAACCATTTTTTTCTGCTCATACTTTTATTATTTTAAAAGTAATTGCTTCACTTTTACAGCAATGGATTTTAAAATTTGGCATTCACCAAGAGATGAGGAAGCTGCAATTTTTTTCTATTTATGCCAAAAATTAATTATTCACAAAAACAAATGTATTGAAATAATAATTAAAATATAATTTTAATTCAAATTGGTTGTGTAGTAAACATTAATGTGGATAATCTTCTATTGACTGTATTTTTGTTCTCGGGTAAATCAGGAAGTATTCTCATGTGTTTAAGATCAATTCATACCTCTTGTTTTTTTACTACAAACTGCATATGATTTCCATAAATTATTTAGATCTGTGCACGACTTTGATATTCCCACAAAACTAGAAAACTGATCAAAGTTACAATCAAATCAACTTTTTCCAAAGTTCTAATACTATTAAATCTTTCTAGAGGTTTCCTTGGGGAAAAGGGAATAAAATAAGATTTTCTTTTATATCTTTCATTTCAAATTGCATTGAAAAGCATCTTCCGGAAATCTGGAGTAAACACAATGAGTAGCATCTTTAAAAAAAAAAAAAACTGCTAGTGTTGGCATTTGCAGATGACTCTTTGTTTTATGTTATACTTGAATATTTTTGAAAATTTTCTTTTACCAATTTAATTTCTGTTTCTCCATATATATATATATATATATATATATATATATATATATATATATATATATATATATATATATATATATATATATATATATATATATATGTATATGTATTATATATATATATATATGTATATATATATGTATTATATATATGTATATATATATATATATATATATATATGTATATATATATATATATATATATATATATATATATATATATATATATATATATATATATATATATATATATATATATATATATATATATATATATATATATATATATATGTTTATATATGTTTATATATATATATATATATATATCTGTATATATATATATGTATATATACATATATATGTATGTATGTATGTATATATATAAAATATTGAAAATCTTTTGAATTTTCTCATTTTGTTGATACATTATATAAGTCATTATACTGCCTGATGTTATATATATTAACAATGTATATAAAGCTAATTATAATATACCAATATTTGCATTGATCTAAATCATATGACAATATCTATGTAAATTAGCTATAAAAATTATTTGTAGGATAGAAATGTTCAGAAAAACAAGAATTTTATGCTCACTTCATTTTGTCATTTTATCTGCATAACTCAATTTTATAACAGATTCAGTTTTAATATTTTCACATTCATTGATTCATCTAATCCTTGTAAAAATTTTCTTGTCAGTGTATTTAAAAAAAAATAAATGAAAGATATAAAATTCATTGTTAAATATGTCTCACAGAATGATTCTGATTAAATTATATGAATTTAAGGGCAATATATTTTTGCCAAAATAATATAAAATAATATTTTATTTGTAAAAATTTAATAGATCCAGTGTTTTTTAAAATATTATGTTTATTGAAAATGTTTTAAGATTTCTAATTGCTCTAATAAATAATTCCTACACAGTAATATATATATATATATATATATATATATATATATATATATATATATATATATATATATATATATATATATATATACATACGTATATAGGTTTTTTTTTTTATTTTAGATAATATATTTTTCATTTTTATTATTTATGATTAATTTTTAATTTCATGGATCACTTTGACTTTATATAGGTAAAAATCAATCTTTTAATTATTTGCATTGATAATAGTCAAGTGCATGTATTGCATTTTTGCTTAAATTCATTTCATACTTTAATGCTTCTGTGTAACATTCCTATAAAAATATTTTTTTTTTAAATAGCTTGAATATTATCGGCAAGGAAGAGTTCAAGACTTTGTGAAAGTCCTAGATGTCTCTAGAACAGAAGCCAACATTGATTATCCAAATATGGAGCGAGACCAAATGGCAGCATTGGATAAATTATCTGCTTATTATGTACAACAGGCTAATAAAGAAAAAGACAGAGAGAAAAAAAGAGAACTTTTTACAAAAGCAACTCTTCTGTACACGACTGCAGATAAAATCATCATGTATGATTTGGTAATGAATGTTGATTTATTTTATCCTTTATATGTACTAAGAATTATTGAATGCTGCAATGTTTTTGTTCATATCATAAAAATCTTTTAAAAATATTATTTTCAAAAATATTAAAATTAAATATTACATTACTAATATTATAACTTTAATATTATATTTTTCTGGAGTAATTTGAGAAAAAAAATACAAAATGTGCTAAAGTTAAAGAAAAGTATCTATCTAAAACTCTTTGAACACAAGTAATATTTTTAATACTTAAATTATAAATTAGCAAAAATGCTTGAAATTAATGTTTATTTAAATAAATTTTATTGCTAATGATAGTGAAAGCTTTGAAATTCTTTAGAGCCAGGCTAAAACTTAGAAACCTAAAAAATATCTAATAAATATTAAATTAAATCAATAAAAAAATAAGTATCTCATATAATTTTTATATCGTTTGGCTGAGTTCTATTTGATATATGTTACATTATTTTTATGTATAAAACCATTAATCTCATATCTTTATTAGAGTTGAAATTGGATGCATAATTTTTTATATTAGCCATTAACAAACTATTCCCATTCTCTTTTTTAAATATAGTTTTGATTAGATATATCCAATAAAAATTTTTAAGATCCTACCCTTCATTAGATACAGGTTTAATGCAATATCCAGATTTCTCAGTTGAATATCCTTAAAGTTTTCTGAGTGAACTAAAACTTTGATTTTGGATCATTACAAAAAACTATATTTCAGAGTATATAATTTATTATTGGATTAATTGAAAAAATCACACACATACATATATCTCATTTTGATAAAATACCCATATTTTACTTAAACAAAAATAACTTTATCCAATAGTGTTTTAACTTTATCTAATAAATTTTCACTGGACTTCTTTTCAACAAATCACATTGATATTCATTATGATTTGTAAAAAGGTATATCTGTATATTCAGGCAGAATTTAAATTTATCTGATTGGATAATTCAACTCAATAATGAAAGGTGAAGCTTTTAAAAATGTATAATCAGCTTTATATGTATAGGTAATATTGAAAATATATTTAGTTTCTTGTATTGAAAACAAATATCAAATAATTGTTCACTGAAAGATTTAAAAATGGCTTGCTTAAAATGCAATAATACTAGTTTCAAAAATCTTTTACATTATCCTTGTTGAAAAAGTTAATTAGATTTATGATAGAAGTAGAATACATATATTTTCTAAATTTGAGTTACCTATCATTCCTGATTGTGAATTGTCTTTTAAAAATGCAATACCCATTTGAAAAAAGCTATACTACTTTTCTTAAACAACTGTTTTTGAGTTTTCAGTTAATATTGATTTTTACTGGAGTAGATACATGTGCTTTTGATCATTGGTATTATACCATTTTAAAAATATAAAACACATTATACGAGTTCAGTTTAAAATTTGAAAATATAAAAGAGATGAAAGTTAATAAAAATACAAATGATAAAAGGTTATAAATTTGTATATTTAACAGTAATTAACTAAAAAGATCCATTTGAAATTTGATGATTCATATCCTTATTTTATCAAACAAGCAATTTAATAAATTTGATGTTGAATATTAATCTATATTTAAATTTTCTTTTTTTGAAAAGTATGTCAAAAAATTTCATTTGTGGGAACAACCAAAAACTTAATTTTGATTTGAAATTTATTAAAATAGAGTGAAATTGAATATAACTTAAAAACATTCATGTTTTTAATTAGGACCATTTGTTGGGAAGAGCATATTTTTGTTTACTTGAAGGAGATAAAATGGACCAAGCTGATGCACAATTCAATTTTGTTTTAAATCAAGTAAGTAAATAATTTACAATATGTTAATAAAATAATAATATAACTATAAAGCTATGATTCTTAATGTTTTTTTTTATTTTGCAGTCATTAAATAACATTCCATCTTTACTTGGGAAAGCTTGCATTGCATTTAATAAAAAAGACTATAGAGGAGCCTTATCTCTTTACAAGAAGGCCCTTAGGACTAATCCTAAATGTCCTGCTGCAGTGCGACTTGGTATGGGTCATTGTTTTTACAAAATGGGAAAATTAGACAAAGCAAGGTACTTTTTATTCAAAGTCTCTACCACAATTATGATACTATGTAGCTACATTTTTCCTTCACTTCATTTGTTGTAATTTTTGTTCATGGAATGCTGTTTTATATGCATTATTGTATAATCTAATCCTTTAGTAAGATATGTATACAAACCATTGAAATTCATTCAAAAGATATTTTTCCATGGGTTTTGGAAAACTTATTGCATTAAATATTTCTTATGTAAGATACCATTATATCATGTAAATAATAAAATAACAATTTTAAGAATTTTATTTAAAAATTTTCTTACATTAATCTGCTGTAAAACTTATAAGATAATGTGATTATGAAAATAAGAGCAATAAAAACTTACAATTAAACACATACAATAAAACATTTTTAATGTAAATTTTCTCAGAAGTTTGTAAACACACACAGATTAATTACATATTAATATTGCTTAGAGAAACTACTACAGTAAATTGCAATGTTATAAATATGTTATATATACTTATGCATAAGCTTTATAAATGATACATTTATCATAATAAGTCATTGTAATTCTTTTAAATAATATCAGTAGGCACAAACAATTTAAAATTCTATTTACAATAAAAATATTACATTTGTGCATCTCAATATTTTAATTTTGAAGTTTTTTTTTAAAAAAATTATGATATAGTGATGCATTTTAATATATATATATATATTCAGATTTCATTTGATATAAAAATTTACCAATTTCAAACTAAATTGAAAGAATTATGTTGAGCAAAGTTACAAAAAATATTTTGATCAAAAAATGTATTTCAGTTTTTTCATATATCATTTTCATCATTATTTTTCAATTATCCAGGAAATGTATCCTTACTTAATAAAGTCGATCCAAAGTCCCTTGTTTTAATATTTATCTTTTTATAGATTAAGTACTATGTATTTCATACTTGAGCAGTGTAGTGTACTTTTAGATTATATTCTGTATTATTTTTACTAGTTTCAATAAATTTGTGTGATGTAACTTGTGAAAACATTCACTTTGCTTTTTGTGTTGCAGGCATTTACAAATACAGAATTGGCTATTTAAAAAAAAAAAAAAAATTAACTTGGGGAAAGTAGCATTTAAACTACATACATCAGAATGCACACTGTATTTATGGCACAGTTTGCAATATTTGTTAAATAGTACTTCCAAAAGGTCACTTTTACCACCCTAAATGCATTTTCTGTTAAAGAACAGATATACTGTTCACTTTAATAAGTAATTACAAAAATTACTTATAATTTATTTACTTTTTTGGTAAATGTGTGTGGGTAATTGTGTTCACTACAGGTGCTTTTATAATATTTGTCACAACATACTGAGGATTGTTTTGTCTTTTTTTTACAGGGGCAAATATGAGATACTTTTCTTTGGCCAGATTTTTTAATTTTTCTTTTTAGCTAACTTGGTTCACTTGATGAAAAATGCTATTTTAACCACTCTATAAAAATTTAGGGATGGTTTATGTGTTCCTCTGTTATGAATATATTCATGAATTTTGATTTCTCCTATTTTTAATTTTACTATGCTCTGTGTTGCCTTTGTGAACATAGAGAATTTAAGACAAAAGATGTATATGTTTTCTCTGAATTTGAATCATCTGTTAAAATTTCCAAATTTATATTGGAGATTTCTGTTTTCTAGAAGTTTCTTCATAATTTATTTCTTTATTTATTGATAAACAAAGACATTTATTGATTCTTCATGTTTATAAATTTCTAGAATAGTTTCAAGCCATTTCATTTTCTTCTTGTATGACTAATTTCATTATGAAACTAATTTCATAATGAATAATGTATTTGACAATTTGTTTGATTCGTTGATAATTTACTAAAATAATTTGTTAAGATTGTGCGTCAACTATTTACAAGCTATTGAATATTTGATATTGAAAACTAAAGTAAAATAATTTAAAATCTTATAAATAAGATATTGGTTACATTGAATAATAAGTGAAATTGTTTTTTAGAATATTCTAAAAGCATGCAGTTAGTGTCTAAGTAATAACGTAATAAAACATAAAAAAATTATAGTATATATTAAAATGTAAAGCTTTGTTTTCAATCATTATTAATTTCTTGTCTTTTTTTCTTAATGCAGATTAGCTTTTGAAAGAGCTCTCAGTTTAGATTCACAATGTGTTGGAGCTCTGGTTGGTTTAGCTGTTCTTGAACTAAACATGAAAACTCCTGATGCAATAAGAAATGGGGTGCAAATGTTATCAAAAGCATATACAATTGATCCCTCAAATCCAATGGTGTTGAATCATTTAGCAAATCATTTTTTCTTTAAAAAGGTTTGTTTTATTACTTTTTTCAATAAAAATTTTAATAAAAATGCTGATCATAATTTCATAGGGGTAATTATATATCTCAATAAATATTGTATGTTACTTATAGTTCTAATTCAATTTTCGCATTACAAATTTTTTTCTCTCCCCTAGTTATTATTTTTGTTGATTTTTATTAATTTTGTTAACTTGATTTTTGTCATTTGCTTTAATAGTAATTTCAATATTAATTTGTAAGTTTCCAAATAAATATTTTCAAATACTTTAGAAAATGAACAAACTTTAAAGGAAACCCAAATTTTCTCTTTAAATTTTAACATTTTCTTTGAAATATTTAATTTTGATACTATATTTGTATGTATTAGAGATAGGTAAAATCTTTCATTTTAGGGATCATATTAAAAAACCGTTCACTCATTGGGGGGGGGGGAAGAAAAGAAAACCAGTTCTTTTTTAGACTCACTAGTTCACTCTTTAAGGAAATATTTAGATACAGTCCTGAAAAACCAAGATTTATTTTCAACAAAAAATTGATTTATAAATTATTAAATGCAAATAAAAAAACATGAGATAAATAAGTCTTCATTAAGTTTTTAGGAAAGTAAATATAATAATATGATGCTATTGTACATAATTATTTCGCAATTGATATTATATTTCAAAAATTATTGTGAAGAAATATGACAAGCTGAGTTCCTGTCTGTTGATGTTGCAAGGAATGAAAGATTGAGTAAAAAAAAAACTAAGAGGATAGGGAGGCTAGCTGGGACTGATCAAGAGCTTGTACTTACATAGCAGTGCAGGTGAGACCTGAACTGTTAACTAAAGTTAACAAGTTTGGAAGGCTCGTCTATCATCAAACTCCTCATATCCAGTGATGGCCATTGACAATTTCCAGGTGATTCTTACTGAGTTGGCAGTCAAATAACTAGCTTTCGTCTTCAATTCAACAGTTTATAAGTTCAATTCTCACCTTGAACTTGAATATTTGTCGTGATTTAGAGCCTATTTTAAACAATAGGTTCCAATCTCATTAGCTCTCATGTGTAAAAAATTTTTGAGTAACAAACCAGACTAGGTGATATCTGATGTTCCTCTTAGTGAGATTAAGGTTTATTAGGTTGGGGGAGTCTTATTTATGTGCAAACAGCTGAAAGAATATTGAAAAAAATTTGGTTAAACTTATAGTAGGAAGGTACTGGATGTATGCTTAGTTTAATGATTAAATATTGGGCCCTTCTAAGTTTTGGGGAAAATTTTAGACAAATATTAATAGAAAATCTTCCTTGATAATCATTTTTTCCTGTCATGTTGCTAATATGCTATGGGTATTAAAGGCATTTGAGTGAGAAAAAAGTAATTTCAACAGTGAATAAAACCTTCACAAAGAAAATGAAGCTTGATTTAGACACAAGTATTTCTATGCAGAATATAATTGAATTTAATTTTTCATTCTAATAATAATATACAGAATTTCTGGCTTCATGTAAAGTTCTCTAACTATTTCTATGTCTCATACCAAAAACCAACCAAGCATTTTTATCCATCATTCTACCATGCTCAGTACTGCCATTTGGAAACATCTATCTATCTTTACATTTCTGACATAGTTTTGAAATAGCCTATATGACAAACATGTAATCTCATAAAATTATAGAGCAATGAATATTAATAAAAAATATTTTTTAAAATAGGATTTGATTATAGTTATATCATTTACAAAATATATATTACTATAGTTTTTTTCTCTTCTAAGGTATTATAAAATGTTGAAATATAATACTTTTCTGATTTATGTTACAAAAAGTTTTTGTTACAGTCTCGTAACTTTGTATATTTCATTTAAATTGGCTTTCTATATATAAGTTTGTATAATTTTATAACATTTAATAATATTAACTATGAACACTTATTTGTGTGCTTTTAGGATTACAGTAAAGTTCAACATTTAGCTTTGCATGCATTTCATAATACAGAAAATGAAGCCATGAGAGCTGAGAGCTGTTATCAACTAGCTCGAGCATTTCATATTCAGAATGACTATGATCAAGCTTTTCAGTATTATTATCAAGCAACGCAATTCGCTTCACCGAATTTTGTGTTACCTCAGTATGGATTAGGACAAATGTATATTCATCGTGGGGATTTAGAAAATGTAAGATTTTTAAATTTTGTTGAAATATAAAGCAATTCCTTTTAAGTAACTACTGTTAAATATATTTATTGTTATATAATTAGCTAAACTTACATTTAAATATATTTAAAGGATGCAAAAATTATTTAAAGGATGCAAAAATTAAATATATTTAAAGGATGCATTAAATATGCAAAATATATTTAAAGGAAAATAAATTTTAATTTTGTTAAGTCAAATTTATGTTAAATAAAAAAATAACTGTTACGATAAATGTTTTTGTACTTGTTACCTTATTCACCAAATAACATATTTTAAAAGTGTTAGTTTCCAATATATGTGGAATCAAATATAGCTTATTTTAATTCTGATTTCTTTTTATTTTAAAAAATTCTCTTATGAATACTTTAAAAAAAATCACTAATTTAATGCAGTTATTCAAATTTTGTGTTCTGACCTTAATTTCTTACATAATATTAGATTTTTGTTTTATTTTTGCATTAGATGTTCTCAGTTATTTAATTTATAAAGAGTATTTGTTTCTGTTACTGTCTAATTATGTATAAAGATTTATTAACAATATTAGAATTTAAGTATGCAATAATTACCAGCAAAAACGTATATTTTACATTCTGGAGTTTTCATGAATATTCATATTTTATTTCATTAAGTATGCTAGTTTATAGTAATTTTTTGATTTATTTTTATTTAAAGAGTTCAAATATTGAGTGTTTCAATAGAAAATTAATCTGATATTTTTTTTTATTTAAATGGTATATATGTCTTGTATTTTCTAGGCTGACTTTCCTACCTACCTTTTAAATGAGCAAAATTTATTTATTTGTCTTTAAATTTTATAGTTTACCTAATAACAAAAAAGTTATTTAAATTTTTATTCAATCGTATTTAATGTTAAATATTAATACATGGATTTGATATTTAAATATTAAGTTTGTACACCATGTTGAAATATTATGAGCATGCCTTTCTCATAAATAAAAGTTGTTTACTTCCTAGATTAAGCATTTTGTCCTTTTCTGATTTAGAATAGTACCTACATAAACTAATTGATATTAAATTATTATATATATATATATAATTTAATATCAATTAGTTGATATTAAAAATGAAAATAAATTAGAAATACCACATATGTTTATAAAAAAATAATATTTTTAAAGGCAGATCTTTTCTATAAATCAATTAAGTATTCTAAACCATTCCAATTCCTGAGGATATTAGATTTTATGCATGTGTTCTTTGCTTTAATTTATGAAATAAAATCAAAATTAACTGCTTGTAGTATTCAATAAAAGCAAAAACAATTCTCATATATCCCTCCCCCCAAAAAAAGCTTTTAAATGATAGATATTTTCTTAGTATATGAAAATTCATTGTGTTGAATTTTTGCATGAGTTTACAAATGATTCAATATTTCTTGATGGAAGTTCATGCATATATTTTGACAGTTATTTTTACTAAAAAGTTAAATCTATATTTGTTTAAAATTTTTGAATAAGAATTATAGCAATGCTAAAAAATTTTAATTAAAAACATGTTTATGAAACAAATTATGAGCGAATTTTTTTTTTATTTTTAAAATATGTCTAACCTGGTTTTAAAAATTATTCAAACTAAAATAACTTAAAAAGTGTTAAAGCATTTAATTTATAAATTGATTTAAAAATTATAATGCCATTCAATGCTTTCTATATAAAAATTTATTGAATTCAGTTATTTTTATTAAACATCACTTAACTGAAAAATCATCATGTTTTAGCAAAATTCAATTGCTTTTGATTTTTATGAAATTTTTTGCATAATAAATTCCATTTATCTTATTTTAGGCTGCACAGTGTTTTGAAAAAGTTCTTAAAGCCCAACCTGGTAACTATGAAACCATGAAAATTCTTGGCTCTTTGTATGCTCATAGTTCAAGTCAAACAAAACGAGATCAAGCAAAAGTAATTTTGTTGTATTATTTCCTGTATCAAGCTATATTACATATTATATTAGCATTCTAAGAATTAAAATCCTTGTGTGTGGTTAAAATATGAGTGTTTTACTGTAAAATATTACATTAACTGTAAAATATCGCTGATTTTGGTTAGTACTGCCTCCTAGTTTATGCTTAAAAATATTCCAATTTTATTTTTTCTGGGAGTACTTCATTTTAAATTATTTAAAAAACTTTAAAAAAATCTTATTCTTTCATTCCATATGTATAGGATAGATGCTTCATAATAAATATCATTTTCCGTTGCATAGTGACATTTTTCTTTTTCCTCCATCGATTAACAATTGCTCTAATAATTTTTGTTGCTGTTTTAATTACTGAATAAAAACCAAATAAATTACTTAGTATTTGCAAATATTATATTCTGATTAACTGTACTATTTCTTAAATACAAACATTTTTCAAATATTTTGTTATATAAACAACATATTTATGAAATGTATTTTCAGTTTCTTAGTGGTTATTAATTGTAATATGAACCAGGTTTTATTATATTCTTTGTTTATTCACTGATGCATTCATATAAATTATAATGTTGTGTATCTAAATCTGTATCACATGCAGTTGTAAAAGAAACTCATTTTTTTCAATTATTTTAAAAAGTTTTTATAAACTGTGTAAAATATTGAACTTTTTTGAAAAAATATTTTTATTATATTGTGATGTTAAAAAGTCTTATAAAATTTGCTACAGTAAAAATCTTAAAATATTTTACGACTTAATATTTTTTACTTATAGATGATTATTTCAGAAATAAAATTATAATAAATATACATAAATAAAAAACAGTATTCATTTTCTTTAATATTTGTTCATAATTAATTTTTGTTCCTGTATAAGTTTTGAAATGAATATAATGGATGCATAATTTTGTATAAATTAGTTATTCCTCTGGAAAAATTGGTTTATAATTATTTTTCTTTATTAGATGAAGCAATGAGTAAGGATTAAATTCTACTTTGGTATTTTTAATATATAATTTAAGTAAACTAAACAGCTTAGTGAAACCAAGAATGAAAATATTTAAACATTTTAGCCAAAATTTATTAAATAAATATATACTTGAAAATGTTTATCATTGCCTCCCACCATTTAATAGTAATATCTTATATTATTTTCAAAGGCGCATTTAAAGAAAGTTACTGAACAATTCGATGATGATGTTGAAGCATGGATTGAGTTAGCTCAAATTTTAGAACAGTCAGATATTCAGGGAGCATTGTCTGCATATGGGACAGCAACTGTAATTTTAAAAGATCAAGTTGAAGCTGATGTTCCTCCTGAAATTTTGAATAATGTTGGTGCTCTTCATTATAGACTTGGTAATCTTCCAGAAGCAAAGGTGAAACATTTTTCTTTCTAATGTATTAAAATATTGAATATTTTTTTCTTTACCTCATATAAATTTATGCTGAGAAATTATTAAAAAAATTTTTTAGAAATTTTATGAGGCATCATTGGAACGATCTCGCACAGATGCTCAGCATGATGAACATTACTATGGATCTATTTCTGTTACCACTACTTATAATCTGGCTCGACTGTATGAATCATTTAGTCAATTTGACAAAGCTGAGCGACTATATAAAAGTATACTTCGAGAGCATCCAAATTATGTGGATTGTAAGCAATATTTTTTAACACTTTTTTCTGTTAACTGTTATCAAGTAAAATTTATTAAAAAATTGCATAAATGTATTTAAATATTTTACTTAACTAAAAAAAATAAATAAGTTTCTATTCAGTGCATTAATAAAATATAAAATCGATTTTATTTTATTAATGTTCTTGATGCTATAAAATTTAAAATTTTATTTATAAATTTTGCGCATTACAATGTCTATAAGCTTGAATAAATTTCTTTGAATACCAATAATTTAATCAAATTAAATGGAGTAGTATAGAAAACAAATTTGGTAATATTTTCCAATATTGTATAATGAATGCTTTAGT
Organism: Latrodectus hesperus; assembly: GCA_037975125.1. Taxonomy (NCBI): domain Eukaryota; kingdom Metazoa; phylum Arthropoda; class Arachnida; order Araneae; family Theridiidae; genus Latrodectus; species Latrodectus hesperus. The sequence goes on from JAJQOW010000014.1 coordinate 5,712,460, forward strand.
TGAAACAATGTTGATGCTTCAGATAAATCAAATCTGAAAACATTTAGATTTTAACCATGTATTATTTGTTATTTAATAAATGTGTAAAGTGTTCGGAATGAATCATGTTTAATATATTTTTTCTTTTTTGCTATTTCTTATTAAAATTTTTTTGTGTTTTAAATATTTTTTTTAGGTTATTTAAGGCTGGGTTGCATGGCTCGTGATAGAGGACAGATTTATGAAGCATCTGATTGGTTTAAGGAAGCTTTGCAAGTGAATCAAGTATGTATATATATTTATATATACTTGGTCAGTTATTTTGCTTACATTATACATTATTCCTGAAATTAAACCTTTAAACTTTAAAATTGCCTCAAGAATTCAATAATTTTCTGTAATTTGTTCATAAAGACTTTTACAGTTTTAATAAAAAAGCAAAAAAATCCAATTAAATTAAAATAAATACCTAATTATTATCAGGTACCAACTGAATAAGTCAATGATATGTTACAAACAACAATACTTTATTATCTTTTTAAGCATTTTAAAATATTTAAATGGCCAAACTCTTTTGTGAAAATTGGTGATTCAATTGATTAATAATAAAAAAATATATAACGAACAGTTGCATTTTTTTTGTTTACAACTGATTTAAAAATTTAACAGTTAAGTATTCTTTTTTTCTTACTTTTAATCTATTGAATCAAAAGCTTTTTTATCAATAAATAATCAGTAGGTAAAGGAATGTTAAAAAATTGTTTGAATTTAAGGGAAATGCATTAAAATGAAGCATTTTTTAAGTTTAATATAAAATAATGTTTTGCTTTTCTTATGATTTTTTAAATAGTTATGTTTCATACAAATATTAATTTTTAAATAATTAATATCAATTTTGTTTATGTATAAAATCATAATTTTTGTATACTTTTTTATGAAAACAATATGTAAAAAATGTAATTGATATGTATATATGAGCAAGTGAGTATATAAATTATACAAATATTGTTGATATATTTAACAGAAATTTTATTTAATCTTTGTTCTTAAAAATATTTTAAAAATATTACACAGTGGTCCATTTCCCAAATTTTTATTATTTTTTATTAAAACAAAATTTATGTATTTCTAATATTATATACTAATTTCTAAAAATGGAAACACTGTTGCTATCACCATATTTTTATTCTTGTTATGTATTTGGTTTCTTAGTCTTGATCAAGTATTGATTTTTTTTCTCTTTGATTTCTGTTTTGCATCCTTATAAAAAATTTATGAAGTGATTTATATTATTTATTTTTGCTAATTTGAACTGAACTAAATTTTTCTTATTAAATCTGTTGTAAGTAAATCATTTTAATTATCTTGTAATTTAATATCAGAATTTTTTCTTTTTGTCGATATACATTATTATTTTTCAAACACTTTGTTAAGAAGAAAAGTTTTCACTCTGCTTTAAAACTTATGTTTCATTTTTTTATATTGAAAAATATTTGTAAATTATTCATACTCAAGTATTATATTTTATTACAAAAATAACTTTTGAACTGTCTTATTAATGGGAAATTATGTTAAAGTTAGTTTCCTATTTTGTCTCATGATATATTTATACTTCACAATTTTCCTGTTAGAAAGCGAAATTTTCAAAAAATCTAAATTGAAAACTTTTAATATTCAGAAAAATATATAAAGATTATATCAAAAAATAAAGTTTATTTTTTATCTTACTATACAGCAACAACATTATTGATCTTTACTTCAAAATCTATGTTTTATTAAGATGTATTGAAAGAATCAAATACCTCTTAAATACTGAAACTATGTCAAAAAGTTCATTTTCCAAGATAAAATAAAAGAAAATTTGTCAATACATTTTTATGAGGAAGCAAAAGAGTGTAAATTTAATTGCTTTGAAGAAACAATTCAAATTTCTGTAAATTTTTATCTTTAGAATTTATAAATCTATTGTTGATAAACAATATTTTTGTCATTTATTTTAAAATGGAAATCTCAAATTAAAATTCTGCTTATATAGCTCAAAAAATTTTAAATACATTAATAGAAAACTAAATGGGAAAAATAAACTATCTGAAAAATGAAGTTAACAAAATAACTACATAAACAAAAGGTGTAATAAAACATTCAATTAAAGTTAATCAATGTAAAAGATTTTCATACAGGACTCATACAACTTCTGGAAAACTCCTTAAATTGCAGAATTGTTTTTAAGGTCCCTTGCAATACCTGGAATTTATAGACTTAATTCCTTTATAATCGTGAATTACTCCTGGAATTCTTACTTACATTGATGCATTTTCTAAAGAAAATATTGTAATTTTTTCAGTTTTTTTTCTTGTTTTAATATTTTAAAATTTTCAATAAAATTGTCTGAAAACCCAATTGAGTATTAGTTTTTAAAGTTACCAATGGATGGTAACATGATCGGTATTAGATTGTTCTATTATTAACTGCTTAAGATCTAGTTCAACCACAATACTTCATGACAATCCTGTTTATTAGCAAACAAGATTGTTATGTTGTGTAATCAGATGGCGATTTTAAATTATTGTTTCACTTTGTGCTTCTGTTTTCTTTATATAGTAAAAAATTCACTGACATATTTAAATGCAAAATTTTTGAGTTAGATTATACTTTTCATGTCTCCTTTGAGGAAAATTGCATATAATTTCAGGAAATTGGGATAAATATATTTATTAGTGAAATAAAAGCTGAAATGAATTATTTAATATGTCTGGAAAGCATCTTTTCAATGACCAGTAAATTTTGGAAAAGACATACAAAGATTCGCTTTTGCGTGATTCAGAAAAAATAACATGCCCATTGTCTGCTTTGCAAGAAAGACTTGTGTATTTCAAATGTGAAGGAATCCGCAATTGAATCCCATGTTAAAGGGAGAAAAACATTTGTATTTATTAGAGCTGGCTGTATCTGCCAAAAATCTACTCATTTAAAAGATTTTTTCACTACTGCCATTCCTGTTAAAGAATGTGAACCCAAAGCATGATCTGAAATTTTAGATTCATTTATTTCTTCAAAAGAACTTTTAAAAGCTGAAATTCTATGGGCCTTTAAATTTTTAAACAGTGGATTCAGCTACAATTCTTGTAACAATATAAATTCTCTCTTTCAAGCAATGTTTCCAGACAATGCTATTGTAAAGCTATTGAGTTGTGAAAAAAAGTGTGGTTATTTTATAGCATGTAGATAAATAACTAAGAAATGATAAATTTTTTTGAGTGTTTGATGAAACACAAAATCCTAGAAAATAGATATGAAATTGTATTGCTTTGAAAGAGTTTAAACAGAAGAAAAATTTAGAATTATTTTTATTAAATAATAATTTAGAAAAAAAATCCTCCTGTAAACTTAATATGATAGTTTTATTTATTTTGAGTAAGTATATTTATATTTAAAAAGAGGATGTTGCACAAATCTTGAAATAATCAATAAATTAATAGATAGGAATCTATTGAAGATGTTTAAAAAATCTAAAACTACTTTTAATTTTATACAATGTATAATCCTGTAATATAAAAAATATTAATTATTAAATAAGATTAATTCTCATATATAACTGTAAATTCAATGAAGGCTTTTGAAGCAATCATTAAATATAATTCTAATTTAAATAAAAATATTCTCAATAATTTTCGCAATTATTTATTTCCATTATTTACAAATATAATTTGAAAAATATTGCATATACATAATTATATACATATTTAGTTAAGAACGATTTTAAAATAATAAATTATTTAATGTCAATGTTGATACTTCTTCGGAATTTTTGATTAGACTCCTGGAAAACTCTTGGAATTTGATTCTTGGAAATCTGTATGAACCCTGTTTATAGTTAATCAGTGTAAACGATGAAAATGCTGAAAATTGTAAAATATTCATTATGTAAGGAACACACGCATATAGATATTATAAACATTAATCACATAGTAGGTATAAAAATGTTTACTGAAAAATATAAAGTTTGGTACCTTTTATTATGGTCTTCATTATATGCAAGAACTGTGAGTTAGTAGTATTTCTCAGTGGAGACAAGTTTATTATTAATATAAATGACATACAGTGTAAAAAATCATTATATTGAGGAAATTGTGTAAAACCAAAAAAAACAAAAAATATGTTAAAGATGAAAAGATTTTGCTATGCATTTTATTGAAATAAATCATTTGAATCTTATAATTATTCTTTAAATTTGTACAAATTGATGAAGATTAAAAAAAATTTTAAATTAGGTGATTTATTTGCTTATAACTTAGAAATATTTAGTTATATAATATTTAATTAGTTGCGTTTTATTGATATTAATTTAATGCGTTTTTCAGAACCATGCTGATGCTTGGTCACTCATTGGAAATTTGCACATAGCAAAGCAAGAATGGAATCCTGGACAAAGAAAATTTGAAAGAATTTTGAGTACTACTCCACAAGATACATATTCATCCATTGCTATAGCTAATATATGGCTCCAAACTTTGCACCAACCTAGCCGTGATAAAGACAAAGAGAAAAGGCATCAAGATAGAGCCTTGAGCATGTATAAAGGAGTTCTAAAAATCGATCCTCGAAACATCTGGGCTGCAAATGGAATTGGTGAATATATAACTTATTAATAATATTTGTAGGATCCTGAATTTACTGATTTTGTTTTTACCTAACTTGATAAATTAACAAACTTTTAATATGAATTCTGTCATTTTTTTTACAAAGATGAATATTAGTCTATTTTTGTATTCTTAAAGCACAAAAACATTACCTATCCAGAATCATTTTTCAATATTTAATATGAAAAAATAAATAACATCTTATAGAAATGATCCTTTCTTTTGTAGATTAAGCTAATGAAATCTTTAAATAAAGTACACTTTAAATATCTTTTAAATCAAATAGATTACTGTCAATCCTTATCATTGCTTTCAGGTGCTTATTTAATATATGAAATATGATAAAATTTTTTATATATGAATGTTGAAAACTAAACTAAACTCCATGGCACGACAGCCCATGTGGGCCAGGGCCTACGGTGCCCATAACTGTTTTCATGACTGAGGACCCTGGGGTGCGAAGCATATGTCCCAGTTAGGTGGTCAGCCTAACGTAAGACCCCCAGTGTTTAGTTCCCAAACATGATTGGTACTCAGTTAATCGACCCACTGAAGGGATGAAATGCTGAGTCAACCTTGCCCAGCCCGAGGATCGAACCTCGGACCTGTGTCATGGGAGCGTGAAACGCTGCCACTAAGCCACTGGGCTTCTATGTTTGTTGAAAGAATTATTAATTTTTCATAAGCAAGTTGTGCATAACATCATAATGGAAATTACTTAATTTAAGTTAAACTTAAGTCATTTATATATTTCATTGTCTTGTTTTTATAAACTAGACTTTGTCTTCTTTTCTCATCGAAACGTAAGTTGAAACTTAAGTATTTAATTTATAAGTATTAGAAAAATACTCAACTTAAGTATTATCAAAAATACTCATTTACAATCTTAAACTCTAAAGATAAGTAGTTTTTCATTCTTTCTTAATTCTGACTTTTATCTTTCTTTTTTAATTTTATTTTTTTGCCTGCAGATAATCTAATATTTTATTATATATATAACATGTGTTTCAATGTTACTTTATATTTTCTTAATCCAAGGGGCTGTACTTGCTCACAAAGGGTATATTTCTGAAGCACGTGATTGTTTTGCTCAAGTAAGAGAGGCTACAGCAGATTTCTGTGATGTTTGGCTCAATATTGCACATATATATGTAGAACAACGACAATATGTTGCAGCCATACAAATGGTAATTTAAAAGTTTAATTAATTTATATAATATACATTTTATATGTATCTTATAAACAGTTGATTAAATAATTTCATTTTATTAATTTTTTAGTATGAAAACTGCTTGAAAAAGTTTTTCAAACATCACAATGTTGAAATTCTAATGTATTTAGCTCGAGCTCATTATCGATGTGGCAAGCTTGCAGAATGCAAACAGATGCTTCTGAAGGTGATATTTTTCATTCACACGTGGTTTTAATATTTTAAGTCTTCTTTTGAGATTTTTATTTTGTTTTTACTATTTACAGTTTCAATGATTGTTTAAATTTGCTGCAAAATATTTTGAGCAATTTTTATTTTGTTTATTTTTTTGTATCAATATCTGAAACAAAATCATAATTGATTGTTCTTCTCATTTCAATTGTAAGAACATAGAATTTTCAGAATATTTTATTATATACTGCCAATTCAGCTGTTGATAAACAACAAAATATTTTAGTTATTTTTTAACATTCACATTAAATTATTATTTAAAAATATTTTTGGAAGTATGAAGTATTAAACATTACAGAGTTTGCATAAATAATTTGTTTTTTAATTATGAAACCAAACAAAATGAAATATGCTTGGATACCATTGTGTTAAATATGACAAATTTATTTATTTTTTTATTTAAACTGAATGCCAGAAATTTAATTTTTACTAAATGTTTATGTGTGTCAAAATTAAATGTTGTTATCAGAAGCTAAATTCTTATGAAATTAAAAGTACTCTTTTGATTTAAAAGTGGCAATAAAAATGTTATATTGTTCATAATTTTGAAATATTCTTGTGAAGAGACACATGAATTTTTTTATTTTTTATCACAGAAACATGTTTTCTAATTATACAAAGTAAATTGGCATGTTTCATTTTGCAAGGAATATTTGCTCCTTTCGAAAACATATCTATCAATATTTTCAGAAACTAATTTTATTTGAAAAAAAAAAAAATCGAATAATATTGAGGTAATTGCAGTTATATATTATATTATTTTCAATTGATATATATTATTGTTTTGCATGAATATCCAATCAATTGTAATTAAGATATTTTACATTATGTTTGCTTAAATTTTTTTAATGTTATTAAAATTCTATTGACTTTTAGTTTATTAATTTGAATGATCCAGAAAGGAAAAAAAAAATTTTTACAAAAATTTGTATTATGATAAGATACAAAAATATGTAATACAAAATTTTGTATGATGTATGAATACAAAAATTTGTATTACATGTTACATTTAAAAACATATCAATAAAAACAAAATACAATGTAATACAAATTTTCTTTTAACTTATAATAGTAAGTATTTAGTTTCTGAAACTTATATGAAAAAACTTTTTTACAGTATTTCTAGGTTGTTAGAAATATTTTTTATTACCATTTTCCTTCCTTTTAAAAGCTACAGATTATTACTTTTATAAATTTTAAAGTTAAAATTTTAATCAAACTTAATAGTTTGTAATTCAAGTGTTGACTTTCATTTTTCATTCTGTAAATTTTCTGTCATTGTTGAGAATATAACTGGGCAAAATATTACATCAAAAATTTCGGAATATGCTACTGTGTAGCATTCATCATTTAAGCCTCTATTGGTTTGATTGTAATTCAACATTATTAAAGAAAATTTTTTTTACAGTTTATATATGTACTGTGAAATTAATGCAAGAAAAATTTCCACTATTAAAAGAGGATTTTAACAAGTAATTATTACTTAAAACATATTTAATACTATTTATGTAATTAAAATAATAATTAATTTGCTATGATTTTGTGAAAAAAATTATAGATAGCTTATTTATGATAGCTATTACATCCCATGATAAAAAAGATGTAAAATAGTTCATATAAATAGCAGAAAAGAAATTAGGTTCATTTACAAGATAGTGTCATTAAGATATTTCTATATCAGATTTGGATCAAAATATATAACACCAGAAGATGTCCTAACATAAAATAAAATAAAAAAAAATGCTGTGGTATCTCTTCTAATAATGATCAGCTTTGATGGAGTAGTAAAAAAACTCGATGTTTTGTAAATATGTTGTAAATTTGTAGAAAATCTTTTCCACTTTAGGTTATGGAAATAACCTATTTATATGGTGTACAATTAATCTTATTAAGTTGAAGTAAATTTTAAATATTTTTTTCCAGTGATCTTATATGTAAACTAAATTGTTTCTTTTTTTTAATAGGCTCGCCGTGTAGCTCCTCATGATACTGTTATTTTGTATAACATTGCTTTAGTTTTGCAAAAACTTGCCACACAGACTTTGAAAGATGAAAAGAGTAATTTGAAGACTGTGCTTTCTGCTGTACATGAATTAGATCTTGCACAAAGGTATATTGCATAAATTGATATTTTAGTCTTTCATAAAATATGCTTTTGAGAAAGATGAATTTGCATAACATTTTGAAGCATTGTCTTCTATCCTGAAATAACTTTTTATAAAAAATATTTCTTTCAGGGTTTTTAGCTTAATTGTATATTTTTAAGTTTAAAAAAATTATATATTAAAATATTTTGAAAAAGATGGAAAATAATTTGTCAGCTTATAAAAATACATATTTTCTTTACAATTTCATCTTGTCTATTGAAGAATACATTTTTAATATATATGTTTTAGAATTGTGTTTTTTAAATTGTATACCTACTATATTACTTATCTTATGACATTAAATGTAATAAGTAAGATAAATTTTATTAATTATTATATGAATATTTTTCTTCAACTTATCCAGGGGTGTTTGTCCAGGGAAACCCCGGAATTCCGGGCATTTTGAACTTAGATACCCGGAAATTCCGGGGATCGTCGTTCAAAAGGAAGTAGGAATAATAATGAATTATTTATTTTGATCTGGGTAATTTTGTTTTCTTTGAAAGTAGAAAATGCAATAATTAGGTCATTCAATACTTCATAATTGTAATTTTTCATTTCTCCCCCCCCCTTCTCGAAACTCCAAAATGTCGGTAGTAAGTCTGTAATAGTTTCCGGGGATTTTTTGGGGTCCCACAAACACCCCTGCTTATCACTTTTGAAATTTATTTTTAATTTGGAGAAATTAATTTATTAAAGAATCACAATTTATCATTTTCTTAAGTAATGAACTTCATTATCTATGCTGATAGGAATTTTAATACTCAAATTTTATTTATAATTGTAATTGTAAAATTACATTTATGCCTAAAGCTCAAATTCACTTTAAAATGCATGTCTTGAATAAGTTAAACATTATGTATAAAAAAGAAAGTTGTCCATATTTCATTTTGAGAAAATATCTTAAATACTTTTTTAATTTGTGATCAAAAATTTGTTTCTATAATTATATGAATACACAAAAAAGTTTTTGAACTAAATAATGTTTTGATTATAAAGATTTAAGTTTTAAAATTATTTAGGATTTTACAATTTTAAATTCAGGAAAATATGTAATTCTAATAATATTTTTTCAGGTATTTTAGTTATCTTAGCATAAATGGTGATAGAATGAAGTATGATCTTGCTCAAGCATCTGCAGAAGCAAGGTAACTTTTCATTAAATAAAAGTTAATATATTCTATAAGCATACACAGTTAAAAAAAATTGAAAATTTCAAAAAATGTCCACAATTTTGCCACCACAGTGCATATATGTCTATGTGTTCATTGATTCATTGTTTTAACATGCTAAAAAATTTATTTAAGAAAAATGATAAAATAATTAATAAAATGTAAAACAGTACAATTATGGAATATTTATTTAGAAATAAAAATAATTTAAAATAATAAAATTATTATTTGGCTTGAATAATAATTTTATAATATAATCTATTAGTTGCTATATTGTCATTTCAATAAAAGTTACTTTTGAAGAGTGTGATAATGCTTACTGTGATAATAATTTTGGCAAAAAAGAAAGTGAATCACATTTACTTTAATGTCTTTAAAACACAATCATCTATAGTAGAAATGCTTTTTCAATTCAGACTTATAAATAAGTATATAAATCTTTACTTTATAAGATTTTAACTAAACATGTTCGAATGCTTATTTTCAAAATATGAGAATTTACATTGTAAGTATCACTGATCATGTTTATATCAAATTAAAAAAATGCAATGGAATATTAGCACCAAAGTATAATGCAGGAAAATAGTACCTTTTATTCAAGTCCACTTGTTCTTTTAACATTTCTATGAATCTGTTATCTTAAGATGGAGAATATTACTGAAATAATTAAATTCTTTGAAACTTCCTTTGTATGCCTGACTTAAATCAGTTGTACCCCCCTTAAAAAAAAAACTGAAATGTTTCATTATTGAGTTTTTATACAATATCTATAGTTTTGTTTGTCTAATATAAGTTACTTTAACTTTTTCCCCCGTCAATGGCTAAAAATGTTGTCAGTTTGAAAAATTATTTAGAACACTTTATCATTGTAGGGATAGTGAAAATTATTAAGTTATGTTAGTAGGAGTGATAGAATGTGGGTTGCAAATCATTCTTAAATTTGTAATTTTAAATTATGTATCGAGCTATTTTAAAAATTATTGAATACAAGAAACAGTGGAACCCATTGGCGTCCATTGTGACTTTTTTAATCACCAAATAAAGCACATGTTTTTTGATGCGGGAATTTTCCCAAAGTTCGAAAAGTATGCATTTTAGAAAATTTTAAATTACATAATAGTTTCAAAAAATCTAAAAAATTATTATTGGAAAATGAATAAACTCTTTCTTTTTGGGTTTGCTTTCTCTTCAAAACAGCAAGTAAAAGAGATAAGTAAATAATAATAATTGACTTATTTGATATGATTGACAAGCTCACTTGTTAAATATGCTCCGTGATATTATGGAAAAATATAAAAGAAAAATATAATAGTAAATTAACAAAAATATAAAAGTAAAATATAATAATAAATTAAAAAATATATATAATAAATGGAATAAAATATATAAATAATAAATAGACAAAAAGAAATTTAGAAAAAGAACAGTTTACAATGTTTAAATGCTGGCAACAACAAAACACAACAGCAAATGTAGAACAAAAATTTCAAATTGAAAATAAAACAAAAACTTCAAATGCTGTTGCCACTGAAAAGAAACATATATATGATGAAAAAATGATGTAAAACACCAGAAAAACCAAATCTGAAATGTTATAAAAACTCATTTTGGAAACACTATAATGAAAACAAAAACTCAAATTGTTAACCCTATAATCAAAACAAAGGATGCTAGATTTGGCGAGAAATCACTTGAAGGGGAGGGGAATATCATACTTATACACCAAAATAGTAATGAATTTTAATTTTCTTCATTCCAAGTACCATTTGTAAATAGCTAATTTTTGATTGCCTATTTGTTCCAGTCTTGTTGCCATAAATTCAAAACTCGACAATTATTAAATCTAGATGTATAATGGTAATAATATTCCTAAATAATAATAATATGATTTCTTTATTATATTATTTTTAATTAATTTATCATTTGATAAATTAATTTTTAAATGATTTATCACAAATAACACAAGGATTGAACATATTTTATCAGAGAATATTTTTTCTCGTAAGTTACACAAAGCATTAATTTTTAGACAATGTCAAGATCTTTTGAGTCAAGCACAGTACCATGTAGCCAGAGCTAGAAGATTAGATGCTGAAGAAAGAGAATTCAGACGCAAGCAAGAAGAGGAGCGAGAAGCTTTGAGGCAAAAAATATTAGAACAACAGGTGCATATTACTTTTTTGCTTAATTTTATTATTTTTAAATTTGTATTATTTTTTAAACTTTTTTAAAGGTTTTAAAATTTATTTCATATATGTATATTAATATTTATGTTTAAAATATTTAAAGTGTTTAAATTTTTTGCTTTATATTTACTAGAATTAAGCATTTTTCCAATTAATATACTGATATTTAATAAAAGGTTTTTGTTATTTTTAAAATTTACTTCAGATGAAAGAACAAGAAGAGCGTATGCGACAAGAACAAGAGCTCATTATGAAACGACAAGAATTTGTTGAAAAAAGTAAAAGTAAACTGTTGTTTAATGAAATTGAAGAGAAATCTAGGAAAAAAGTAAGTTATACTTTATGTATAATTATTTAATTTTTGTGTTTTGATTGTTGTATTGTTGTTAAAACATTGTATCTGTTTTAATTGTTGCTATCCAAACTACATAAAGTTTTTGTCAAAGTAGAAATTCCAAAATTTTTTGAATGAATGAATATATTTAAAATATCACTCAAAATTTATTTGCTCTTCTGTAATAAGTATCAGATTAATGTTTAAAAATTAAATTCTTTATTAAAAAAATCTTAAATTAAAAGTAAATATAGCTTAAAAATTGAAATTTTTTAGTGAGCTCCTTATTTTCTAAATTATACATGTATACTGCTTAGAGTATTTCATTATTCTATGTAATAGAATATGCTTTGAAAGAAATTGTCTGATTTAATGTATGTATACTTATATATGTGATGTTGTAATAATATTATTGTGTTTTACCTTTCCTTTTTGTAAATACTTATTTTAGTTTTGTTTATATCTAGTTTACATTTGTTTGTGTAAAGTTTTTGAATGATACAATTACCCGCACAGAAGAGAAATAAATATGTAAATGTAAATACATGGTAAATAATATCAAAACAGTGGAGCATAGTAAAACTAGAAAATTTTTTAAGTCACACTATTATAGTAAACTAAATATTATTGTTATATAATTTTAAAAACATTTGAAAAGTATAGAAATTGCAAGGAATTTCAAAATTTTGGTTTGAATTGCATTTCATCTTTATTTTGATTCTACATTGATTTGCATGTCTGAGTACTAAATTATAAGACAGATTTATTTTTTACTAATGTATGTTGTTAAAGTATTGCTATATTGTTATTTAGAATATATTTTAATGAAACAGGGTAAAAATGATTATTTAGAAAACAAAATTTCTATTACATAATTTTGAAATCAGTGAATAGTTATTCTTAAGTTATTTATCAGAGGAGTGTAATATTTAATTATAAGTTTATTATGTTACTAGGAAAATGCAATGTAAATTTCTTAATATGAATTAGAAGATTTGTGTTTTTCTCTCATTTCTTATATTTTTCTGTTTAGGGCAAAAGAGCTCAAGATGAATATATTAGTGACAGTAGTTCTGGAGGGGGCAGAGAAGATAAACCAAAGAAGAAAAAACGAAGGGAAGATGGTGAAAAGAAAGAAAAGAAAAGAAAGAAAAAGTACTTTATTTCTGCTTACTATATAAAATATGGTGATATTAAAATATGATTGTGTGTGTGTGTGTGTGTGTGTGTATATATATATATATATATATATATATATATATATATATATATATATATATTATATATATATTTATGTATATATATATATATATATATATATATATATATATATATATATATATATATATATATATATATATATATATATGCATGCATATAAAAATAGGGCACAACCATTGAATTTAATTTGTAAGAAACTTAATGCTGACTCCCAGTTTGAGATTATACAAACAAAAAGTAAATGTGATGTATTTAATGTAGTCCTATATTACTGCATTCATATGGCGTTTTGCCTCTAGATACTGACCCTATATATGCTTGATTAATACACATTGAGTATAGTTGTTTTCTACAGTCCTGTATTCACTAATATAACCTTCACAATTGTGGTCTGTGTACTAAGATTTATCTTGTAATTAGGGCGATTCCTCTGATATTTAATATCAAAAATTATCACATCAATATATCTTTGTTTCCTTTCTCACATTAACAAAAACCAAGACTGCTTTTATGTTGATAGTCAGTAATATGATGTCAAACTAATACCTTAGTAGTCATTGCTTTGTCCTTCAGTTCAGCAGTTTATAGGGTCGATTCTCATCTCAAATGTGAATGTTTCTCATATTTAAGAAAGTATTTGAAAATATAAATTCTAGTTGAATTATCTGTTATATACAGGAAATGATGTAGAATGGCAAACCAAACCATAATGTTGATAATTTCAACTGACATCAGTGTATATACTTGTTATTTTTGGTATTTAATCCTTTCACTTTAATTGTTTTTTCTGTATGATTCAAAGATAAAATGTATAATATATTTGTTTTCTCAACTTATAATATATCAGTATTACTTAACCCTTTGACGCACGCAACATTTTTTTATTTAATTTTAAACCAAAGAACTGTAAAAATTGAATGTTATGATCCTATAGACAAATAATATATGAATTTAAAAAAATCTACATCCACCCATTTATCTGTGGGTGGTGGTCGCAAGGCGCAGCCAGCGCGCGTCTAGGACCTTGAAACTTACTGAGTTAGTAGGGGAAAAAACTTACCTTATTTCGTGCACGCTTTCAATAAATGACGATTATTGCAAACTTCTTAGATAATTTGTATTTAAAATGCAGTATATTATTTTTTTACAATATTTTGCAAAGTAAAGAGTAGGAAAAATGAAAAATTAAACATTTATATAATTTTGTTGCTATAAAAACACAATTTTTTCACTTTCTGTCTCCTATTCCAATTTATTTGGGTTACTCGGGAAGGACCAGGTAAATTTATATCGATATTGTCTTCATCTTCTGATCCTTCATCACTTTCCACCTGAAGATTATCATTAGCAGTGAATGGCACATTTTCTTCTTTGTCACTATCATCACCCGAGATTTCTGATTCTGGATCTGAAGGAAGTTCTTCAAATAAAGCCAATGCCTCAACTATTACTAGCCCTTTGCAAGGCATTTTCAATTTGAACAGTAGAAAAAATATTTACACACAGTTAAAATATATTACTATTAATTATTTTAAATTTAAATAAAACTTTTACGTGAATACTATTTTCGATAATATATGTATATATATTTACATTAATTTTAAAACACACAAAATACTACTAAATAAAAATTTCCGTACTAGCCTGGGAGCAAAGGCAACATTCAACGCAAAGAAAAATCTGAAACTGAAAAGTCTTTCTGGAACAGAAATAGCGAAAGCACGTATTCACTGGCTATATAAAGTCCACATGTTGTTTACAAGTAAAATGACCCTATGATTCAAATCCCCTTCCCCCACACTCCTAAATACTCTAATTCCCAGTCATAATATATACACCGTCCTTTGCTCTGGCCATGTTTATATAGCCTGCTCTTCACGTAAGTCATGTGTTCTAGCTGCGCGGTGGTTTCGCGGTGCAACCACCAGGAATTTCCCTCAAAAAGGAAAGTTTTTTACGTATCTAGTTCAAATTACTGCTGCATTTATATTGTTTATGACAGACATGAAGATATAGGAAGAAAAAATTTCTAATATTTATCATTATTTATATTAAAAAAGAAGGTTATTTTGTGTTGTTAAAAATGAACATTAAATAACGCCATATTGGAAGGAGTCCGACCTGAAATTTATGGGTGCTGCCATCTGTTAGTGTTATTTAAAAGTAAAAGATATGAAATCTATAAAATTTAAGTGAAAAATCATGAAAAGGAATTAAGAAAAAAAATCAAAAATTGGTGGTTTCATGGCGCGACCACCACGCGTTAAAGGGTTAAACTATAAGCATTCAGTTTGACTTTTCTTGAGTTATTAATTTCATATTTTTAACACAACAAAATAGCGCTGTTGCAGTTTAACAGTTTGTGGGTTGGAATCCCTACTTTGGCTTGGATGTTTGTACTGGTTCAGAATCCAATTTAAACCATATTTCCCAGTCTAATTAGCCTATATGTGCAAAAAATGACCACTGAGTGACAGACAACAAATCAAACACAACAAAATAGCATAATTAATACTTCATGTATATGATATTCATTTAAAAAGATTGCAATGTTTGTCAAATAAATTTTCTATTAATGAAATTTCTTAAGTATTTTAAACTATTTTATTGTTTTTATGTAAAATAGAATAGAGGATAAAATTAAGACTTAAATTGGACATGAGATTTTAGTAATAAGTCTTGAATTATTTTTAGACTTCACTGTTTAACTTTCTTTCTCATTCATTTTTGATGCATATAGTATATATGTTAATCAAAAATGTCTATCAAAAATGTTTTGTTACATTAACAAATAAGCCGTTTGGGTTTGAGGGACTCTCCAATCTGCCCTTTTGCGGACTAGAGGATATGACTGGTGACCACCTTTTCACTTGCCCTGGACTTTCGGACGTCGCAGATAGAAATTCTGCGGAAGATGACTTTTCATTCACCTCAAGATTGTATTGGGCTGCCCGACAGAGACTGATGGTTGAAAAACCAAGGTCGGGCGTAGGATAAAAAAAAAAAAAAAAACATTAACAAATGAAAATTAATTCTTTAGCTAAAAATTTTATAATTTAATTTAAATCTTTTATCATGATTATTGGACATTTTTCTGTTGATTTTTTCCATGTTAAAATAAGAAAACATTTTGCATGATTTTTAAAATATTAAGTCATTTTTATCCTTCAGGCGTGTACCACGAGATGATAGAGAAACTGATGAAGAAGGTGAAGATGAAGGAAGGAGACGCAGATCTCGCAAAAGGATCGAGACTCTAAGAAAAAGAAACCGAAAGATGATGGACTTACTGCCAAACAACGAAGCAGAATTGTTTCAAAGGCAACTATATCATCTAGTGAAGAATCAGACAGTGAAAAAGAAAAGTCTAAGAAAAAGAAGAGGGAGAGGTGATACGATTTTCTTTTTTATTTTGATATTTCACTCAAATTCCATTAGGATTCAATCTAATTTTATTATCCTCCTTTTTTAATAAATGCTTTTGTTATAAATTTAATTTTTAACTGTAGTTAGTATGTCTAAATCTGCATTGTTATTAATTTTGAAATAGTATAAAATTGTAGAAACAATCATAATGCATTTTTATAGTGTTAACTAATATTGATATTAGTGCAGTTGTGCAAATACAACTATGGCAGAATTGCTTAGCGATTCTCTTGTTTTCCTTGTGCTGTTATTGCAAGTTGCTGAGGAAAGCTCTCCTAGAATAAATTGTACTTTTTTTTAAAGCACTTCCTTAACATTAAGTAAATCTTGCTGCTTCTAATCTCCCATGGGCTTTGATGGAGTGATACCAAATCAATGTAACTGTTGATATTAATAAAGTTCAATACAAGAAGTGGGCAATTGGGGATATACCAGTCCAGCCCAAGATATGCTGAGGTGATACTTGTTCTTGCTGTCATTTAAGAAAAAGAGGAAACCTCTTCTTATCCGTAGAATATGTAAGATCTTTCAAAGTGCCTATTAGCAAACCGGGACTGACATGTATTGGTTTGTTTGTCACAAGAGAGAGATTGAGAAACTCCTGGTCTTTTGCCTTTATATCAGTTGTGAGGCAAATGTATTAAACATTTTTTTTTATTTTGGGCTTTTTGTTTCTAGAATAATTCTAAATATGTGAGTTTTGGGGTGAAGTAGACAAGATGTTCTAGTCCTTCTTTGCAAGAGTGTCAGCCAATTCATTTTCATACATATCAATATTGGATATGATCCATTGAAAATGTTTTGTGAGAGATGAGCTTTACTTTTCGTAGGATAGATAAACTGGTTTTATCTCCAATGTGGGCCCAATTTTTGAGATGTTGAATTTAACTACTGCTTAAAATTAATTTGTTTTCTGACACATATCCGAGACTCTTGGGAGTATAAATGTAAGTCTTGTAGTTCTGTTTGCTTATAAGATAAATTATTTTAGCTATCTTGAAAATGACTTTGAATATTTTTGGTTAAATAACTTTCTTATGATTTTTAATATTCTGGTATGAATATATTGTGCAAACTACTAGAGTGTTAAAATTTAATGCCTGCTTTAAAACTATTAGCATTTTATTATAGTTCTATTTGATAATGTCATTTATAAAATAATATGTGTTATTTAAAAAAATTAATAAATAATTGAATTTTAGTAAATCCTATTACTTAACAATTAAGGATTTTTTCCAGTATTAATTACTTTAATATTTTCATTTAATTTAATTAACATAGGTAATTATTGTTATTTTATTTATGTATAGTGCCAGTGAAGCAAGTAATAGTGATGAGGATAGTGCTCCAAAACGTAGACGAATTGCATCCGAAAGTGGAAGTGACTCTGACAGAAGTAATAGGCATAGGAGTCGCTCTGCTAGCAGTGGCAGTGAATCTGGTGCTTCCAAAAAGCGAAAAGGTGGTTCTGAAAGTGACTCAGGAGGAAGTGCTTCTGCTTCTAAAAAACGAAGAGTTATAAGCGGTAGTGAATCTGAGGATAATGCTTCTACCAATAAAAAGCGCAGGGTTATTGATTCCGATTCTGATGGTAAATATATTTATATTTTCCATATTAAGTACTTTAATATTTAGATTTTAGTACATATATTTAAATTTTGAATTACTGTTTAATCTTCTAGAGTTTTATCTTGTTTTTCTCACATCAAAAGTCATATACATCATATATATAAGAAGTAAATTTATGCACATATTGTTAAGTTGAAATTACTAACAAGCATAGTATCAAAAGGTAGCAAAAGAATAAATTAATCTTACTTAGTGTACCGAGTTAATAAAAGGATGGATTTAAATTACAAATTCAAAACTAATGGATATTCTCTTTCAGTAAAAGTTTATTGGGAAATTTGAGTATGTTAAATATTGATATCACATATAGCATTAATGAAATGGATGTGATTCTATTTGAAAAACGTTTGCCAATAAAATGTTCTAAATTTTCATTCCATTAAAAAGACAAAAATGATTTTCAATAAATCTCATTTAAGTGGTTATATAGAAATATTCAAAAGCATAATTGTCTAAGCACTTACTCATTTTTGTGTGTATATTTATATAAATGTGTTATTTTCAAGTACTGCTTACTAGAAACTAAGCTGCAAACTACAAAGAGGAATTATATCCATAATCAAAATATGTATTCCACGTGATTTCATTTACAGTAAAAAAATTTACAAACAAATAATAAAGTGGCAAAAAAATTAGAATATTATTTGGAAGAAAAAGAAATTAATGAGAAAAATAAATTAAAATTTAATTTAAATGCTGAAAGTTATTATTTTTTTTGGAGTAAGATTTTTTAAAATTTATTACTGATAATGCATAAATGCAGTAAAATATTCAAAATGATTACTGTACTACCATATCTTAAATTTTTTTATGAAATTAGTTAAAATTTGAGATATTGCAAGAGTTAATTATTATACCAATAGAATATATGATCTAATATTAATAATTTCTTGAATGCAAAAAATTACTACAAAGATTCATTGCAAAATTGAGAATGAAAAAAACACTGAATCTGTTTGTAATGCTAAAACAATCTAAGTTAATTTATAACTTATTATACCTATATAATTTTAAAGCAAAATTCACCATTTTTAAAATGAATTAATTTAGCTACTTCAATTTTTATGTATCTCTTATTCCTATTTTAAATTTGTCATGAAGTCATATATTTTCATTATATCAAGTTTACAAATAAGATATAAATGTAAATTACTTTCATTTATAAATTAGTAGAATGTAAGTTGAAAAAGGATAGTATAACAGCCATATATAATTCAAATAAATTTTCAAATGTATTGAGATTCAGAGTGCAATAGAATATGACCTTCAATAATTATTATTGTCATTTATTTTATTTTTTAAATATTTGAATGTTAAAATTACTTAGAATTATATTACATTTTTAGGGTAAAAGTACTGAAAACATTAGCAAAATAATTTCATATTAAGTGTGGTAAAAAAATTGGAACAAATAATAGTAAAAATATCTGATCTAAAAGTACATTCACAAAGTAAACTACCAACATATGTTGGTTTCTTCAAGTGATATAGTGTATTGCACTGTAAATCTATCATCAAGATGGTATTACTCTGAAGTGGTTAGGGAAAAAGCAGATATACCTCTCACTTGGAATTAGAGGCTTTTGTGCTCTTGACAGGTGCTTAGGGGGAATGAACTATCTTTTCAGGTAAAGGACAAACTATGTTGCCACTGCAAGCACATTTTAAACAAGATTCTTCATAGAACCTCAGAGGGTTAAGGGTATAATAAGTATAAGTATTAAATATTTACAGTTATTTTTTTCGATTATAAGATCTTAATCCTTATTTATTTATTTAATCTTATTACTAATATTTTGAATATTAAATCAGTTATTTGTTGTCCGATTTTTTTTCATAGCTCACAAATATTTAAGGGAAGTGTTCAATATTATTTCTTTTTAGGTGAAAAAAGTGCCAAAGCATCTGATTCAGAAAAAGAAGCTTCAAAGTCTGGTAATTATAATTTAAAGAACAAAGAATTTTTACTCAAAACTTAAATATAATAGAAAAATTCTTTAAATTTATTTTACTTAAATTTATTTTTGCTGTTTATTTTTCATTTTTATTTACTTTTAAGTGCTCCTTAACTTGGCGGTTTATTCGGTATTAGAATTTGCTTTTAGTCATAAGCTCTGGATGAATTGATAATCTAGTATAAAAATTGCTGTAGAATCCAAATCACCCAAACATCAATCACCCAAATTCATAACCTCATATTTAACATATAATTCCATTTTCCCCTTCATTTATACAATTCAAATTTTAGATACAGAAATGCATACAAATGTGTGTTTTATTATTAACAATATTATATACTTTTAAGTAGTCTGTTAATAATATAATTTCATGATGTGATCAGAACATGATTATATTTATTTATACATGAATAATTGCCACAGGTTTTTAAAATTTTATTTATTTATATAAATATATTAATTTACACTCTTTTAAGTCTTAAATTTTATTAAATATTGGAAATGTAAATTCATACAAGTCTATCAAAAATATTTTTACAAAAAATAGGAAGTTACAATATTTATATTCCTTAATATATAACATGATGTTATGTTAATTATATCCTTTCTGTATAAGTGTTCATTATTATAAAAGTTTGTTATCAGATATTTTTTGTAATATAAGTATTCCGCCATTTATAATCAAATTCTTAAAATTTGATAATTCTTTTTTTGCATTCAAAAAATTTTCATTTGAAAAAGCTCTTCTTTCTATAAATGACTTTAAAATAAAATTAATGCTTCTAAAAATTAAGGCTAAAATTAATGCTAAAAAAGTTAAAAATAACTGCTATTTGCAGATATTTTTAACCATACTGAAGCTACATTAATTGTCAATTAACATGGTAATCAATCACTTTCACTTGCATATTATGTATGTTTCAATTAAAACATTGTTTATAAAATAGTTAAAAATACAATTCTAAGTGTGCTATAAAATTGCAAAAAATGTTGCTCTAATAGAAATGAATAAATGTTGAACGGAAATTTTGTTTTATTTTTAAACTAATTTTTTGACTTCATTTTGACTTCTAATATAGTTATTTTCATACTTATACATATTTGTTAAAATGAAGTAATTTTAGAAATCTATCAATAGGATGTAATCTTATTCACAATAAGCTTATATAGCATATGGTCTATAAAAGCACTAAATTTGTACTAAATTTTTAAATTTTTTTATCATATTTAGATTAATTTGCAACAAAAAATTATAAATATTGTATTTAGAGTAAGGGAATCATTAATAAGTACATTTTCTATATTCATTTGGATTAACTTTATTTAATTATTCAATTTAGTTTGTTGATAGAATCATTAATTAAAAGAAATTTCAGTAATAAAACAAAAATGCAGTTTTTAAGAAATTTGTTCTTTTTTATTTTAAAGAAGCTTATTTTATATTGGTATTGTAATTGTTAAAATTTTTAATCTTGTTAAATCATATAACAAGACTAATTAATTCATTTTTGGTTTTATTATAATTATTGTTAGATTGAAATTGTTTTAAGTGGAATGCCTGTTTTATTATAAACTTTTGAAGAAGAAAGCATCATTTAGGACATATTTTTTGCTTCTCAGTTTATCATTATTTTAAAATTAAGTAATTTTTTTAAACTTTATTAAAATAATATTTTAGGTAATGAAAGCCACGGATCAGATAAAGAGCAATCAGGTATGTCTAATTTATTTTAAAATATTTTCATAATATGATTAATATTAATTTTACTTGATCATAAAAATGTAAAAAATAAGAATGATTTTCTAAGTATTATTTTCTGTATTACAATTTTATTGAAAAATATATTGACTGCATATTTTATTATTTTAGTTTTCTTAATTAAAGAAAAATATTTTGAAGAAAATTTATAGTAAACTTGTTTGCCTAATTTTATCAAAATATACTTGAAAGATATTTTTGGCTAAATACATCACACTGCTTTTGAAAATAAAATGCTTAATGTAAATATGAATATTTAAGAAATAAGATATTTGTGTACATTCATTGTTATTACAACCTTTTATGTAATTGAACATGTAAAACTGGTTCAAAAAATCTAACATAAAAGCTAAATCTGTTATTGACATATTTAATACTAATTGATAATATATTCTACTTTTCAATACTTTAGAAACTTTTCTGTTTAATCTGTAATTTTAAAATTATTTGTAATTAGTTTCCTAACTTTAAAATTTTGTCAGTGTAGCTCTTCAGTTATTAATTAACATTAGAAATTCATTGTTAAGGTATTGAACATAATTTTAAAAAAAATATTTCCCTCTTAATTTTCTGTGTTACTTAAATCTAATTTTTTCATCTTTATAGAATCTCAAAATTGAATGTTGACACTATGGTTATTTACTTAGTAGCTATTGCTAAATTAAAATTATTTATATAATATTAAAGATTATCTATTAAATATGTGTATATCATCTTAATCTCTTTCAATTAGATAATGAAAAAGAAAGTAAAGCATCAGAATCAGAGAAAGAAGTGGCTCATTCAGGTTTGTTCTTAATTATTTTTAATGACAGAAATGCAAATTAGGTATTTAAATTTATATTCTGTTTTTAATCTAAAATGAAGCTTTGAAATTAGGAACTGTAGTACATGTTTGTATATAATAAAATTATTATTTTCATTAAAAACTGCATTTGTATAAATTTCCCAGCTCCAAATTTTATTCGCCTTTTCACTGAATCTTTGTTTCTTTCATAATTGACCATTATTTATTAATGGTCATGGTCTGAATGCATAAATATAGTAATTAATTTTTTATGATTAGTATTTTCAGAATCTAGTATTCATTATAAATAATTATTAATATTGAAAAATAGTCCCATTTTTAATAGCTTTTTATTCTTAGTGATAATCTCTTGTGAATATTTTACACTTTTAAGTACACAATTCTGCAATTCTAATCAATTTTATTCTATCTAATTAGTGCACAGAAAAGTGAAGTCAGTGCAAGAAAATCAACTAATGTGATGACACTTATCAGATTTCAATGAATTTCATTATAATTGACAGCAGTTCCTTTAATTCATTTCATCTCATCTAAAATCGTCTTTATTTAAAGCAAATCAAGTTTTTTATTGACCCTCAATTAAATATCAAATATTACTAATTCATCATTTTCTAGCCATATTTAGTTAGAAAATAAATTATTTATCTACTTTATTTTTCTATTCTGAGCAAATTATCTACTCATCTGTCATCGTTACAGTTTTTTACAAAATATTTTTATCATTTATAAAACTTAGGACAGAAAGTGAAAATTTTGATCAATATATATTATCATGATTGTTTGTTGTATGAATTATTTCATAAATTATAAGTATTTTATTTTAATAAAGTGTAATTATATATATATATATATATATATATATATATATATATACAGGGTGATTCAAAACAACGTGGACAAACTTACATGATAGATCAGTCATACAACAAGGATCAAAAATCACATATGAACAGCGGGTCGCAACTGCGATCCGGAGCCGCTACAGGGCATCTAAAAAAATACATAACACAAAGAGAAGAAACGAAATCTTTATTGTTAATGACTCACTCACATGCAACTAATGTCGAGCTTACAGGAAATGCTCAAAGTTTCTTCCAGATGCATCGAGACACGCCTGGCATCTACGTTGTATGGAACAGCGCACCTTCTCAAAAATACCAGGTGTATCTCGAACACATCCTGCTGCCTCAACAATCCTTCCTACCAAGTCCTCCGGCGTTGCAACAGGTGTTTCATAGACAAGGCCTTTTAAAAATCCCCATAAGAAAAAATCCAAGGGAGACAGATCTGGTGATCGTGGTGGCCATGCGATCGGTCCACCGCGACCAATCCAGCCGCCAGGAAAAGTAGCCTGCAGATGTGCTCTGACGGCTGTGCTGAAATGTGCAGGAGCTCCGTCGTGTTGAAATCGAATGCGTCGACGAATAGGCATCGGAACATCATTCAGCATTTCTGGTAGAACCTCTTGCAAGAATGTTAGATAAATGGAGCCGGTAAGTCTTTCTGGGAGAATGTATGGACCGAGTAAACAGTCTCCTACAATGCCACCCCACACGTTAATGGAACATTTTCGTTGTGCGCCATGCGGACGTATGGCATGGGGGTTTTCATCCGCCCACGTATGGAGGTTGTGAAAGTTCATCACACCCTCTAATGAGAAGGCAGCCTCATCAGTGAAGAGAACACTTGCTGCGAAGTTTCGGTCTGCATCATTTTCGTGCAAAAACCACCGCGCAAAATCCATACGTTTGCTGTAGTCTCCCAGATCCAGTACCTGGATGCGTTGTAAATGATAAGGATGTAGTCCTTCGTCATGTGCAATGCGCCAGACGGTAGATTGGGGGATATGGGTCACTCGGGATACAACTCGTGTACTTGTTGAAGGATTACGCTCCAGTTCTTGGACAACCCTTTCTTCAGTATCAACCGTCCGAGTTGTTCGTTGGCGACCAGTATCCAGCTTGTGCACGTCGAACGAGCCGGTTTCACACAATCGTCGATGCAGAGTGGCAAAGAATGAGCGGCTAGGCAACTGTCTACCAGGATATTTCGCACCATACATTCGCAAGGCTTCTCGTCCATTACATTTGGCCATGCCGTAAATTAAGTGCATGTCAGCCATTTCGCGGTGTGTGTAAGTAGCCATAATACACCCAACGCATCCACGGCTCGAATGAAGACAATCTCCGTTTGCTCAAGTCGTGTTTGTTTAGTACGCCCTCTCGTGACTCTAGCGCGCTCTACAGGCGTTTGCGACCCACGGTTCATATGCGATTTTTGATCCTTGTTGTATGACTGATCTACCATGTAAGTTTGTCCACGTTGTTTTGAATCACCTTGTATATATATATAATTCATTCCATTTTTATGTTTGTTTATTAAATATATAAAATTCTTCGCTAATCATATATAATTCATTGATGTCTTTTTTTAAGTTGTATTCAATCTAAAAAGATTTCATTCCAGATGAGGAAAAGAGGGGATCAGAATCTGAAAAAGAGGAAAGTGCACATTCAGGTATAATATTGATATATTAGACTATAAATATTATTCCTAAAATATTAAACATATATTCTTTTTTTTAAAGAATCAGATAATTTGTTTATTTTATATTCAGTTATTATGTTTAATTAAATATCAACACAGTACCATATTAATGCAGTTACAACTGTATTTGTAAGTGGATGGGAAATAAAAAAATTAAATGTACTTAAATATTTTATGGCTGCATAGTTTCTGTACAGTTTAGTAATAAAAACAAAGTATGCAAGTTTATTATTTTAGTTTTAATAAAAATTTCATTTAACTCTTTTGAATTTATTTCATTTACAAATTGAAGGTTGAATATAGAATACAGGATTTATATTCTATGTTTAATTTATTTAAAACAATTTTAATACTAAATTTACAAAAACGAAGAACATATTAAAGATCTTATTAATATTTTGAAGCATTTAGAGTAATTTATGTATTTAAAATTTCAGTAATTGAAGAAAATTAGTAAATTATTTATTTTTATATTATATATTATACAATTTATATATGCATATATAGCCATGAAGTTATGTTTTCTTATAAAATGAAGTTAAATGAAAGAATTCTTAACAGATATAAATATTGTAAAATCTTTAAAAAACATTCTTTTATAACACTGATTATAGACTAATTTTACTGTAGAAATTTTAATATTTGAAGTTATTTATTGTTAAGGCTGAAGAATTGAAATTTGAATTGAAGTTTAAACAAGTTAAGATTAATTTGAAACAAACATTTTTGATATTTGTTCCAAAGTTTTATTATTTAAGTTAAAGATTTCATACATTTTTACTTTTTTTGAAGTGTTATCTTTTGAAAAGTTAATAATAAATTTATATGTAAGATGTTTATAAGAAAAAGTGTGCAGTGTTTTTTCTATATAAAATTATTTTACTAGTAGTGCTTTGTTCAACAATTCTTTCATAAATTTTTTTGTTTTTTTATCTTCTTTAAGCTATTTTTAAGCAAGAAAAATTTAAGTGAGCATACAAAACTAAGTATTTGAAAACTACTTAAATAATTAGATCCATTAAATTCTTGTGACATAAAGTATAGTGTAAGAATATAATAAAATAGTCATTTTTTGAATTTTATTGTTTAATAAATTCTTATTATAGATGAAGAAAAGAGAGGATCAGGATCTGAGAAAGAAGGAAGTGCACATTCGGGTATGTTATCAACATGATCTGATTAATGTATATTTTTATATATTTATTCAAAATAATGAAATTTACTGCAATCAAAAAGAAATATTTTTATATTATTGATGAATTAATGGATTCCCTTTTTTCACATTGTATATATCTCAATAACGAAATATAATTTAACTATAAAACCATAAATATTGAGGCATAACCATTAACATTCCTATAAGTTTTAACATTTAAGCTTAATAGTTATTAAAATTAAGAATTATATTAAATTTAAAGTTTTTTAAAGTAATTTAATTTATTGCAGAATTTTAACACTATGGAAATAAATTTATTATGCCTTTTACCTTTCAATACATTTCAAAAAATTGTTACTATATTTTTTAATGTAATTTGTCTATGAATATAATGTGTTGATTAAAAGAATTATTATTTCATAATTTGCTTTTGTTCTCATGCTAAAACAAATTCAATCCTGAAACAAGGCAAGCATATTTGTATCCTATATTAATAGACAAACACTTGAAAGTTATTTGAAAGTTTACATTTCACAAATTGTTGTAATCAGGAGCAATTTGTGCATATTTGTATGAATAAAATGTTACAACTGCAACAAATTAATATTGTACAAATTATTATTTTACTTGTTTTGTGTTTTAAAATGTTATATGTAAATCATTTGAATACTATTTTAAGTAATATTTTATTCATAATTTGTTTTTAGTTTTAATGCAAATAGCTTTTACTACTATTCTTTTATCACTTATAAGCAATTTTAGTTGTTTTTAATTAAAAAATACATTTTACTCAATTCAATTCACAAAAGGATTGATTTTAAACTATATTTTAAATATTTTATATTCTCTATTTTGCCTATTAATTTTTCATTTCAGAAATAAAAATTACACTTTACACATGATCATTTTACACAGTATCAATATTCATTTATTTGTAAAATATTTTCAGAAATTTTCTATTAATTATGAGTTTTCAAAACATTTAAAAAAATTAAAGTGCAATAATTTGTACACATTACTGCATTAATATATGCAATATTGTGGGATTATATTATTTATGCATTAATATATGCAATATATTAAAATTTTTTGTTGAGCTGTTGTCAAAATAGCAAGGGATTGGCTTTTAATTTAACAGTTTGTGATTTTAGTGCATTTTTCTGGTTGTGGATATATGTTGTCACTCAGAATCCACTATATATTGTAAATCACATTTCAATTTGTGAAAAAAATAAATTGATTAATTAGCAAAAACCCCTTAAGTTTTTGGTTTGTTTTGTTAAATTAAACTAAATGGAAGTTAACCTGAGTAAGTTGTTTCCATAAGAGTAATTTTATGAAAAAAATGTTGAAAACTAATATTTTTATCTTTTATGAGGTGTGATTCTAAAATATTTTTAATGCACTTTTAAATTAAAGAAAGAATATTTTTAGGCTTGCAAATTATTTTCTACAACTTGGAGAGTTATTTTGGGAACATTTGCCCTCTTGATAAGAAAAATAAGTTATTATTAGGAAAGTGTTTAGTTAAAGATCTTTCAATCTTTTTTAAAATATGACATACACAATGTGTGGATTTTTCCCTCTTTAAATTTTCACTTTAATTTGATTTTTTTCAATATTTATAACAATCAACAGTGATTAAGATGAGAATATTTTATCTTGTGCTCAAAATTTTATTTTTCTTCACAAAAATTGCTTATACTAAGAAACATTATGCAAACATTAATTTAAAGCTAATTTAGTTAAAATTACATATTTTTTTTTTAATTAAATTTTGGTAATAAGAAAAAATTCTGTGTTATTTTTGAAGATGCTAATATTATAGGAATAACTTTTTCAAGAAATTTAATCTCTTTTTCTAGATGTGGAAGATAAAAGGGCATCAGAATCTGAAAAAGAAGAAAGTGTGCATTCAGGTACAATTATTTTTGCTTAGTTGCTACATATTCTTTTATGATTTTAAATAATATATTTAAGATCATTGTTCTTGTTGTAACTGCAAAGGGCAAAGATTTTGAAAATATTTTATAACTTCATTAACAGTACAATGAGTTATGCAGAATTATATGTAAGATGTGTTAAATCAACAATAATCCGCTAAAATATCATTTCGAGAAAAATCAAATGCAATTAGTAGTCTGAGAATGAATTTTAAAATCTTAAAATTTAATTAGTTTGATATTTTGGGATTTATACGAAATTATAACATATTTTCCTATTATTTTTATCTCAAACAATATAAGAAATTTAATATTTCAAAAGTGCCTCCTATCTTAGTGATATGTAACTCTGTTCCATTTTTTTTAAAGATTAAAAAATAAAATGATATAAATGCCTTAATATTTTACCTTTGGGCATTTTAAGCCTGATAATCATAAAATTTCTGTAGGATAAAAATTTAAAATTTTAATTATTTAAACTATACTAGGAGAAATATATAAATTTTCATTTTTTGCTCTTATATATAATTTTGCAATGTTGTAATAATATGGATTTCCTATAATGTGAAAATAGTCCACCAAAATAGAATCTTTTTCTCAGTTTTTAAATTTCTTATCTATTTCTTTTCTAGCAGTCTTTCTAATTTTCAAAAGATTTTTTATGCATCTAAAAGTTCTATGGAAAAATTCCTTTCTTACATATAGAAAGTGTGCTTTTTTTAAATAAATAAATAAATACAAGTATTTCCTCTGTATTCTTTTATTTTTATTACTAAACATCATAACTTTTTTATTTTAAATATATTTTAAGTTTATTTCATAATGTATGCTTATTAATTCTTGTAATTTTTTTCACATTACTTAATGCATTAATTTATTCACTGAAATAAATATCCATTTGTTTAAAATATATATTTATTTTGGCCAAATGTAGTATTCAAAATTGAGATGCTCATTAGATTCGAGTGCAAGGTCAGCAGTTCGCCGATGACGTCAACCAAATTTAAATCGTAACAATGGATTACTGTATTTCTCGAATGCATTTACCATTACATTTATCCTTGACACATTATTGCATAGAGGAGTAGCATAGAGTTAGTATAAATAAACCTTTTAAGGGGTACGTTCAGGCGGAGTACGAAAAATGGTTTTGTGAGCCAAACCGTGAATTGACTCCAACAGGAAAAATTAAGCGTGCTGCACCGCACATTGTTGCACACTGGATTTCTGCTGCCTGGAAAAGCATCGAAGCCCCAATGATTGTGAAATCTTTCAAGAAATGCTGCATTTCGAATTCATTGAATGGTAGTGAAGATGACGTGCTCTGGAACACTGAGGATGACGATAAGGAAAGAAGAAGTGAATCTGCTTCTGATGAAGAGCGCTGCGAGGATTCCAGTGATAAAAACATCAGTGAATAAAGACGTTTACTATTAATTGATTGTAGAAACTGTTAGCTAGATAGAAATGTTGTGATTTATTTCATGTTCATATTTTACGATAGGTACTGTATATACAGTAGTGGTAATTAACAATGATTGTTTCACATAACAATCCTACTAATAGGTTAATTCTATATTCTGCTACTTTACGTATAAATCCATTGTTGTATAAAATATCGTGTCTAAATTTAAATAAAATTATTATACCAATGATTGATAGTTTATATACAAACTCGTTATTGTATAAAATAAGATTCAATAAATTCCTCATACCACTGATGCACATTAGATTCACATAAATACGATGTAAGTCTGCCTCTATTAAATGTGAATACTTAATTGTGGAGAGTGGTTTCTTGCTGGACAATTCTCTTGTTACAAAAGAAAAAAACCACCTTCCGTTGTGTTTGAGAATTTTACTTTCATATTTTTGTGGGTACCCTGTTGGATAATTTGTAGTTAGTTTTTATTTTGATATTAATAGAAATATTTATAATTTTTTATTATCATTTTGTGCCTAACCATTTCCATTTTTAAATTATTTGGACTATTGAATTTAAGAATTCTTTTAACTATCTATTGTTTTTTTTTAGGAAATGCAAGTGGAGGATCTGATTCTGATTAGATTTCCTTTTCTTCTGAAAGGAGTGAGTTCTAATGCAATAATTTTATTTATTATATTAAAAATATATTTCATGAATTGGATACATGTATTAATACACTTAAATTGCATAATTTTTAAGTTATTTGTAAAATTATATTTCCACTGAAGTTTACTGAAAATTATTATTTCTATTTATGATCTTTTTGTATTCTTTATTCTAGGCACTAGGGAAAGAGTGAAAAGAAAATGCTTTTAAATTTCAGTAGTAATAATTTCTTTTTGTAAGTACATGGATTAAAATCTGTATTGAATGGACTGCAAACTCTGTTTGTTGAAAATGGAATGAGAAGAGAGATTGAAAAGAGACCTGAAATGAGAGATTTCTAAGACTTTTAACAATAAAAAACGTTTTTGTTTATGTTAAAGACGTTTTAAAAAAACTTTTTGTGTTAGAAAATCATTATTTTATGGCTCAACCATATTATGTTTCATCATATTGTACATATTAAAAAAATATTTAATAAAATATTTTACATTTTGATAACCTTTAATTTTTTTTTTTAAACATTTTTACTAGTCATCACCAGATTTTTTCCAAACATCATATATATAAGAAGTATTGCTAGCCAGAATTCTTCTGAATAATTTAAATTATTAAGCTATATATTGTTTTCTATTAAATGTGCAATTAAGGATAATAAATTATATGTTAAAGGGCAATATGTCATTGATGTGTTCCAAATCACGGTTTGAGAGGTTTTCTGATCTGGGAAGTTTATGTGGAAGAGTAAAATTAGAGTATTTTAGATGATTTTGTATGAATATAAGATTTGATTTTTATTTTTTAGTATTAATTTTTATATTTTTGTTAAAGTATATCACATTTAATCTGGGGAAATAAAAATACTTTCATGGGTGAAAGTTCAAAAGGAAAGTAAAATCAAGAATACCCATGCGATATAAATACTTGATAAGTACTATAATTCCAATTTCATACTATCGTTGATATTTTCATTACTGCAAATGAAAATATCAATGATAATAGTATAAACTAACATAGGGACATTTTTTTATGCATTCCATAATAGTTAAAGCCTTGTGGAATAGCTCCTTAAATAGATTTCAAAAGTTTGCTTCCTCAAAATATCTATTCAAATTTTTTTCAATATTTGCCATTAAATAAGGATTATTATCATATGTACTAATCAAATAGAATTTAAATGAATTATACTTTTATTTACATATTTTATTGAATATTATGTGTAACAAGCATGTGATTTAGAATCATGCAAAGTGATAATGCAAATATGAATGTCAGAATTTACAAAATTCGATCACATATTTGTCAATTTAGTAAGATTTTATATTCAGCTTGTTTTATTCAAACCTTCATGCAGCCCATTGTATTATTGAGAAAATTAAAGTTAAGAATTTAAAGTTAATGTCAAATGTAACAGATTCAAAAAAAGTTCATATATTATTATTAGTAGCATTTTAGGCAAAGAAGAAACAAAGCAAAGGATCAAATTCAGATATCCAGGATTATTCTTTAATTCTAAAGAATAAAATTAAATGAATGGCATAACTGGTTTTAGCATCTTTAAAATTATAATGGAAGAACATAAAAAAAAAAATTAGCTCCTATTACTTAATTCCTCCACTTTTGAAATAAAATTCTAATTTTTAGAAGGGTATTGATTTAAATAAAGAAAAGATAAATTTAAGCTATGACTTTCTTTTTTTACTGATCTAAAGCTATGCATTCATATTTATACTGTGAGCATTATGTCAAAGATATTCATCAGTATATCAACAAAAAGTGTATTTTGATTTGAATGCATAAGAAACAATACCAGCATAAACATATGATTTTCTTAAATGAAAAATAATGTTTTTTTCAGTAATTGTAGAAAATTATTCTGAAAGAAATAGAGTTCATAAAAAATTTGTTTATTAACTTACAATTCTTTAATGATTCATTCCTACTTGAAAAAATCTTTATTTTTTATTAATTTTGTTTAGTTATATCTTGAGAAGAATGTTTTATTTCTAGATTTAAAGTGTCGCTAGATAAATAAATAATCAATTACTATTGTTGTGTATTTTAATTAATCATGTTTTCAAATAAAAAGTAGAAAGTTTTTTTTTCTCCCAAAAATTATGCTAACAAAGTTTTCTGTGTTTTGAGATGTCAACTTCTGAAGAGATATTGCTGTTGCTAATGTTTTTTCTCTTTTTTACTGTGCATATGCAAGCGTACTTCAGTAAATATCCAAAAATGTCCAATAATGACACTCCTAGCCAAAGACCAATGTAGCCGCCAATAACACTAAACAATTGGATTCCCTAAAAATAATAAAAAATGTATATGAATGACATTTAATTAGAATTAATCTGTGTTAGCAATTAAAGGAATAAAATTGGTGTAAATAATTATATTAATTAAACATCAGAATTAAGTTCATGTTTTGTTGTTTTTAATTTGTGAATCTTAAATACATTATTTTTTTAATAATCTATTGAACATAACATTTAGCTATATCTTCTACTCATATGTAAACATAATTTAATCAGAAAGCATTTGAAATACCATAAATCTTTACAAAAATATGCACACAAAATAAATTTACATAAAAGTTTATATTAAAAAAACTTTTTTATTCAAAATAATAATACAAAAGAAACATACTATAATTTAATTTAATTCAGACCAATTAAAATTAATTCACTTCTGAAATAATAAAAAAAATCTTCCATTTCCATGTAGTTTTATAATGCAAAGCCTGAATCTCATAAATTCACCGATTTAGCCACTTCTTATTTACTGTGGATCACAATCTTATATCATAATGAAATCTGTGACATCGTATTCTAACTGGAGTAACATGTAAATAATTTTCCTGTATTTTTAGATTTTGCAAAGAAAATAGATTCAAGCTTTCAAATTTAACAATAAGAACTAGATAATCCCATTCATTAATAATAAAAAATAATTTACTCTTATTATAAAAACTACAGATAAATCCCTCTCATATTCTTATGATTTAACAGAAATTTTTGCTATGTTTTTTTTAAATAAATAATTACACCAATATTAGTATGTGAAATAAATTTATTGCACAAATTACACCTGTACTTATTTTTCTGACAATTATTTTAAATAAATTACCTGTTCTTGGTTTTTATTTTATTGTTTTTAATTAATGTGTTAAGCAGATATTTAAAAAAAATTCTTTTAAAATTCTTTTCTAATATTGATACCCTTAACATAGAAATTATCAATGGACATTAACATAGAAATCAAGATGATAAAATAGACAATTGTTTTCTTGAAAGTCGAGGCTGTTTAACAAAGAAAATAAATTTCAATTTAATATTTTAGAACCTTTTATAAAATTTAGATTCTAAGTATATCTAGTTTGCCTAGACAGAAATTTGATCAAATGTGTTAAGTAATACAATTTCATTTCATGGTTGGAAGTGATTTGCTAAATTACGGGATATGTATGGAACTTGTGTGGCATACAAATTGATGAGAGATATATTACTTTCTTATAAAGTAGAAAATTGTCAAAAATTTAAAAATCTCATTTATTTCATTATTAGTGTCAACAAATTGTGTGAAAACTGTGTACTCACTTTCCCAAAATTTGTTGAACTCTTGCATCTGTCTTCCTTTTTGAACAGTTTCCTACATTTATGCTTCCAATTTGTGATATAAGATAATTAAATGATACAAATATTTATTTCTGAGGAAGAGCTCACTCTGAAACTTATTTTTAAGTACCCAGCCATCATAAGTTTACATGCTATTGAGGAATTTTACTTTCAGGCAAATCTCTGTAATGATAAAACTGTTACGCATTGCCAAGGCCGTGATTTCGGCACATGGAATGATTTGACTTGACTTCAAATGGACACGACACCAAACCAAACGAATATTTGTTGGAAGTCTTGTTACACACAAACAAGTTTTCCTTTGTAAGAAATATTTTTAAGTGCCAACACTATTGTTTCTAGATATAATTAATTTTTATTTTTTTTCTTGTGATGTTGGAAAACAAGATGGTTTTTAGATATGATCTTACTTGAAGCTGGAGTTTCCCTTCCATTCTCATTTAGGAACTTCTGACTGAAACTTTTAATTTAATTTTTCCCTACTTTTATAAATATTTTTAAATATTTACTATATTAATTTTTAATTTTACGTCATTTAATGTATTTTATTTAACACTACTAAGAAAAATAATTTATTTAAATATCACACTAATTCAATGGTATGACAAAAAATCTTTCTGTTAATTTCTGATCGGTATTTATTGTGATGAGAAGGTTTATTATATTGAACTGATTCATTAATTGTTTGATGTTTTTCACATCGGGGCGCTCCGTGGCTGAGTGGTCTAAAGCATCACCGCTAATCGCTTGAGAGTGTAGGAGTGTGGGTTCGATTCCCACCATGGCCCTGGGTGTTTTCTTCGTTATTCTTCTGTGGTTGTACATCTGTCATTGTGCTATTTGTCCTATTATCGACGAAGACTTACAAGCGGATCACAAGAATCAAGCATACAAGTCTGAATATATGTAATGTAATAAAATAAAAATAAATAAATTTTCACATCGTAGTTTGCTATTATCTTTCTCTTTCCCATTTTTTTAACTGTTTTTTTTAAAGTTTTTGCAAATTAGCTTAAAATTAAAAAAGTTGTAAATTGAGGTCATTTTCAAATGTTGGTTTCTTAATGGCGTGTATCAACTTCAACTTTGATTTTGCTCTCTTGATGCTTAAACCTCTAAGAGAGGGAGGGCAAACTTTTTTAGTCGCGGGCCAAAAAATCGAAAAAAAAAAAAAAAAAAAAAGTAAACGGGGCAAAATAAAATTTTCAAAATTTAAAAAAACTATTAAGTTTTACAATTTAAATATTTTAATGAGATAAGTGAAATTGCGTTTTCTCTTGTGAAAGTTCCTTATATTGAGGTTCGAAGTTAGATGTACTGATTATAAGGAACGAAGCTAAATGCTTATCTGTCAGTCTACTTCTGAAATGATTCTTAAGTTTATAGTTGAAAAAACTTGTTTACATATATAAGATGAAACAAACATAGCACTGATTTTCTGGTGTAGCTGGAGCTTAAAACGCGCAATCTGTTACTTGTGAGGTCTAATACGCCTATATTGGATTCCCATATGTCTGCTCCCCGAGAAAGAAATAAAGTTTGTTGACTCCAGTCTACAATTGTCTATGCTTTCTAATTCCGTCGATTTATGTTTTGTAGTACAAAAATAGAAGTAAAAAGATCATTTGTCCTTTGAAAAGAAGAAAGGAAAACTGTATATAAATATTTAAACAAAATAGAAAAAGAGATGGATATATAAGTCATATTTTCTTTTAATTTTCATCGGACCAGTTTGCCCATCCCTGCACTAAGAGATAAGAATGATGTCAAAAGTAATAGACAAATAAAAGGCACCATATGATATGCAATGATTGGTTTCGGTTCCGTTTCTTTATTAATAATCATCGAACAACAATCTTGAAATTTCGTGAAAAATGGAATAAATCTAACTATCATTGCTGAATTTTACTTGACATAGACTAGAGATTTGGACTAATATCTGAAATAGCAGTTCTTTCGTGGTACGTTTCAAAGACTCTGATGTATTAATAACTGTGAGACAGCTGATTGTATCAGCTTAGTTATAGTCAACAGAGCAAAGTCTAGCCGCATACGTCATTTATCAGTAGGCAACCCTACTCCAATTTCTTTTTTTAATCTGCAATGTCACATAATACCTCAACAATCATGGATATACAGGACGTAACTGACCGTCATTCGTAATCTCTACTCTGACAGGGTCTAAGTTATTTAAGATGATTAAACACATAAAATTGTCTGCTTTTATGAGTCATTTTCCTCAAATTAAATTAATTTACATCTCGTAGATTTGCATAACTGGGATATTCGCAAAACCGTTTTCCTGAAGAGGGATGTTTTATTTCTTATTAACTATTTGGCTTATATTTTGTAGTTATATTAAAAAACTTAAAAACAATAATTTATACATTTCTTTCTGGTTATTTTTTCATATATTTTATCAAAGTTTCGTTAG
The DNA here is from genome assembly GCA_037975125.1 of Latrodectus hesperus. NCBI lineage: Eukaryota > Metazoa > Arthropoda > Arachnida > Araneae > Theridiidae > Latrodectus > Latrodectus hesperus. The sequence goes on from JAJQOW010000014.1 coordinate 5,748,964, forward strand.
TAATATTCTTAAATATATACCTTGGATACTAAAAATACAGGGTGATCTTTTTTAAAGTGACAGTGTTTGGAGCGTCCTGTAGCGGGATCTAATTGCCGAAATGACACCAAACTTGGTATTCAGACTAATCAAGACATGGGATAAATGATTCCGTAAAAAAATTCTAAAAGTCACCACTATGGAGCTGCTGTAGTTTACAATATCGAGAATTAGCATAAAACACGGGTATCAAAGAAAAATGCAAATGTTGTTCAATGACAGTGCTAATAATATGGGCTATAAAAGCAAGTAGTAGACAGCTCCGACAAATAATCTCAGCTGAAGTAAATGAACTCCAATGGCCATGCCTCTCACGTTACCGAAACGTGCGTTTACGTTGGTGGAATATCAAGTTTGTCTATTCTAAAGGACAACATAACAAAGACAGTGCGGAATATTCCTTGTGATATGTTGCGCACTGCTGTGGAGGACGTTGTGCACAGGATGCCCGGTGTTATTTCTGAGAACGGTGCTCACATTGAATGTGGTCTAACTCATCAACGGGGAAGTTAATGTAGTATATAAGCATTAACAATTTAACTGTACGATTGTATGTGTTAGTATATTTCTTTCCTCACAGATTATCCATTGTAAAGCGCCACAAAACCCACAACCGTCGATTTTTGGAACTAAAAATTTTTTCACGGAATTTTTTTTCCGTGTTTTGATTAGTCTAAATACCAAGTTTGGTGTCATTTCGGGTATTAGATCGCGCTACAGGACGCTCCAAAGGACACACACTGTCACTTTTAAAAAAGATCACCATGTACTTATTACAACGAACAGTTAGAATGATTTATTTATTATCTCTTCCGAACTCTAATGAATGGAATTGATCACTCTTTTATAGTTTATATGAATATATTTCCGATTTAGGAGTAATATTTACATGAAAATAGACTTCCCAGGCTAACTTATAATATACTTTATGCATTTTTATTTTACTTATAACAATATTCTTACGTTGAACATTGGTCTATGTGTATAAACTTCTGTATCTGGACTCACATAATAGACACGAAGAGAGAGAAAGTTCTTTCTGTAAAGAAATTATTAAAAAAGGTTATTTTGACAATATTTATGAAAATAAACTTAAATGTTCCTGTAAAAAAACTAATAAAGTTTTCATTTAAAATTTTTTTTTAAGTTTAAATTTTGATTTAAACCAATATCATTCTTTCGCAAAATGTTGCAAAAGGGGATTGTTATGTAAAATAGATTTCTTTTATAAAACTATAACTAAGAAAAATAATTACAAATACTAACAACTAAATTTGAAGTAATACCCAAAATTTTACAATATCTTTTAAATTTTAAATCACTCTTTAACACCATTTTAATATCATTAAACTTCTAATCAGAGCTTACTGAAGCTTTTCAAATGATTTAAAATAATTTTACATGATAAATTTGCTTAGATTTAGAAATAAAAACTTGAATTAGAACTTGATGGAATGTACTTCCATGAGGAGCTCCTAACAACTGTGACAAAAAATCCCGGCTCTTGTTGAACAACAGGCACTTGAAACAATCCATAACATACTTCCATGCTCTTTGAAAATCTATACAGATGGTAGTAAAGTTGTGGGTGGAGTCTCGGGCAGTGGGGGTGTACATAAACACAGTCTTCGGAGAGCTAGAATTTAAAATAATAAACACAGATAATTGTTCCGTGTTTAGATCAGAGCTAATAGCCATTAGAAGAGGTTTACAGTATGCAGTAGAGGTGGAGGATCAATAAAGGGATATCTGGATACTGACTGACAGCCGTACTTCAATCCAACATCTTTTAAATTGGAGCATTGTTGGAGATCAAACTAGCCTGGACGTACTAAATCTTCTTCAGAGACTGTCACCTGAACACACAATGCATTTCTAATGGATCCCTTCACACGTGGGAGAAGAGGGGAATGAAAGGGCGGATTTCTTGGCCAGATCGGCGTCAAAGAAGGGAGTAAACCCAGGAGAAGAGCTCACATCTAGTGAGACTTCTTCCCTGGCAAAAACTGAATTCAATAAGCTTATGAAATTCGTTCCAACCATCCATGGTACTTCGCCAAAAGACCGGGTGAGACCTTCAATCTTAGACCAAGATTTTATCAAACTGCCTTTTCCGGCTATCTGAGTGGGACCACGAGAGGAATCGCCTTTCAGCAGGGGCCATGGACATTTCCAGACTGTCCGCGGTGTTCCGTCAATATGGCCTCCCTGGACATATCTTAACCTGTCTAAATTTTAAAAAAACGATGTCTTTCGGGACCCATCACATTTTATAGACATTTTAGATATTTTTGGTTTTATGCTGGTTGTCTAGCCTAGCTAGACAACCTGAGATAAATAACAACAACAATAAAAAATATGAAAATAAAAAATCAAGTAACGGTAAATATGTTTCATAGATTTTTTTTAAAATATAAAAATGAAAATAGTTTGTGTAATAATAATATTTATATAAGAAATAGTTCAATCTTATTAAACGAAATTAATTACATTCACTGTTCTATAAATAATTCTGAAATGAATGATATTCAGATGAATATTTACTAAAATTATAATTATTACTAAATAGAAATTTTCAAATATTTAAACTTTTATCATCTACAAATTAATGAAACTCATAGTTGGTAAAAAAGAAAAGTAAATTTTTATAATAATAGGTATTTAAATAACTCTCAAAATTGCAACAAGAAAACAGTGCCTTATGAAGAATATATTTTGTCTTTCTATTTACTGGCTATAATTGTAATCATTCGTATAACTCAAATCGTTAACTTCACTGAATATGCAGATTTTATGTAAATCATCACAGTAAAAAATATTCATTTGTTATTAAAATGATCTGAGAAACCTTAATATATTATTAAGATTTGCTTTTACTCCAGATGTGACACCCGATACTCTCCAAAATATTAGGAATTCAAATATTTAAATCGTAAAAATTTTCTTGATTTTGAATCTTTATTCAAATAGTTGTATTAAACATTTCAACTCAAAACAGTTAGTTTTATTGGAAAAGTGAGTGATGTTTTTAAAAATGGTAAATTTTTATCATACATGTGTATGATATTTTAAGCTAACAATTCACATGCTGAAGAATTCATTTAATATTCATTGTGGCGTTTTCAAAGATACACTGTAATCATATACTAAAACAGTATTTTATTTAAAAAAATAAAATACTAAAAAATTAAACTTAAAAATTTTGTAGATAGATTAATTAAAACTTTTTGCTTTAAAAAGTTTTTTTTTCTTCTTTTTTTTCCCCTCTTGATAAAAATGATTTGAGGTGCGACGGATGAAACAAGATTGATATCAAAATATTTTTCACCTTTGTGGAAAAGTTCCTCTAGTTTTTTTAATTCCCGTTTACACACATTCTATTTTTTACATACATTTGAGAAGATTTTATCGGTGGGAATATGAATTATAATGGAATCCCTTTACTATTTCTGAGTGTTGTCAGTGTCATATCAATGATGCTATACCTTAATTTTTATTAATATTTTTCTACTTCTAAAGGTAGTTTGACATGGAATTTATTTTGAAAATATTAATGGGCAATCCCAAATTTAGTAGACGAAACGTGTATAATTAATAGTAAAATTAAACAGGATTAATTTTTAAACAAGTTTATTACTTGATTCACCATATTGATTACACATAAAAGTAAATAATTTTAAATAATTTGTTTAACTGCAAGACATTTAATCATTATTTAAGTATGTTTAAATAATATTGTTATTTTCATTCCATTTCTTTAGCACACGTACTAACATAAGATCCAATAATTGAGAATAATCTCAATATGTCTTTATTTTTTTAGATTTAGAATTTGAAACATTTATTACATTTTAAAATCGTGTCATTTTAAATAATTTTAGTTAATTACATATTCATATTTAAAGCAGTCATAAGTTGTTTTCCTTTCTATTAAAATATATAAAAATTAAATTTCACCTAACTTGATCGCTTAAAAAGTTTTTTTTTTGGTTTAAATAAATTTTATTTTTTCTACATTTTTTATATATATATACTTTATTTTTTTTGGTACTTAGTACATGAATAAATAATAAATCTACCTGTCAGCTTCAGTCGATGTTCTGTTAAATTCATCGTTCAGATAGAAAGCTGTCTGAAATAAATGTTGCGGATAAATAATTTTCCTCTATGTATTTATTTACAACTGTATAGAAAAAATAATAAAATTTTACCTTACGTAGCTTAAAGGAATCAACGGACTGATATTTATAAATGGTTTTCCTAAAAAAATATTAAAGATGACAAAAATTATATTTTTAAAATAAATTACAAAAGTCAAGTGAAAACAAATTTTAAATAAACATTATGAAATAAAAATTTTTTGAGTCATTATCTGTTAAACTTCTATCATAAAATGAATATATATATTTAAATTTTTAATAAAATTGCACGCAAGTTACTATTTCTTGTGAGTGAAGAAGTATAAAAGTTGTAAAAGTGATTTTTGGTCTAAAAAATTCTTGTTTTTTAAATATTATGTATTGTTTAGCAGATTGAAATGATTTTTCTATATTAAGATAATATTATATTTAATTTTGCCTCCTTTACCTAGTTTCAGTTCTTCAATATACTACGCACAGTTCATAAAAAATGAAATGAGCACACAGACATGCATTCCATTAATCAGAGAGAATAGTATATTTTGTTTGAAACAAATGGTTCTATTGATTCTGAAGCCTTTACCGTTGTAAGCGGAAAGAATTGTAAGCAAATATTTAATATGTATGTCATAGTATCCTTATCAAAGACAAATCAATAGGTCTTAAATATAAAATATCAGAATAACAAATTAACTTGAGTATACTTTTTAAAGAAATTGAAAATAATAACATATATAGTGCAAAGTAAAATGGCGCAAATTTCTTTAAGCATTTTTAGAAGTTAATATAGCAGTTAAGAAAATATGTATAAAACATTTCTACTGATACGTTACATAATGTAGATTTCCATTGCATAAAAGAAATAAATTACTTTGGATAGTTTTGGTGAGGTAAAAAGTGGAAAGAAAAGAAATAAATACCTGGAAGAGATTCGTTACATATATTCTGAGTTTTAAAAACGTCAATAACTCTTAAGCAAGCAGCATTTTTTAATAGTTTTTAAGCAGCAGAGAATAAAGCAAATAAGTTGTGCTTGCATAATTTAGTCAAAATTTATTGTAAAAATATCTCAACCCGCTACATATAGAATCTGGGAAAACTTTCATAACACATTAATAATCGTTTGTGTAATTACACTTTACAAAGAGCTATAATCATACTTACATACAAGGCATTCTACATTCATTTCTACAGAAATCTTTGACTTGACTATCTAAAGAATCTAAGCATTTGTCTAAAAATAAAATAATACATTAAGAAATTATTAATGTATCTCATATTTTTATCGTTTAATAGGAAATTAATATTTGTTTATTGTTAAATTCACTATGATTTCATGGCTATATTTTCCCTAGAGATTCTTAAAAGCTGTTGGAAATTCCTTTATTTTTTTCCAGAGTTCAAAAGAAATTTTATATGTATTTGAGGAAACATTTTTTGAAAGTTTGGAAACTTCTGAAATATTTTAATGACTTCATTTAATTTTTTTCAATTGTAAAATAAAAATAATTAAAAAGTGCTTTTTCTTTTATTGTACACTTTATTGTACATATGAAAAGAATTAAAAAGTGCTCTTTCTTTTGCTTAATAAATTATATTCTAAATTTTAATTTATTATTTTTAAAAAGCAAAGTTTTAAGAAACTTCTTGCAGTGTACCTTTGTGTGTGTGTGTGTGACCAACTTTCACAGTTAAACTATCCACTATACAAGGATTGTGCACATTTGAAATTAATGATTTCAGGCTGTCTTCGCGTTTATATTATATAAGAACACATCCACGTTATTTGAACACGTAAATTTATTCGGATAGTAAAGCATTCTTCAAATCATATTTTAAATTATATATGATATATATACAGGGTGTCCCAAAACGACCGCATAAACAAAGTATGACGTCACTTCCGGTGCAAGAAAAAACACTTTATTGTGCATATCAACAACAGTATTTGCATATCTTTCCAGATGATAATGTTTAAAACGTTCGCCGCGCATATTGTGTCAAGCATGTGGGCATGCCATGGATGCGCACGTAGTGACAACACCTATGGACTTAGTTGCTCGTCTGCATGCTGCTCTCACTTCGGTGGATCTCGCGATGCTGCAACACGTGATGACAGACATTCCACGGCGTGCTCAAGCCTGCCTCGACATGCCGGCGGACACTTTGAACGTCTGCTTTAAATTGTGCATGTACTGCTGTTGATATGTTCAATAATGTGTATTTTTCTTGCACCGGAAGTGACGTCATACTTTGTTTTTCGTATTTTTCTCGTAAACTATTGTTCGTACAGGAACGCTTCTATGGGCAGTTTTTCTGCACTCTTTACGAGGAATTTAGCTGTACAGAGTTTATGCGGTCGTTTTGGGACACCCTGTATGTATGTGTATATATATATATATATATATATATATATATATATATATATATATATATATATATATATATATATATATATATATATATATAAATTCTCAAATTACCATTATTATTTAAAAATTAAGTGTTTTATAGTAAAAAAGTAATTAATGTGAAAGGAAAAATATATTGTTGAAATATAAAGATTTATTTATTTATTTTGTTGGCTTTAGATGAAATTTTTATCAGAAAAATTCATATAATTTAAACATAAATATATTTAATTATTTAACTTCATGTATGCATTTTCGATTTATTTATGAACGATAGGAATAATTAACTGATGCTTTTAATTATTTTTCAAAATATGTAACATAAAAAGCGCAATCTCACAGTAGCAAACTTTAAGAATTATTTGGAAACCATCATGAGATGCTCTAAAAAATTCCATGTGATAATTGAGGAAACAGGGCAAACGTGTTCTGATTTTAATCAGATCTTTTCTTTACTGGAATCTGTGTTCGTTCCATCTTTTATTCACAGTACATTATTTTTATTGGAAAAATTATTAAGAATTTAAATCATTCTCCAAACTTCAAAATAATTGATTAAATTGTATTTTTTAAAAATGATATATAGGTAATGTTTCATACTGTATGCATAATACAGGGTATCATCATAAAAGATCGATTACAAACTTTACTTTCTGCTCTGTCAAAGCATGACGAATGAGTTTTTCACAGAAAATAGTATTCGAAAACATAACCACCCACTTTAGAAGGTGATGTTCACTTGATATTAGAGAGCAGAATGTAGGATTAAAAGACCAATGAATTTTGAATAATTGTACAATACTTTTTTATATGAATACATTGTCAAGAAGTATAGGAGGGTCCGTGAATCTTAGCGCTGATTTTAGGCATTTGTAAAATAAAAATAAAGAGGGATCTATTCATACAAGGGAAAGATGTAGGACTCTGATATTTATTCATATGGACGGAAATAATCTAGCCGTGAAAGAAATGTACAGAGAAGAGAGAAAGCGCTTCCAAAATAGACATCGCACAAGTTATTCATTGTTACAATAGTTGCGCTGAAGATAAAGTGAAGTTGGAGCATTTCGATTAAACACTTATATTCACGGGCCATGTACTACACCCACATCTGCAATAAAACGAACTGTAAAGCCAGCCTCATGACCTAGGCTGTCTGGGTCTAAGCTTAGAGGACTTAATTTCATTTCCACTTCTAGAGATTGACTTTGCTAGAATGCATGAGCTCATGGACCAGATTTAGCTCTTGCTAAATCATGAAGGATTAATAACAACAACAACAGGAGCTAGTCAACGAATAAGCAAGGGGAACCTTGGAATACACCTTAGAACAGCTACTGGTCTAAGAGTGTTGATAGGCTTCTAGCTCGAAGCCATTTGCCTCTGTACAAGTTAATTTAGGTCCTAGTGAAGAAGTTTAGTAGCCTAGTAGTGAAGAATACATAATCTTTCTGTCAGGAGTCACCAAGTCGTCAGGAGCGCACATACCTAACATCCGTTAGCCCCGCCCACAAGCTTCCTGAGAGTTTATTGAAAACTCGAGAAAAAGGATACAAAATCTTGCAATGCAAGAGGGAAATACATGAGGTTATTTACAATTCTTTAGTATATGCCTTAGAAGAGTTGAACACAACTTTGGTATGTTATGCTCCGTTGTTATATGCATATTGTAAGAAAAAAAGCAGCATTCCTACCTCATCAACGAAATACAATCATTGGACGAATATATTGTATTCTCACACTGGTATTTGATAGAACGTTATGATACAGCCAGATTTATCACATCGTAGCTTATAATTACTAATGAAGCAACTTTTTCATGGGATGGTGTTCTTAACTCCCATAGCTTGTAAATGTGGTCGCATGACACACCCAATCATACGTGCGACGATGCTCACCAAGGGTACTTCAATATAGAGTATTGGGATGAATTTTTAATTGGTTAGGCCTCTAAAGTTGACGTACGTACTTATCAAATGTTTTTAGATAAGGTGTTACAAATTTTTTAGATTAAGTTATAGAAGCTTTACACTGACATAACTGATTTCAGCATGATGAGGCAACCGCATATTTTAGCATGATTGCGCGATACTGTCTCTATCGGATCAATATTAATCACTAGATTATTAGAAGCGCATTGATCAACATGGCTACCAAGATCCCCTGACATCTTTTCCTGGTATTTCTTTCTATGGAAATATATAAAGTCCCTATAAGAGACACCTGCAACATCTGACATCCCTCTTGTCACGAGGATAATGGAAGAGACTACACTTGTCCATAATAGATCTATATAATTTGAATGAATGAGTGAATCCATGTGGTGGTGGTGTAATAATGCATACATTACTCTTACCTATGAAGAATGTGATTTGAATATCTCTTCAGATTTGTATTAAGTTAATTGAGTATAAAATCTGAATTTTTTAGAATATAGAGAATAGGGTACTTGTTAATTAACCTATCAATCTTTCATTTTTGTTCTTGTAAATTTGATAGAAGTCAATACAATTTTTATGTAAGAGGTACTTCTTTATTTTAATTTTAATTGTCTTGTTAGATTTAATTTGTCTTGGTAAAAATCTTCTTCAAGTTATGATTTGATTTTAAGTATTTTGTATATTTCGGCGAATTAAACGTAAATTATTTTGATCACTTACTTTCTTCGGATTTTTCACAAGATTTCATATTGTGGATTAATGAAAATTTGTGAACAGTACACGCACAATACTTTATGTGTAAGGCTGCAGCACATTCTGAGAAACAATCCTGAAAACATAGCGTTTAATTTAAAAATTAAAATTTCATGATTGCAACAATTATTGAATAATATATCACATTGTTTTATGGAAGTAACTTTTCATTTGGAGTTAGAATTATAAAAACTGTCCTATCTCTAGCTCTACTTTTATGCATGGTGGAGTAATTATTAATCCACCACAAAGATTTAAAATTATATGAAAGTAAACTATAATTTAGATTTGTAATTTATCTTCAATTTACTTTTTAAAGTACTTAAAATATGTACTTTAAAGCTTTTGGTACCGAAATATTATTGGTATCAAAAAATATCCATAATGCTACAATAAAAATTCACTAATTATATACACTGTGGGTAAACTTTTAACAAACATATTTTTACTACTTTCTTAAACACTTATAGAAGATGATTTTATCTTTTAGAAATAAATTAGTTTTAATGAGAGAATTTTTATTCTATTGCTTCTCTCTCTCCGGAATAGCGAATGTTATAGAGCAAAGAACACGGATTAAATATCTACTGTAAAAATATTTATAATATTAAAAATATTAAGTACGATGGTTTATCAAGGACAACAATAATTTTATGAAAAAAATATGCTTAAAGATGGTAAAGAATTCTCCTAATATGCTCAGGGATCTGGTTAACCATCCAGTTCAATAACTGACTTGTATATTTATCAAGACAGAAAATTGATGCTTTTTGACTAATGTTTGATGATGAAAGGCATTGAAGGACAAATTCTTACATCATTGATATCCTTTATAAAATTCCTACAAAATCCCAACGATTAAAAAATTCCAGAAATTCAACTTATTGTTGGATACAAACGCCAATCGCATTGTGAAAATCACCAGCCATAAGACTTAAAGGAGTTTTGGAGACTGGACCAGCTAAATGTGTGGGCTTAGCCAGTGCATTGGAGACAGCTGAAAATCTGCATCAGTGTCAATCCAAGTCAGAGATGTTTTATCGTTCATTTTTGAAGAACCAAGAAACGAGAGCAATTATAAGTGTTTTTCCTCAGCATGAGGCAAAAATCTTCTGTAAAAATTAAGTACACTCAGAAACAATCGAAACTTATTAATTGTAATCGGTTTTGAAAATTCATGATGGCCTCTACTTTATCTTTTAAAGATGTGATACCATTTTCTTGAACGAAACCTAAGAAATTAACATCCTTTTGCCACAAATGCATATTTTGATTGATTAAATGTTAAGCTAGGTTGAGCATTACTTACTCTTAAAAGCAGTAAAAGACTTCTTTAAAATACATGTAATGTTCTTTAAGAGAATATGAGGCTATTTATATGTCATTGATATAAATGAAACAAAATTCAAGCTATTGAGGAATTTGGTCGAAAAATCTATGCGCCATTCGCGAATCCAGATGACATGAAATTAAAATGGTACAAGCCAAAAAATTGCTTGATAGTTGCTGTCTTTGAAATATCATCTTCATTCATGGGTACTTAATCATGTGTTTTTTTAATTTATATGTTGAAAACAATTTAGTGTTTTTCCAGCGAGATTACAAGAAAAATTGTGGATATGTTGGATTGAGTGTTTGTTTTGAATAGTAACTGCATTTAAAGCACGATGTTCTCCACATGGCTTCGAAGAGCCGCCAGATATTTTGAACATGTGCAAAAAGACTGTTTCAGCAACCATTTGAAGGGCTGCATATGACTCTCTGCACTAGATGATAAAATTCAGCTTCTAATGCCTATAAATTTTCAGCTGATAACAGCCTGGCTTTTGGGGTTACCGTAGAGCCTTTGGTGTCAAGGACTTCAGTAACACTGTTGCAACTGAAATTTCCGGAAGTTTTATCCCTATTCTCATAAAGTGAATTATATTCTTTCAAATGATGACCAAAGTCAACGTCATTTAAGAGATTTTTAAGTTTTCTGTCACCAGAATCATTAAAAACGATAACTAATCTTGATTTCAAAATTTCTTAAGCCTGTTCAACAGGCGGAAAATTACTAATATCACTGACTTGAGCAACATCCGATATTTTGTATTTCCTGAGTAATTTCACTGTTAATGTACTGGGATTCCAATTGAACCAAAGATGTTGCTGGATTTCCACGCCCAAAACAGCACATATTTTATCATAAACAACCGTTATTTACATCTAACACCCGAAACATTTACTACTTATGCAAATTCTGTATTCATTTTGAATGAACGTGCGAAAAGTCTGGGATCACAAGTAAAATACCCTTTTTTATATTGCGATAATGGTGATTTCTTACAGTAGCAACACAGTACTGTAAGAAGGTTTTAACAAAAGTGTAGAAATGAAATCAGAGGAGTCAACTACAAGATGTAAGCTTTACGTTAGTGAAAACTAAAACAATCCAACAACTGGTTAAAAGTGTTGTCTTTCTGCAGCAGCTAAATTACAATAAAAAATCCATTGACATATTCTTAAATGCAGCGAAAAAAATTCTAGGTATTGAACAGTGATAATGTGCATTCTCATACTTTTCTCAAAATATAATTTTTCACAAATTTTAGCGAAATATTCAACAAGTAACCCACAAAAACCGCATTCTTCTGATATGCCCCCGTACGACTTTCTCTTTTTCCCATGTTGGAAAGTACTCCTTCATGGCCATTTTTTTAAAGTTTATTAATTAAGCAAAAGAAAATTCTTTATTAAAAATAAAAGACGTATTAAGGTATGAATTGGTAAGACACTTTTAAAGGGTAATTTTTATGCTGAAATTGGGGAACAATATTTTGAAGAAGATTAAATAAATTATGATAAATTGATACTTTTTACTTTATGTCACCATTTTAAGTACTTTTTTTTATCATGAAGTTATTAGGTTGGGGAATAAGTTCGTAGCGTTTTTACCAAAGAATTTTATTTAAACAAAAAAAAAAATAATTATCCTCCAGCCCATCCCTGGTACAGTAGGTCAAAACCAGGAGGAGCATTGCATTTTGAGGCTGGCAGACAGGACCAAACGGCTATCACAAGACTTTTCAGTGGACACCTAAAATGCATGACCTCTGAACCCGGCCGTAAAGTCTTTCCAACGTGTCCCAAGTGCCATCTGCTGCCGGCTTCCCCTCATCATATTCTCGATTGCTTGGGGCTCACTTTAGAGGATGTTCGCAACAGCCCTCTCCTGGTGCTTGACTTTTTTGGGGTGCATGGAATCATGGATTTGATTTAACTGCCGCTAGATCCTGAAGGATTGGACACAACAACAACAATTAGATCAATAAGTTTATCAATTATATATTTGCCGTTGTTGTTTACAACCTCTTCCCACCTCTCCACCAATTTGTTGATGCCATTCCGCCAAAGATCGCCTGGTTTGGTGTCAAAGAAGTTGTTGAGCCAGTATTTAAGAACCTCTTTGTTATCAAAGGTAACGCCCTTCATATGGTTTGACAAGGAACGGAAAAGACTGTAATCGGTCGGTGCAAGGTCCGGAGAATACGTAGGATGCTGAGACTTCTCATTCGATTTCTTGGAGTGCGGCTTTGACGATTTGTGCAACATGTGGCCAGGCGTTGTCGTGAAGGAGTATGGTTTGACCATGTCGATCAGGTCTTTTCAGTCGAATAGCCCCATTCACGCTGAATAGCTGGGCAATGTAGAGCTCCTTGTTGACTGTGGCTTTCTTTTCGAGCATTTTCCAGTGCACCAAGAGGTCTATAAAAATTGACTTAACAACTTCTTTGACACCAGACCAGTTGATTTTTGACGGAACGGCATCAACAAATGGGTCGAGAGATGGGAAGAGGTTGTAAACAGCAACGGCGAATGCATAATTGATTAACTTATTGATATAATTATTGTTTTTTGTTTGAATAAAAGTCTTTGGTAAAAACGCTGTGAACTTATTCCCCAGTCAAACATATACAACTAATTATTTATAAAGAAATATCAGCAATAATTTCAATTACTGAAATTATATACTTATATCAGAAACTTTAGTTAATTAATGTCCTTAATATTAGCTCATATTTTTATAAAAAATATTATGAACAAACGATAATAACCGATTGTCTATTTAAAAATTAACACTTGTTCTTTTTATACCAACCTCTTGCGTTTGTGTTGCTCCAGTTCTTTTCTCTTTCAGTCCTTTATAATTTTTACAATTGGTCTTATAAGGAGAGGGAAGAACATTCGCCGTTAACTATAAATAAAATTTTATTAAACAAGGTCAGAAAAGATAAATAAAATAATATTTATATTGCTTTTATAGTTGAAGGAAATCAAAATTATTCCCATTCGAATATTGAATATTGTAAAATTACAACAATTTAGATTTTAGAACAATGATAAGATTTTATGTGCCATTTAGCAATAATAAACTAATACTTAAAAGAATCAATAGCTTTTAGCTGTAATTAATAATATTTTTAATTCATGTAAATATTTCACTGTTATTTTAATTATTAATGATTTAAAATCTCATACATATATAAATGAAGAATTAATTCATGTGTGACATAAAGATAATTTCTTTATAATGATTTCAAATATATAATAAAGATATTTTCCTGTTAGAATTCAAGATATTTATTCGAGGGGCAACATATCGTTAAAGAATATTTTATCAGTATACATTTTAAAATATGTATTGTTCATGCATGAAAAATAATTCTATAATACCCATTTCATTAAATTGCTTAAAATAGCTAGAAAAACTTAAAATATATATGCTGCCATTTAAAGTACCATTTGTTTTAAATACTAATTACACTCATAAGTTATGTTAATTGTAAATCCTAAGTTAGTGTATTGTAAACATTTCACTAAATGAAAGAGTTACACACTCTGAAAATAAGGAGGAACACATCAAGATGATAACATTCACTACTAGCTAAATTCATATATAAGTTACGAATTACAGACAAATAATATTTTTAAGAATTAAATTTATTTATTAGTGAAGTGAAAATACGAATAATATGACTTCAATAAATTTGTAATAATCTTTCAAGTAAAGAATAAATACTATTTCAGGGCAGCAAAAATATTCAGACGATTTTGGAAAAACATATTTTGAAATTAGCATATGAAAAAGATGGATCTATCGTAGTTATTGTTGTCGTATGCCAGCCAGACTGGCAATATGGGGTGCGCTGCTCCACTTTTCCAACTGAACCATATTTTTGTGTGGAGTCCGACTTCCTCAGTATACACATGCTATAGGTATCCGTTTATAGGGTGGGCAACCATTCACTCCACATTCATACAAGGAAAGGACAAAGACAGGATAGATAGAGAGAAGTACATCTATGCCCGAACCGGGATTCGAACTCAAGAACTCCCTATCCGCAGTTAGACACGCTGACCACTAGACAAGTTGGGCGGCGGATCTATCACTGACAGTTGTAATTAAGCTAGTTTTTATAATATAAAACTAATATATTTTATATGAATTTTGTTGTGACCATAGAAATTGTATTTCAATCCGAGTGACAAGTTGTGTTATATATACTAGTGATTATTAGTGGCGTCATCGTAAAGTAAAAATACTTTATAAATAAACTTTATTGGCGATTCGAAAATTAACTTACTAAGGTATTATTCATGAAGTTTAATGAATTCAATATGATGCAAATACTAGTTTTAAAAGAAAATTATGAGTGATACTTTTTCAATCTGTGAACAATTATTGTAATTAAATGGCATATAAGAAATATGAATGTTTCCTTAATAATTATGGATATGAACTAGATCATATTAAACTACTGGGTTCCCTACTCAAATTCATACTCGGCTGAAATAACTCGTTACTTTTATATACTCATGTAACCAGTACTCTTGTTTAAAACTGATATAACTAGTACACTTGTTTCAGTCAGTAAATTGGATCCATATGTTACACAATGTTATACTCAACTGATTTCCAGGAACAGTCCAGGATCCCTGTTCCCGTTTCTACACTACTGGCCATTAAAATTGCTACACCAAGAAGGAATGCAAATAACAGAACGATATTTATTGGACACATACATTACAGTGGAAAGAACAAGTGATTAGATTTACAAGAAATTAGGATGTATAGATCTTGAGAAATCAGTACCCAGAGCAGCCACATCTGGCTGCAATAGACAGCATTTTATCCGCCTAGGCATGGAGTCAAACAGAGATTGTATGGCATGTACGGAGATCTCAGTTCATGCAGCTTCAAACACTATGCCACAGTTCATCGACAGTAGTGGATGGTGAGTGATGGCGTGCCAATCGCTCGGCAACCATTGACCACACGTTCTCAATTGGTGACAGATCAGGAGAACGTGCTGACCAGGGTAACAGTCGAACCTGTTCTGTATCAAGGAAGTTCAGAACAGTACGGGCAACATGCGGTCGTGCATTATCCTGTTGAAACAAAGCATTAGGGAGGTCTCGAAGATAGGGCAGAGCCACGGGCCTTAACACATCAGAAATGTAACGTTGCTGTTCAAAGTGCCGGTAATGCGAACAAGAGGTGATCGAGACGTGTATCCAATGGCACCCCATACCATCACTTTAGCAGATGGGCAAGTATGGCGATGTCCAATGCAAGCTGGCAATGTGCGTTCTCCACGATGTCTCCAAACACGGATCTGGCCATCATGGTCCTGTATACAAAACCGAGATTCATCTGTAAAGATGACGTGATGCCATTCCCGCGTCCAGGTTCGTCACTGATCAAACCATTGAAGGCACTCCTGTCTGTGACGCAGCGTCAATGGTAGCCGAAACCATGGTCGCCGTGCAGACAATCCATACTGCTGCAAACGTCGTCGAACTGTTCGAGCAGAAACTTGTTGCCTTGCAAATGACTCCATTTCTCGACTCAGGGTTCGTGACGTTGCAGTACGATCCCTTGTGACCATGTGGATAAGATGTCTGTCTTCTCTGCTGTTAGTGATGGGGGATCGCTGAGATCCTGCATGACGTTCCGTATGATTGTCCTGAACCCATCGATTCCATATTCTGCTAACAGTCATGGGGTCTCGACCGACGCGAGCAGCAATTTTGCGGTACGATAAACCGCAATCCCGGTAGGCTATAATCCTTCCTTGATCAAAGTCAGACACATGCTGATAGGCATTTCTTCTTCTTACACGAGGCATTACAACAGCTTTCTTTGCCGAAAACCACGTTGAAACGGAAATTGAGTTTGAGAAAACTGCTGTCAAATCTCTGGTTTTATACACATTGTAGATGTCGCTACTGTCGCCTGCTTTGTATGAATGCGCTGAAAATCTAATCATTTGCATATCACAGCAAATTCTACCTGTCATACAAATTTCACGTGTGTGGTGTGCCGCTTTCTTGGTGTAGCAATTTTAATGGCCAGTAGTGTATTATACTCAACTACAGAGTATGAGTATAAACAGAAATGCTAAGAACATGATTGGTTATATATTTTAAAAAATGCTAAGAAGATAAATATGAGTATATTTAATGTCATAAAGACTGTCATCAAAAATAGCTACGTTAAACACAATATTGTTTTCATTGTTTTACAAGATTATTGTACAATTGCAAAATTATTTCTGTTAAAAAATAATAGTTGCTTCTTATTAATATGTTTAGTTTTTGACAGTGAAAATTTTATACCATGAATACATGCGTACTATGTAATAAAAATTTATCAAAGGTGAAACATTTCAACCATTAATAAGTGATGCTTGTTTACATAACATGATTCACTTATGAATTTAGTTTCATACTTTGAAAAGATATATGAGTTTTTTATTTTTAAAATTATATAAATCTCGTTATTATATATTAATCTTCTGTGAATATATATATATATATATATATATATATATATAAATATAATATATATATATATATATATATATATATATATATATATATATATATATATATATATATATATATATATATATATATATATATGTATGTATGTACATGTATATGTATGTATGTATACAAAGTTTATGGAGGTCTCATCTTCGACTGGGAGCTACAACACTCCCTTTTACATAGACGGTCTACCTTTGAAAAGGTATGTGAGTTCAAATCCCTCGGAATAATTATTAATAAAAACAAGCTGAAAGCTGTAATCACCAACAGAATCAAATCAGCTAATAAATGCTTTTTTGGGCTGAAAAAGCAACTAAGATCTAACCTTATCAGCAGAAAAACAAAACTGAGAATTTACAATATACTCATACTACCCGTGCTGCTATACGCAAGCGAAACCTGGACATTAAATGTCGATATACAGCGAACCCTGGAAACCTTTGAAAAGATGGTATTAACAACTCTCTTTGGGCCTGTACAGGAACAGGGTTGCTGGCGAACCAGATATAATTTTGAATTGTATAGGCTGTATAACCAGCCCCAGATTACCCAGGTTATCAGAAGCAACAGGCTAAGATGGCTTGACCATGCCTGGAGAAGCTGGAAAAACAGCCCCATTGGGATATCAAATTTTAAGAACCCTGAAGGATTCCGTGCTCGAGGAAGATCACCAACAAGATGGCTCGCTGACACTGAAAATGACCTCAAGATACTGAAAGTTAGGAACTGATAAAGTGTCGCTCTGGACAGACTGGGCTGGAAAAAGCGTGCTGTAGGCAAGTTAAGACCTGTAATAGGTTGTTACGATATTAAAGAATATATATATATATATATATATATATATATATATATATATATATATATATATGTGTGTGTGTGTGTGTGTGTGTGTGTGTGTGTGTGTGTGTGTGTGTGTGTTTCATAAAGTATTTCTCACACCTACCTTAAACTCTTCGAGGAAATTTTTAGATTCCTTTCTAATTTTTTTTACAGGATTTTTCTTAATTTTTGGAAATTAATATAGTTTTAATACCTGTATAACGCCATAATTATAGGCAATCCCAGGTGAGAGGCTTACTCCGTCGTATTCTGGATTGGGTAGAGAATCTGGCGAATGAATGGTCATTTTAGCTCTTACAATCTCATCTAATTCAGTAGTATATTCTTCGCTTTCTAAATTTAGTAGCAAGAATAAATCTGTAAAGTAATAAAAATTATTTCAATTGAAAGATAATTATTTGAAGATAAGAATACATAAATTTATGAAGAAAATATTTAAAACAATATAAGAAAAGAGAGAAATATCATAAGGAAAGAAGGGAAAATAAAATTGCAATGATAATTTGAAAGAATGAAAGAAATAAAATATGAAAATAATAGACGAATGTTATAATTTTGATTAACTGAAATAGCAGAAAATTTAGACGTTTTTGCATATAAATTAATAATAAAATTGAAAAGAAAGAAAAGATTGCTCTAAAGAAGAAAATAATAAAATTGTGTAAAAAGCATTGATGTTGCTGTTGTTGCATGCCCCCGAGGTAAGCAGTGCTGGACCAGGTCCATGAGCGCGTACACCTTCAAAAAGTCCAGCACCATAAAAGAAGCATTGAATACTGTACTAATGAAAAGGAGGATTTCCTTAATACAGTGTAATATCATTCAGATAAATAATTTCGTTGTAGTTGGATAAATGTAAATTTTTATTTATTACCTGACGGCTTACCACTTCTTGGATGAAACATAACAGCTGTTAAAGGCTCTCTGCTTTTATTACTCCAACGAGCATTGACGGTGAAACAGTTTGTATAATCGTGATGAAAATACTGCTCTATTCTGGAAGGGGAAAAAACAACAAGAAAAGTAACGTATTTTATAAATTAAATTTTTAAATTGATAAAGTATAGAAATGACGAAAAAAGTTTTGTAGTAATTATAAGCAGCTTGCAGTACTTTAAATTAAAAGTTTTTTATATAAAACGGCAAAAATCGAAAGAAAATTAAGAATCAAACGAAGATTAACCAAACAATTTTATTTACTATAAATCCTTAAAATATTTTTACATATTTCATATCCTCAACAAAACAATTAGAAAAGAACTTTATGATGATTAAAACTTACCTATCGTCACAGTTGGCACCTTCAAAGAGACAAGTTTGAATAAGTTTAGATTTCGTATGCCCCATGGTTATCCTTTCGGTTTTGTTCAAGAGTCGATACGCTTTGTTAACTCTAGTGATAAACTCCTGCCAAAAAGATTTTTCAGTGAAAGAAAAAGTGATCATCATACATAATTTTATGTACTTAATTAACATCTGCATTTGTTTTCTATTTTATGAAAAAGATTTTATATATACTAAACAGCATTATGTATGCTGCATATACTAATGAATAAAATTCGATATCAGTTGAATACGTTCCCAGCCAGATGGCGTAGTAAACCAAGGTCCTTTAATTATTTACAAGAAAAAACCGTATAGCAGAGCTTATATATGTTAGAGCACATTGTTGTGATGCATCTATGCAATTTATTAAATTTTACCACGATATTACAGAAGGAGTCGCAGAAAATTCTTAACAAAGGAAATTATGTGAAATGAATTAAAGTTCATTTTTTAATTAGTTCACTCTGGCTGTTATTCTTTCGCTTATTAATCTAAATTATAATAAAGTCCACTCTTGCAGAATGAAGTTACGCGAATTCATTGAAATCAATGGCCGCGTTGCTCTTCAGTGGGTCCCGAGCCGTTGCGATGTTTTTGGAAATGATCAGGCAAGACAGACTTGCGAAAGCTGATTTCCTTATGATCCAGCCAAATCTCCCTTTGCCATCGCGTGACATCAAAAGTGTATAATCTTCAGTAAAATAAAGGAAGGCAGAGTTTCCCTTTATGTTGATGTGGCTATGGACAGGCAATGGAAAACTCTACTTGATGGGAACAATAAAATCCCTGGCTCCTTACCACGAGCTGTTGGTGTCGCTTGTTTCCGGGTGACAACTGGACATGACTATCTACAAAGGCATCTGCATCGAATAGGTGTAATGGACTCTGCTCGTTTTCCATTGTGCAGTCTTGGTGATATGGATGCTGCTCACCTCAAGAACTGCCCTGAAGTTTTGAAGTTTATGACTGACAACTCTTTTGAGGCTACTAAAGGACTTTATTCTTGTTTTTATACTTGTTCATCTTTTTATTGGGCTGCTCGTTGATTAATGGCAGAGATGCTGAGGACGGGCGTAAGATAAAAAAATTTTTTTAGTTAGAAAATTACATCCTACTACAGCATTTTATTGAAGCTATTTCGATTGCTATTATATATAGGGTATCAGTTTGGTTTGATAAACTCTCTACAGTATTTTGTATCCACGCGAGGGCTGATTTATAAATAAAGAAAAATCTCTGTCACAATATTATTGATTTAGAAAGCAAGTTAAGCAATATTTTCTGAAATAAATATAAAGTTGAAATCTGAAACGCACTCGCAAGCAAGTAATAAAATCTAAAGGAGAGTATTTTCAAAATCTGTTTTATATGATCGTTTCATTTAATGTTACAATAGTTTTTTTAATACTTGTAAAAAATAGTCACATAACTTCTTGAAATTTTTAATTTTAACCTAGCTCTAACATTTGAATTTAAGTATTTTTTTTAAATAATTTTTCTTATTAAACGACTTTTGTATTTTATGTTCTTGATGTTTATAAATTGTTCAAGTAAAATCTGTCTTCAACCATTAGAATTCTATATCTTCAGCATGAAATTTTATTGGGTTGTTTGGAAAGTAATTTCGTTTTTCCCTGCAGAGGATTTAATTTGAATTTTTTTGCACCTAACTTCACACTTAAGTCGTATAATTATTATATGCTTTGAGAACTGATGTAGCAAGGCTTGTATGTGAAAAATTCCAATTTATTTTACGCAGTAGTTTTTGGTTGGTGCCCTTTTAAATATGGAGGGCGATAAGCAGCATTTTCGAGATATCTTACTGTTTTACTACAGAAAGGGTAAAAATGCTGCTCAAGGAAGAAAGAAATTGACCGATGTGTATGGAGAAGGTGTGTTGACAGTACGCTAGTGCTAGAAGTGGTTCGCTAAATTTCGATTCGGCAATTTTGATGTCGAAGATGCACCACGTTCGGGAAGGCCGGTTGAAGCTGATAAAGACGCGATAAAGGCATTAGTTGATGCTAACCGGCGAATAACAACACGTGAGATAGGTGAGAGGTTAAATTTATCAAATTCAACAGTTTATGAACACTTGAAAGGCCTGGGATTATCCTCAAAGCTCGATGAATAGGTTCCTCATGTTCTCACAGAGAGAAATCTGTGTCGCCGCATTGACGTCTTCGATTCGTTTCTCAAACGTCACGAAAATGATCCGTTTTTGAAGTGCATCATCACTGGGATGAAAAATGGGCTGTATACAACAGCGTCAAACGTAAGAGGTCATGGAGCAAAAATGATGAACAGCCTCAAACCATTTTCAAAGCCGATATTCACCAAAAATAGGTGATGCTGTTTGGTAAAATTTAAAAAAAAAAAAAAAAAACGTTTTTTTTTTTGAGCTTTTACCGGATAACACAACAATTAATTCGGAAGTCTACTGTCATCAGCTGGACAAACTGAATGATGTACTTCAACAGAAAAGGCCAGAACTAATCATCAGGAAAGGTGTAGTGTTTCACCAAGACAACACCAGACCTCACACAAGTTTAGTCACTCGCCAAAAGCTTTTACAGCTTGAATGGGATACAATGCCACACCCATCATATTCTCCAGACCTGACACCATCGGATTATTATTTGTTCCGGTCACTCCAAAATTTTTAGACGGTAAAACCTTCACCTCAAATGAGGAGGTCAAAAATCACCTAGATCAGTTTTTTGCCAGTAAAGACCAAAAATTTTATTAGCGTGAAATTATGTTACTACCAGAAAGATGGCAAAAGGTGTTGGACCAGAAAGGCCAATATATAATTTAATAAAGTATTTGCTTATTATACGAAAAATGTCTTTCATTTCCATACAAAAAGAAATCTATACTGAAATAAAAAAATCACAAAGTTGATTTAAATGGTGAAAAATGATAGTCCACGCACACACAATTCAATGAAATATCTAAAAGAGAAAATCATTTTTTTAATTATTCATGAAAAGTAATTGATGAATTATTTGATGGAAAAGTAAATGGTCAATTTATGCAAGAATTATGATTTACTGAGTATGAGGAATAACAAAAAACAAATAAAATATTAGAATTAATAAAAAAATAAATTTTCTCTATTATTTTTATCAAAGTAAAATTTTGAAGACACACACACACACACACATATATGCATGTCACCAACTAATAAAGGCTTAATACTTAAGAATGAAAATACATTGAGGCCCACAAATATCATATGTACTCAAAGAAACCTAAACTATATGGGAAACAGTTTACCACTTATATTAAACAAATCACATAGACTATTTTAACTATCCATTAGTTTTTATAAAAGAAAATTCTTCGTACACAATTCTCTTTTTTAATGAAAGTTTTTACAATGAGTTCTTTCTGAGAATCTTATTTGCCATAAGAAAATAGCTTGGTGATTAAATGAGATGTTGTTGTTGTTGTTGTCGTGTGACAAGTGCAAAATGAAAAAAAAGAAAAAGAAAAAAAGACATGTCATATGGGACCAAAGGCATGGAGCTCTGCCCCGGCCACTTCTTCAGATTTTTCTGTATAAAGGTTGTCATGGCAGCAGTTGGGATCGATGCTGCAGAGGGTCGAGGCAACAGAGATGCAGTTGAAGAGATGCCTCGGATCCAGCTGAACTCCTGTGCATTGCCTGTATTCTGCGTAGGTTCTAGATCCGTTGGGCATGATTTTCATACCCCTCATGTGCCCAGTCCGCATTCTGCTGATGGTAGAGGTGATACCACGGTCAGGAATAAGCTTCGGTAGGCACCATTTTTTCCGTAGTCCTCCGTAGAGCTGATGCCTTGCTACGGCGTTTGCATCGAAGCAAGTGGTAGTCGTGAGAGGGGTATTGACATTCCTAGCCTTCTTGGCGAGGGAATCCGCCTGTTCATTTCCCTCGATGTTAACATGTGCAGGGACCCACAGTGTATGGTGCAGATTTTCTCCCTTGCACCTATGGTGAACAGAAGCGTGTTAATGTCTTGTGCAAATCTCGTTTCACTTCCTTTAATGGCCTTCAGAACAGATTTACAATCAGAGAATATGTTGATGCCATTCGAAGGGACTGATTGTGTGAGGTAAAGGATAAGAGCTGCCTTTATTGCAATTAGCTCACTGGTGAAGTTAAGAGGAAATTTTTCCAGCTACATACCGATGTTTGAGGCATGTGTGGTCTGGAAAGATAAGGAAAATGCCAGAACTTCTCCTATCGCATTCTGAGTTGGAAGAGACCGAGAGGTTACAGACTCCCCCGAGAGATTAAATGAGATACATTTAGTAATAACATTAATAAATCAATAACATTAAAAGAAATTTAATAAAGATATCAAATAAATCACTAACATTAAAAGAAATTTAATAAAGATATGACAAAACTTTTCTGCCCAGTAATAGAGACTGTGAACACACTTGTACAAATACTTTTATTGGAGTAAGCATAAATACATTGCAACTCATAAAACAAGGTGTCCAGATCTCAGAGAAAATATCATTGCCATATTGAAAGAATTATTGTTACATAACTATAATAGCATACTCACAAATTATTTATGTAAATTCAGAAAATACAATATTTTCATAACATAAATATCATTTTAATAACTATTTAACTCAATAAATGTTATTCTGGAAGAAAATAAAACTAAAGTACTTACACTTTGTGTCTCTCCTATTTCTCGATTGCATATTGAACTGTCAATTGAACACCAAATTGTCTTTCTTACTCTAAAAATTATATTAAATATAATGAACACTTAAATATAATGAAATATTAAAATTAATTAAAATTCTAATTTTTTGATTATTATTTACCAGTTATTTATTAAAATTTGGGAGAGTTACATTAAAATATTTTCAATTCAGTTTCTATACAAAAACGAGTATATTTTTTTAATGTATTAACTAATTTATCTGATATATTAATCAATTGAAATTCATTCCATATTAACTGAATTCACTTGGAAAGCGGAAAGATAGTATAATTAATTTATGAAATTATCGCATACGAAAGCCATTTTAAATAATTTAATAATTTTGAAGTAAGACTCTCGCAAATATTTATTTATTAAAAAGTTTTATCACCAAAAATTAACTTTTTTATTAATAAGAATAATAAAAATGTTATTTTTTTGTCTCATTCTTATTGATACAGTTGGTCAAAAATTTTTTTTAGGTTCTAAAAAATTTTTTTAATAAACTCTTTTCTTGCACCGTTCATTAAAAATAACATTTTACATTGAACTAATGTAATTAATCATTATATATAAAATTATACACATTTATAAATAAATAATTATGTCAATTTTTAAAAAATAATTTCCATATCAAATTGGAATAAATAAATAGTTAACGCAAAAGAAAGAATTGTAAGTTTTTATATATTTAAAACATTCAAGGAGAAATGAGTAGAAAAAGTAGTGTTAGAATAACAAACAAGCTATCATACCCCATACCATTGTATCATGCTATATTAGAAAAAATAAGTACAAAAATTTCAAAACTCAATAAGAAACTAATCATTAAAAGTTAATATAAAATCTTTGAATTTTCCAAATAGCTTAAAAATAGAAACTGAAATTTCCCATCTTCATATTTTTTGGTAATTCTATGATAATTCTTACATTTTAATATTTTTATTAGAAGATAATTTGGTGAAAATTTTATATATTTTAATTTAATCCATAAAATTTAATCCATATAATGCCTTTAAAATATATACTACTTTCCAAAATCACAAGTGCACACATTTTCTTTGTAAAATATATATTAATTTTCTGGAATCCGTACGTATAAGTTGTAGGTAGGACAAGATTTTTAAGAAGTAATATTTCAAAAATTAAATAATTTTAAATATTAAAGAAATTATTAAAATTAAAAAAGTAGGCTTATTAAATAATTTTTAAAATTATATTTTTGAGACTGTTATAGAAAAATATTTCTGATATAGAAAAAAATTATAAATATATTTATTATTTTTATATCTATTTAATTAAAGTTATATACTAAAGAAAGGAAAAAAATCATTATTTCTATAAAATGCACATATATTATTGAAATTATTTCTCATACAGAAAAGCAATATATTTCATGTCTTAAGCAAATAAATTATCGTTATTAATATAAAATAGAACTTATATGTATTTTTTACTGGGATTTATAAGAAAATAATTTATTTTAACAGAAAAAATTTAAAAAATTTTAAATTAAATTAAATTATTATTATTATTTTTATTTATTTTTTATTTTATTCGTTATTTTATTTATTAAAAATTTTTTAAATTTTATTTGTAAGCTAATATTGCAATTCTAACTTTCAGAGAAACCATTTGAAATATTAAATGAACGTGGTCACGTGATATATGGAAATCATCTTACTTGTTGACGTTACAAATAGTAACTGCTGGAAATATGAGGACTGGTTGTTGTTCAATGCCCACTTCCATTGTTGTGGGATAATCCAGGTAAAATTGCAAAAAACCCAAGGTTTGATACAAACAACCGCTTACGAAAACCATAGATCCAATGAAATAAACGGTACGACTTGTTATGATTCTTTCTGAGCGATTAAATCTTCTTTTCTCTGAGAAATCTCTTTGCTTTTTTCTTTTCATGTAGAATGATGGAGAAGGAAATAAACTTTTTTGAATTATAGCAGAATTCATATGATGCAATCCCTTACTTCGAAACAGCAAGTAAGTTTAATTACTGGAAAGAGAATCTATGGAATTATTTAAAATAATTTGTTGATTCATTAATATATTTAAAATATATTTTTCATGAATAAAAAAAAAGAAAAACATGTCTGAATACTGCAATAAAAATTATGTGAAAACTTTGTAAATCAAATCATATTACTTTCATTACTTAAATAAATAAAAAAGAAAGTTTTATTAAGAAGATTTTAATTTAAAAGAAAGAATACGCGTGATATAATAATACAAAATCCAAATGATTTTTCTGATATACTAAAAATTTTCTCGTTTAGTATATACAAATTTACTCAATTAAAAAGCACAACATTTATAAATTTTCAATATTCTGGGATTTGATTTGTAGAATAAAAAAATACGCTATTTGTATACATAATAGTACAAAAATAAACATTAAAAAATCAATAAATGCTTTAAGAGTTAATCATCACTATATGAGAACATTTTAAAGTATATGTATTTCTAATCTGGTATGTATTTTTTTAATAATTACAACAGAATTAAATAATGAATATGGAAAATTTTTTAAAACAAGCAAATGTATCCGAATTGAATAGGATTAGGTTAAAATTAAAAGAACATTTTATGACCCTTGAACTCTCACAATAGTTTGAAAATGATGGTTTAAGCAATAATATTAATTACGTATTCAAGCAAGTTACCATAAAGCTATATGAATTAGAAATAAAGATACATATTTTATGACAAGCATACTATACACAAGTTAGAGGTTTTGGTTTCAAAACTAGAAGTAAAAACTTTTATTTTTATAAAAATTTAAATTAAAAATTTTTAGTACTTTTCAAATTTATATGTTGATTTATTAAATATTGCTTATTAAGAAATCTTAAAATAAATAATTAAAAACTACTCAAAAAGAACATTTTGATGTAAAAAAGCTGGTTTTAAATTACTAATTTAGGCGAAGATTAATTTTGAGATTTTCATGTTAGCGTCAGTTTTGGAAATAACTCAATCACATGTAACCTCAGTTTTTAAAATTATTAATTTTACTAATTATAACAGCAAGTGAAGTAAGACGTTTCTCAAAAATATATATTTATTTGATATAGTTTTATTTGGATTTATTTTTAAGAACTTCAAACTAAATCCTTTTTACTCAGGATTCCTATAAATTATTCACGTCTGTTTATTGTTGATTTTTCTGAAATAAAGTAGCAACAGAATTTGCTTACCATCATCAGAATCGATCATTTTTGCATTAAAATTATGTAAGACTTTATATGACTTCATAATGACATTAAGCGGGAAAATTTATAATATTGCATTAATTCATGTTAAATGAAAAATATTATTCTTAACGCAATGAAAAGTATCACTTTAAGAACAGTTTTAATATCGCTAAAAAACTTACTTCTATCCTATGATAATATTATCCATGAATAACTGATTATTCTTTTGAAGTAGTGTGACTAATTTTTTTCCCAAGTATTTTCTTACTTCTTTTTCAGAAAGTCATTTTTTCTTCCAAAAAGGGTTATTTCATAAAAATCAATAATTCATGCACAAGAAAATAAGCATATAAATTACTCTTTCTTTACCTTTCGTGACATGTCACTAGTTATTGTATATTTTTCCTACATTATATGAATAAAACCAATTTACAATATTACAGTGTGGAAATTGCAACAGAGCTAAAATACAAAACTCTTAACATGTGATCTGTTATCGCTTTTCAGAACGTCGATAATCAATTTAAAAAAAAACACGCAGTTTTATAATTAACCAATAATTTCCAGCTTCTTTGAAGATTAAGTATTTTTGGAAGAGCTTGTCATCAAAAATTTCTGTTCAAATATTTATGTGGTTGCTTAATAACACACATCAGTTATGTAATATTTTGGCCGTCAACATTTAAAGAAAATTCCTTGCACATGTTAATTACTGTGTTCAGTTAAGCTTTTATATTGTTAATTATATTTGTGCCCCTAATTAATATATCTAACATTTTTATACTGGAGTATAATTCAATATTTTCTTATATAAGTGATAAAAAGGTATTCTTTACGAGGATTTTTGAAAAAAAAACCCAAATAATTCTCTTTAAAAATGTCTTTAAAATGTTTTAAAAATTTACATAATTACAAATGTTACAAATATATAATAAGTTCCTTATATATGTTAAAAATTAGGCATTAATAATAATGCAGTAGAAAACATTTGTACGAAAATATTGATTTTTAATTAAATATTGGTTAGAGAAAGATAACTACTATAAGATATTCCAGCAAGTATTTTTAAGTTTGAGTCAAAATTATTATGTAAAGAAAAGATTTTTGTTTAATTGATTATTATAATTAAATTTATAATGTAAGTTAAAATATTTTTACATAAAATAACTTATTGCATAAGATACTATATATATTTTGAGCATCACTTTTAAAATATTAATTACACATTTTTGAGTAATCATTTATTATTAGAATTGCACTTCGGAAAGAGCTTATAAATTTACTTATCATTTAAGTTTGTATAAAGTAAAATAAAAAAATTTTGATTTCCTGTAACTAATTTAATTTTTCTTAATATCAATTTTTAAATCTCAAAATAATTTAAGCAACAAAAGACAAAGCAATTTTTTTGGTATACTATTATTCAATACACATAAAGATTTTTGTTTTTTAATTATCGTTTTTAATAACTTTATCAGGTATAATTTTGCTGTAAATTCATCTCAATTCATGAACAAATATTTGTTCTGATGATTTAATTGATAAATTTACATATTGTTCTGATAGCGAATTACTACAAAAAAGTTTGTTGAAATATAAAATTCATTAAATGTTTAGGTTGGAGTATTGTTTATAATAATTATATGACTTTAGAAAAATTGAGATCTGTTGTTCAAAAACTTAAAAAAAAGAACATAGTAACTATCAACATTCTATTGTCATGCAGAACTTTTCTAAAAGCTTTCTCAGTGCATTTGTTCTAGCAACAATAGTTGGAAGGAAAGATCCTTTTTCTAAGTTTTGAAAGCCAATCGGATATCAGCAAACGAGAATTAACAGTTGGAAATTATTGATGATCTTCCAACTCATTTCTAGTGATTTCTTGCAGTAATTTCTGCATGTGCTATACTGACCAAGATAATTATTTTATTGATTACCATGATCTTATATCTTGTGGTTTCTTAAAATAGCTCTTGATGACATAATAATAGCATTTTTTCTTTTCTACTTGGTATCTGGCCAGAACCACCGGCACAGGTGCCGTATAATCCAGGATGCCAAATTCTGAGATTGGCGATTTTTTTATGTATCTGGCAACCTCGTTTTTATTACGTCATACATATGGAGACCTATAAGAATTATGCAGAAAATTCTATTTTGGTAACCTTATTATTTACGTCACCGCGCACGTCACGATACGTCATCTTGGCAACATTTCTTCATCGCCAAAAAAATTCTGAATTTGGAATCATGGATTATACGGCACCTGTGCCGAACCACCTAGAGAAGCGAAAAAATTGACTATTTCTAACTATTGTTGTTTAAATTTCCGAAATAGCAATTATCTATGATCGAAAAGTGCAAAATTCAGTTCGATCTTCAATGTTAACTACCATCATGTATGACAACTTCAAATCATGGTTTGATAGTTTTTCTTCGGACATATCATATAATCGTTAAGCTGCAATGATAGCACTACAAAAACTAATGATATATTCACGTGTTTCCCGAGAACAATTTTGCCCTTTTTACTCCTTTCTCTCTAGAGATAAACAAAAATAAAAAATACATCTGATAACTCCAATATAATCATATAAAACTTTCGATCAGCAACCTCTCACTTTTAATGCATCAATCAAATCTAAAAATTAACTCATAAGCAATTTTTTAATTAAATATTTAAGTTATGGTACATATGTTTTTTTAAAATGCAATACTTAATAAAAATATTTTAAAAGCATAAATTTAAAATTTTATACTTTTCTGTGAAACATTATCCAAATTTGAATAAAGAAATATTTAATATTATTCAACTAATGTTTTCAACTATTAGCTACCTCATCTGGTACATTCCTAAATAAGTTGTGTTAGATAAAATATAAAAGCTATTGAGTCCTCAAAACTAAAGTTCAATTTTCATCAGATGTTTGACCACAAGTTAAATGAGCCCTGATATAAAATAAATTCGTCATTGCATCCGATAGGATTTTTAAATTTTAAAGAAGTTAAACTAACAATGATTATGATTATAACTAATGACATTATTTTAATCATTTAAACTTCTGAAAAAAGAATTTTTCCCTATCTTAATTAATATAAAGAAATAAATAATCCAAATTAACCTGAATAAATAGGATTCCAGTGGATAAAAATTACTTAGTAATCAAATATAATTCTGGTTGTTATATTTGAGGAAAAGCGAAACTGAATTTTTAGATCATATTCACGTTGAAAAACAACAAAAGTCAGCAATGAAATCATTTAATGAAATTTAAGAAAGGACTTGATTTTTCATTAAATCAAATTAGAGAAAGATGGGCTTGAAATTATTCATCGATAAAGAAATTTTTCTTCAATATTTTTATCAATTTATAAATACTTTGTGGAAAAAAGCTTAATTATTTAAGCACTAAAAAATCAAAATTAGAATTTTACTGAAATAAATAATTCTTGCTTGCAGATATTTTATGGTCTTTTGTATTTAGCTTTTAATAATGATTTAATAGAAAGATTTTTATAAAATATAAAATATGTAGCGCTCTTCTTATAACATTTCATGAGACCCCTCTTCTGCTCTGCTGTGAAGGCTAAAATTGTAAGCCCCAAGTCTCCAAACTTAAATATAATATTTGTTTAGTGCTATTTTGTGTTTTGGCCAGTATTAAATTAAAACAATTCTATCCTGAACTATTTTGATCACTTTATTTCTTAAAACATACAGCTTGCTCACTTTATAAATGTATACACAATGTTTGAATTAAACCCAAGAATATAAAATACTATAACAATGTACGTAACTTCATTTATTTTATGAAATGTTTTATTTTTATTGCAAAATGTTTATTTAACTACTATTTTTCAAATGAAGACATTTAATAGTTAAGAAAGAGAAATCCTCCATTTAACTGAACAAATTTATGGTTCAACCCTTTAACGGATGCCATAAGAAGATATAAAGTTTACTTTAACTTGATTAACTTAACTAGAGAATTTAGAATATTTGAGGATTGAAACAAAATAATTTTAAGAAACAATGAAATTTTTTGAAAAGTAAATTTATCAAAGTATAATAGTTATCGCAAAAAGTAATTTTTTTATAAGCAAGGAAATGACAGCCTTGATAATGCATTTTGTTAGACTTCACCTAATAAAATCACAAGTAACTGACCACCCGGTATGCCCCTGACTAAGGCAGGGTGGTTGCCTCGGACCTCACATCAGAGGGACCCTAATTCAAATAGAAAGTTCATTTTACGCTGTCGATCAAATAGAATCATTTGCCAAATAGAAGAGAAAGTTTGTTGTTGTGTAGCAGAGTGAGGACCACAAATAATTTCTTGCTTGACCCCAATAAGACTAAGTTGGGTCCCAAGTAACTAAGCAATGTTATAAATGTTCTCTGGAAAGTCATTTCCCGTTTGTGGGGATAATCTTACAAATTTAACATGTATGTATTTTTCGGAAATGTGTCTAATAAGAAAGCTATGTGTAAGCAAAAACTTAAACCTTAAAAATAAAAAACTTCTGTGCAACATAGAAGGTAATCAAAAACCGAAATTGCACTGGGTTTGGGTTATCATTCTTCTTTTCCTCTGCATTTGATCCTCCCACATCAAATGATGTGGGAGGAGCAAATGCAGATGATACTCATGATTCTGGATTGGAAATGTAGTAGATAATAGCAAATTCAGCATTTTAATTCCAAAAATTTATAAATAAATTATTTGTA
The DNA here is from genome assembly GCA_037975125.1 of Latrodectus hesperus. NCBI lineage: Eukaryota > Metazoa > Arthropoda > Arachnida > Araneae > Theridiidae > Latrodectus > Latrodectus hesperus. The sequence goes on from JAJQOW010000014.1 coordinate 5,780,940, forward strand.
AATGTCTCTTTTGTACATAAATAAACGAAACTTTGATGAAAGTGAGAAAAATAGCTTTCTCCTTGTTTTTATTGCAATTTTTCTTCTTTTTTGTATCCATTTTTTAAAAACTTCATGAGATTTAAGTGTAATTTTAAAATTCACATAAAGTATAATTTTCAAATGAAATTCATTCGTTTTTACATGTATTTAGCTGGTTTGCAGGTTAGTGCTATCAAAAACAATTTTATTAGAGAAACATGCAATCCTTTTTTACTAGCATTAATACTAAAAATATGATAAAAAAGAAATGAATACATTATAAGAAGTATAATTACTGTATTTGTAACTTCAAGATTTCTTAAAAATGATCTTGATATGAATAATAGATGGAACAGATATCGGAGTATTCAAGGTCAGTCTTTGACTATCTGGATTTCAAACTGGTGAAGAGAGTTTATTAAAAGCAAAGAGGTTTACTGCTTAACGTTATTTCACTGCAGCCATGATATTAATTTGTGTATTTTCTAGTAAGGTACAAGAAAAGATTAATATAAAAATGTTTTTAATTTATAATGCATCACACGAAAGCTATAAAATGAGCTACATATTATTTGAATGTCTTGAGCTGATAGGAAATTAAGTTCATTTAGTCATTAATGTAAGGACTAAGAAAGGCTGATAAAGATGAAGAAAATTACAATCCTTTCTAAAAACAATTGTAATCTTTAGGAATCTCGAATGAAATGCTTCGAAAGAAAAACTTAAAAGATGATCAAACGAGGAAATATCTTTAAATTTTTTTATTTAGTTGTTGTTGTCGTGTGCCAGCCAGGCTGGCAATATGGGGTGCGCTGCTCCACTTTTCCTACTGAACCATATTTTGGTGTGGAGACCAACTTCCTCAGTACACACATGCCACATAGGGACCCGTTAATAGGGTAGGCAACCATTCACTCCACATTCATACAAGGAAAGGACAAAGACAGGATAGATAGAGAGAGAAAGTACATCCATGCCCGAACCGGGATTCGAACCCAGGACCTCCCTATCCGCAGTCAGACACGCTGACCACTAGACAATTTGGGTGGCTTTTATTTAGTTTAATTAGATTAAAATAATTTATGGAAGATTTGTGTGAAAGTGAGGAATAAATCCTCAATTCGTATAAAATTTTTTTGATTAGGTCAAATATTTTTATTTTATTTGATTACTTATACAAACATTTTAACTGACTATTGGAGTATCACTGAAGTAGCAAAAGTACTAGCTCTAAGCTAACATTTGGCGTTTAGCGCCACGAATTGAAAATATATTATTCCAAAATGTCCTCTATACAATTATTGATGAATTGAAAAGAAGCATAATACGCATTGAAAAGAAGATCGTGTGTGAGAATTTTAAATCACTTGGTGTTACAATCTTTGTTTAATTCCTTTCGTTATTCCTTGAACCTTATGTAAGTATACCTAGGAGTGCTCTATCTTTTTTATTTGCAAAAATATAAATAAAAACTACATATAGATTAGGAATAGTAATTTATTTATTTATTCAAATATTTCAAATTGGTACATAATTGGCTATATCACACAAAATAAAGTATTTCCTACAAATTTATAATAAAGTTTGCATTATATGGCAGATTATTTTATTCAAAAAATATAGAAATTACAGTTACTAATATTTTAACAATATCGTTACATTTAAAAGGAAACTTAAATTGGAAGGTTCAAAGTGAAGAAGTGTATAGCTCATTTTCTATTTTATTTGATGCTAGCAAAATGTCAGAATAACAATGGCATGCGAAATTTAAGGTAAACAAAAAATATTTAAGTGGGATATATATGTAGGACATTAAGTAAGATATATATATATATGCATACATATACAAACTTTTATCACTTAATGTTACGATTTCTTTAAAATTCATATACTTTGATGAGTAAATGCGCGTTTAATGGCAAATTAATATGGCAATCTTGGGCATTCACATACAGGACAAGGTCCTCCTTTAATTTTTAAAGAACATGGACTGTTACATCTAGGAGGTGAACAAAGTGGCTTGCCTGGGCATTGACACATAGTACATCCGTTTTTGTCAACGGTGACCATACAGTAACTTGGACATAGTCCCAGAGGTGGGCAATTTACTGGAAAAAAATATTTTTAAAAACTTTAACTTCATAAGAAATTCGTAACATGGAAACCATAAAATAATTACTTTTAATAACTAAGCTTCTGAATTATATTTGAACTATTTTAGAGCTAAGTTTATCAAAATAATGGAAACACCTGTGTGAATGCGCTGAATAAGCATTGAAATATGATAATAGATACCAGTCTTTTATGAATAGAAATATATATATTCTGATAGTATATGGTATCTTTACTAAAAATCTGCAAGACTTAGATTTTTCAAAAACGTAAAATGTTGGACCTCTCAAATTTTCAAAGAAGCCAAATTGTGGGAGACCATTTAGCTGGAGCTAATGTGACCGAAATAATTCAACTTTTAAGAATTTTCAGACATACGGTGCTTAAAGTCAAGATAACGCATACACAGAAAGACAAGGCAAGCTCGGCAAAACAAAATAGTTGACAGGCATTGAAACTCAGTGCAAGAGACCGACGTATATTGAAGCGGATTATAATCTCTAAAAAGCGAACAACTGCGGAAAAAGTGACCGCAGAGCTAAGCCAGCATATGGATTCACCTATATCAATATTTACTGTTAGAAGGCATCTTCATAAATAGAACATTTATGACAGAACATCAATTCCCAAGTCACTTGTCATAGATTTGAATTCTAATCATTGTCTCAGTGGTTTAATACTGGCAATACCTTGTCGATTGATAAGTGGAAGAAAGTAATAGGGTCTGAGACAAATAATCCTTCACACTTTTCCCGACAACAAGATTGGTGCACATTTGGAAGAAATTTGCACAAGCATATGATCGTGATTGTTTCCTTCCTACGGTCAAGCACAAAGATGGATCTGTCTTGACATGGGTAGCTATGTCGTTGTTTACTGCTAGATAAATTGTATATTTGAAAGAAAGGATCATTGAGAAGTGTAGGAAAATGTTAATTGGCAATATCATCACATGATACAAATTTTTACAATAAAAGATAGAATTTTTTCTAAATGAAAACGCAACGGGCTTCATTTAGAAAACGGAATCGTTATGATCTATTTTACCGTGTTTAGTACATGGAAATGATATCCTCCATCAGCACCCCTTCCAAAACTTTCAAAATATCTGTAAGAGATATGGTACAATATTCCTCCAACACTATTCAGCATTTGTATTAATCAATTCTAAGCAAATATAAACTGTATTATATGCCAAAGGTTGTCCTACGCCATACTAATAAATGATTCTTTAGAAATCTAAGGTGTTTCTCTAGCATTTTGATAATTACTTGCACATGAATAAACATGCAATACCAATAAAGCCATTAATTGAATTAGACTTAATTGATTTAATTTTAAAATTTTTAATATCATCATCAAAGTTTTTTTTTTACCTGGTTTTGGACATACGCATGCAGGACAAGGATTGGGATATATTTGCTTTGTGAAGCAGCCTGGACTACATTTTGGAGGTGAGCACAGAACATGAGGCGGGGGTGGATACTTATTTATTTCTAAAAATAATTAAAGAAACTAAAGATACAAAGTTATTCAATCTATTACTATCAGATCAATACGGTAAAAAATTGAAAAACTTATTTTAAATTCTAAAAAGGCATCCTGCCAATCAAATAATCCATTTGTACTTCCATAAGTGCTTGTGTTTGAGACCATTCACTCACAGGCACAATAACCCAATCTGTTTCTTTTATCTGTTATTCAAGGTTTAAGGATTTTATGTTATCATTTGGTGAATGTTTTATGATTTTAATAGTCTTCTTACTTTGGGGCAATAATTTCTAGGTATTTGTCAGAATGCTTAAAAGTACTCGAAAATGACGTGATGTAATAATGGCAGTTATGGAAATTATCATCCTGGAAATTAACTGAAGAAGTTTAATGTTGATAAATCTCCTTAAAAGAACCTATTTAGAACATAATAAACATTTCATTAATATATATATATATATCATATATATATATATATATATATATATATATATATATATATATATAGTAAATCTTATAAAGTCTAATTACAAAAAAAGGAAAGTATTGATATGCCTTATGCAAAACTTCCATCTCTTGAATGGATTTTAGTTTATCGCATTTTAAGCGGTTTCTCTTGAGGAAAATCACAACTCATGTCACATAAGTAAACAGCTTAAATACAAGTCTTCAAGCATGCTTTAATTTTATAATTTATTTATCCACTTAAAGTTATCATTATTTGATTAGTGTTCGAAATAAAAAATGTTCATTTAAACTTCTGTAAAAAAATTATAAAATCTAATTTTTGGAATTGATACTTCTCTTATGATATGAAGAGAATATAATAGCAAAATTTAAGTTCAGGCATAAAATATAATTTTCCTACCACCAGTATTCTAATAGTAGCGATTGCTATTATATGTGGAAATACAAAATGAGTAGTATTTTTTTATTTATTATGGATAAATACTTCTTATACTTTAGTTATTGTTTGTCTGTAAAATGTTTACCATAAAAAATCTTTGAAATATTTTTTAACATAACTCTCCTTTTCAACAAACTATTTTTGTACGAAATATTTTATTCAGTAGCAACAATCTCGTATAATTTAGCACTTGCAAACGGTTTTTAAGTAATTTATGGACAGGAAAAGCTAATAAAATTAAAATAAGGGAAGTTTTAAATATATACAATAGTTTTAAGAGTTTTAAGAGACAAAATGCTGACCAAAAGTTTCGAAAGTATTTTTCTATTTTGAGAAAAAATCATTAATCAAAAATATAAGACAATCACTTAAATTTTATTTGTTATTATGTTTGTAAGTAAAATTTGAGGGGAAATTTTGATGAACTAAACACCAAATAACTTTAGTTGCTAATTAATAAAATTTCCTTTTCAAACGACTACAATATGAATTAAAAATACTTTGAAATTTTTAAGAATGAGAAAAAAGTGCTACTGTGTTGATGAGGATGCCCATCTCCAAGTATAGTGGAGCTATATCAAGTCCATGACATTGTTCAACCTAAAAAAAGTCCTAAACCAGCAATGGGTTATCGTAAAGATCCTGCCAGGATAAGTCCTGTTCATTTAAGACTTACAGTAGATCCCGTAATTCTTAAAACTCAAAGAAAAAGTTATAGAACGAAGGTGCCCAATGAAAAAGTGAGTAATAACTTTCTGATCCATATGACAACAAGCAGGACTGCAAAAGCTTCCCTGCCGACAACGAAGATATAGTTCAATCGTTAACTTCATAAGTTGCTATACAATTTCTGTATAAATTATAAGTACTTCAATGAATGATCACTTGTATGAATTATCCTTTGTGCTAGTGGAATAGTTATGTGTTCAACATTCTAAGAGAAAATATGTAAAATAGGATTAAATCACCACGTATAGTTTAAATGAAATTATAATTAGTTTGATGTAAATTAAGCAATATTTTGAAGAATTAAATCGAGTTAAATGAATTTTTATTATTTCAGAGTATAAATATCATTTTCTATTAGTGTGTTATGAAAAAAGTCGTAAGGAAACATAAAACTAGAAAGAAATGAATAGAAATAAAAGCTTCAAAATAAGGTACTTTTACCTTTTATTGGACATTCACACCCTGGGCAAGGTCCTGAAAAAACTTGTTGAACTTGGCAGCCGGGTTCACATTTTGGGGGAGAACAATGTATGTAAGGATGATTTGCATCTAAAATAATCAAAATTATAGATAAACTACAAAACTTGATTTTCTGACATAGAAATATCTGAATATAGCTAAAAAAATAACGTAAATATTTATTTAAGAATTGGCAATCGAATTTTGTAACTTACGGCATTTTCCAAAGCCTGCTATTAAAGCTATTAAGATAAGATGCTGTTTCATGCTCTTTTATTTCCCTGCGTTCTTTCCTTAGTGGTTTGAAGATTGAAATAAAAGCTTTTATATAGCTGCTGGATTATACAATAGTTATAAAATAATAACAAGCAATACAGGTTATAAAATCGATGTTAGCTAACCGCCTTCATTGGTTTTTAGAACTATTTGTAATCGGAAACAATTCTTTGAAACAATCATTACATTCAGTTGCAAAATGGCTTTCACCTTCAACGTTCAAATAGTTAAATATGCGATGAAGAAACTAGAATTTAAACATATTATGCTATAATTACATAAAAAGTATTGTCCTTGAGCACATATTTTTAAGATTTAAAATAGTTTTATTTATGTGGAATAATAAAGTTTAGTATGTATGATGTGATAAAATTAAAGAAAATTAATTCTTTATAATGAAAAAAGGAGATTCAATCTCTCTTTTTTACATTTCACTTGATATTATTTTTGATAAAATACATATTAATATGACAGATACTTAAGTAAATTTCCTGTTCGATGTTATTAACTGTAGATTTAGATTAAATATAAGACATACTCTAAAATGTTGATTATGAAAAATGAAACCCTGTAATTATTAAATGTCTAGTTTTTATATGTACTGTTGAGCATCAATACTTAGAAATTAAATTTTGTAAATTTTACGTTTTAGTGAGTTTATTTAAGTGCAAATAAGAATTTTTGTAAAGTATCCCATTTAACAAGTTTTCCTTTGATTTTCATATTTCTGAAATTATATTTCGAATTATGATTTTATTTTCTCACTTTGGAAAAGGAAATCCAAAACATTTCTGTGTATAAAAATGAGTATAAAATAATTATTTTTTTGTAATATTATATATAGGTAATCTTATATATATAGGTAATAATATAATTAATCTTATATATAGGTATCTATCTTAAACGTTTTTACACCTCGTTTTAGAAAATGATGGAATGGAGAAAATTATTTTTTGCTGTTATATTTATATTAATGAATTTGTGAAGATAAATAAGCGTCTTATATTGAGTAAAAAAATGGCGTGGGTCACAGACATTTTGCACCATATTTTTTAATCAGACTTTAATATATAGTATACGAAAATTTTGTGTTCCCACTTTTATAAACTTCCCTATAATAAAAAAATATTTACTTTGATGATTCCGAAAAATTAAAATGATAGTAAAGGATATAATTAAATGTTAATCATATTTAACCAATTTATAGAATATCTTATTTGTTATAGTAATTTGTATATCAATATATGGTTACACTATGCAAATGAATTTGCATAGTGTAACATAATGAATAATGAATGAATAACTTCATAATGAATGAAGTTATTCATTCATTATGTTAACTTGAATATTGGCTATAGTATATTGGAAGAAATGTATACTAAAATAACAGATTTTTGATCAAAATAAAACAAATTTTAGACAGTTAGCAAATAGCCCTAAAAATTTTTTATTCAAGAAATAAAAGTAATCAAACCATTTTTTTATTTTTGAATACATTCTAAATAATTTGTGTTAATAGTTCCTTTTATCCATACCAAAACGAAATAATGAATGCAAAAGACTTTTTGGTGAAACAAAATACAAATTAATTATCTAATAAAATGCATTATATCAATAGTTTATAGTTCAGTTGTTGTATGTGCGATATTGGTGTAAGTACTCCAGGCAACTATCATCATGGTTTGTGTATCATAACTAAACCATCATTTTTCTTCTTTCTCGTTTGTTTAATACATGAAGTTTATCAATAAATCGCGTTGGTTTTGTTTCTGCACCATTAGTTGTCGGTTCTGCCATTTTTCTTAATTTATGGACATGTGTGCAATTAGGATGTGGCTAAAATTATTAAGGAATGAATTATGGGTGGAATTAATAAGGGTCAACAAGCCTCTTTTTCAATGATTATTTGTAAGGTTTGTTTTCAACTTTAGTAAATGCTCTTGACGTGTAATTATTCTTATGTATCATAAAAATGTTTGAAATATATTTTATATGCTCTATATGAAAAAGAGTGTCTTCCGCGTTGATTCTATAAAAGAAATCGTCTTTGTAAAAAGAATGTCATAGTTGATTGGGCAAGTTATATTTCTTCACACTATTTTGACTGTAGATTAAAGTTATTTATAATTTACTAATTCCAATATCTGTTGAATTGAATTTATAACTGAACCTAATTTTTATGTGTGTAATACTAAGTAAAATTTTAATAGGAATAACCCGTTGCTTACAAACAATTTTCTTAGATATTATTCGATAGTAAAATTAAAATGCTCAAATACTGAAAAACTATTTCATCAAAAATAATTGCATGTAGTATCCTGTCTTTGGATTAAGTAAATAAACATGCACCCAAAAAACGTAATCTCTCACTTATCTCACACTAAATCAAAATATCAACTATTTTTACTTTATTTATACATTGCAAAATTTAAAGAAAAAGATTTAATATCGTATTAGCCACACAAGAGAAACATTAATTTTTTTAAATTTAAATTCTGTCTCTATTTAATGTACAGTTGACTATTTATTTTTATCAACAAATTAAATGTGAGGGAATGAAAGAATTTCAATTTTATTTTTTACTCAGATTATTTCATTATTGTATGTGTGTGTGTGTGAAAAAGAGAGAGAACGAGAAAGAGAGAGACAGAAAAAAGAGAGAGTTATATTCTATATAACATGAACATTATGCATGTAGACTCCTTTTATAGAGTGAATGTAAATACATTCGTGTCTGTAATTACATTTTCAGTACCTCATTTGTAACTTCTTATAGAGTTGTTTTCTTTTTATGTTGTTGTTGTCGCGGTTTGCCAGCTAGGCTGGCATTATGAGTGCACTGCTTCACTTTTCCAACTGAACCACATTTAGGTGTGGAGTCCGACTTCCTCAGTACACACATGCCGTAGGAACCCGTTTATAGGGTAGGCGACCATTCACAACACATTCATACAAGGAAAGGACAAAGACAGGATAGTTAGAGTGGGCAAGTACATCCATGCCCGAACCGGGATTCGAACCCAGGACCTCCTTATCCGCAGTCAGGCACGCTGACCACTAGAGAAGTTGGGCGGCTTTTTCTTTTTATATGTACTTTTATTAATTGGTATGCCGTGTGTAAGAACTCATGTAAAATTATAGAACTATTATATGCTCTGCGGTACCGGACGTACCGAGCTGGAAACCGGATGATAAGCTATCTGGCCTTCAGTCCAACGTTTATTAGGTTCCATTCCTACCTCGGACGTGAATGTTTGTAGTCAAGCCGAATTCACTTTAAACTGTAGGTCCTAGTCTAATTAGCTCTTATAGTCAAAAAATAACTCTAGAGTGACAAACTGTCCAATCAAACTAGCGATACAAGTCAAATTTAATGCAGCATTTCTAAGAAATTTGAAAAATTTCGAATCATTTTATTTTAAAAGCGTCGTTTGCGAGTACACAAAATTTTTTCCGGAAATAAAGGTTCATATTTATATTATATATCACTTTTTTAATACTTTTCACAAAAAATGCACCAATTTATTGTCAAGTATAAACTTTACTTGTTTTTACAATTAATACATTATTTTTAATACGTTTGAGTTGTACATATATATATTTAAAGTTATTAATATTCAATTCTCTTTTATTTTTATAATATCGCTTTGGATACAAATCATATTTTGAAAACGTAAAAAGGTAATAATATGAAAAATATATAGCGAAAGAAATTTTATAGAAGTAACTTAAAAATCTATATGGAAAAGAAATATATCATTCAAGGGTAATTACAAATAATTTGCGCAAAAAAGTGTGGATAAATCTATACCTAAATAAAGATATTATCCACAAATAATAGCATTATTAACTTTCTAAGACTTTAAAAACTGTAAGATTAATTGTAAATTCTATTTTTATGAAAATGCACATTTCAGAAGTGATCTTATCTCTCATCGAAAAAAAAATGTACAAATCACGATGGTCAACACTTTCTGCAACATATTTATCACAAAAATGAATATTTGATGAGAGATTTTAAAAATATATTTGTGTAACGCCCTCTGTCTGCAGCGTAACCCATGGCGTCGTCAACACAAGGAAGACCAGTCTCTCTCCAACAACCGGAGGAATGAGATATATATCCATGACTCTCTGTTTACCCTATTTCCTTCAACTTTAACTGTTTTATATGAAATTTTGTTGTATTTGTAGAATCTGTATCTGTGTTGTGCTCAAATTGTACCTCAAATTGTAATAAATTATTTTGAGCTATTTAAGGAACTCATTTCTTTGTTCCCATTAAACCAGCTACATGCACACGCTACAAAAAAATCGCTGCCCAACGTGAGACCCGAGTTCGAGTTTCTTTTCGCTGTTAAAAATTCTACCCAGAATTAAATTCTGGTAGAATTGTTGGAGGGGAACTCAAAAATTTTACAGGTTACCTCCTGATGTGTTGTGTTTTATGGATTCATGAGAAATATAATCTCATCCGAGGTTGTTGTTCGAGTCTGAGTTCAGCGATCTGAGAATTCCAGATAAGTTTCTCTTATACTGTTAAATATTTCTAATACCTCCTAATTAATTTTGAAGAATTAAAATTAAGGAATGTTGATGTTTCAGCACTTATGAATATAAACCTGTATAGAAAGTTTCTTTATAAGTTGTGTTCCATAAAAGTGTTATTATTTTATGTTCTTGAATTTTGAACAGTATTATTACTTGCGAGTATAGTTATTTGTTTGATTTGGTAGATATGTTTCACATATTATTAAATGAATAATATTTTGTATTAGAGTATTGAATTAAAAGAAAAATTTATTTTATTATTATATTTGAAGTATTATAGTATGTGTACGTGAATTAATATCTCTGTTACTTCTAAATATTTTATATTTCTTAAATATTATATTTCTTAATTCTGAATATTTGAAAACATGTTCTTTATAGTGAGTTAGTGTTTAATATTGCGTATCTAACAGAATTTAATTGTCTGATGAGTGTGCATTTTTCATGCGATGATACTTTTGTTTTGATTTAAAACATGAAACAAGGCGCCGCAAACGACCGTTGTTATTGCTTTCATATACGCCTCACTATCCAGCATTTCAATATCTATGAATGCTCTAGGAGTTCAATTTTCAAAAGAAGAATATTACAATGGTACTTGCTGATGGAAAAGAAAGAAATGTCCCAGCTTTGACAACAGTCGTAAATCTTATTGTAGAAGGAAAGAAAGTTCGCATGAAATTTATTGCGTTACCAAACGCTAAAGGTAACAGGACATTGCTTGGCACTGACTTTCTCCAGGCAGCTGGTATTGTGCTTAACATCCAGAATGGCACTTGGCATTTTAGTGAATATCCACACAGACATTACCCATTTTATCATGAACCATCCGAAACCGTAAGTACTGCAAAAGTAATAATGTCGCAGAAATTAACTTCTCCTGATATGTCTGCTGAAATTTCAGAAACCTCTAATTCCGTGAAATTGAGGAATGATGAAGGAAAACACTTGACAAAAAAACAACGTCACAAATTAAATTCATTGCTGGAAGAATTTGAAAATAACTTCAAGCCAGGGGGAGAACCTACTCCTTTTATTGAACATAGAATCCAGACTGGAAATAGCCTACCTGTTGCTGAACCTCCATATAGAATGATACCTGCCAATAAAGAGTTGTTGAAGAAAGAGCTAGATTCCTTACTAACAGAAGGAATAATTGAGGAATGTGAATCTCCTTATGCAAGCCCTGTGGTATTAGTGCCTAAACCGAACGGTACCATCAGATTGTGTGTTGATTACCGTAAGTTAAACTCAACGACTATTCCGGATAACTATCCACTACCTAGATTGGATGATTTATTGACTGAAGCCAAGTCGACGAAATACATGTCTACAATAGACTTAAGATCTGGTTGTCATCAGGTCAAAGTTCATGAATCAGACCAAGAGAAGACTGCCTTCATCAGTCCGTTTGGAACTTTTAAATTTTTACGTATGCCTTTTGGGTTGCGCAACGCACCAGCAACTTTTCAACGTCTCATTGATAAATTTAGATCTGGTCTCAAAGATGTTTTTGCATTGTCATACCTTGACGATATCATTATCTCATCAGAAACTTTTGATGAACATTTATCAGATTTACGAAAAGTATTTGAAAGACATTCTATATTTAAACTGAATGCTAACAGAAGCAACTGTCATTTTTCGTGTGACAGAGTGAAGTATTTAGGTCATTGGATAACTGAAATAGGTGTGGAAGTGGATTCTGACAAAGTATCTTCTATTCAAAAAATTCCAACACCAAAATGTGCCAAAGAAGTTCAGTCCTTTCTATAGTCGAAGTTCAGTCCTTGTTCCTGTTTTCGGAGATATGTTCCCCATTTTTCTGAAGATGCTAGACCCCTTAGTGACATGAACTAAAAAGAATAAATAATGGACATGGGGTGATACAGAACAGAAAGCCTTTGAAGAGTTAAAAAGACGGCTGATGTCACCACCTGTGTTATCTCAGCCAGAAGGATCTAAGCCATTCCTCATAAGAACTGATGCCAGCAATTACGCTCTAGGAGCAGTCCTTATCCAAGGAGAAAGACCGGAAGATATGCCAGTCGATTGCTCAGTTCAGCAGAAAGAAATTATTCAACTACTGAAAGAGAAGCACTAGCTGTGGTATGGGCTCTTGAAAAGTTCCGTGGCTATGTGGAAAATCAGGAAATTATTATTGCATCGGATTACCAACCATTGAAGTGGCTTATGAGTATTAAATCACCATCCGGACGCTTAGCTCAATGGGCTCTTCAAATCCAGTCATATCATCCGAAAACTCTTTACACTCCAGGAAGATCTAATGTAATTGCAGATCTATCTGTCCAGACCAGTTGATACAGTGGACAAATTTGTTTGTAACTTGAACACTATTTCCATAGATTTGCCATCCAAGAAATCTAAAGATATTCGCGAAGGAACAATTGAAGGATGAGGATGTAAGAAAGATCATAGACTGCTTTGAAAGTGGACGGAAAGATGTAAACTATGTAAATTGGACTAGTAGAGATTATCTGATGAATCAGGGAATACTGTATCGATATTCGCCTGAAACAGAGTCAGAAAAAGCACAGCTAGTTGTCCCTTGTCACGAGCGAGAACGTGTCTTACAGCAATATCATGATTCTCCCACTGCAGGACATTGTGGAGCTGAGAATAGGTATCATAAAATTGCTTCTAGGTATTTCTTTCTGGCATGAGAAAGTTTATCTCCGAATACGTGAAAAATTGTGCTGAATGTAATCGGTACAAATCTAACAACCAGAAACCTGCTGGATTACTCAGAATGCCTATTTACTCACAAAGATTTGCAGACCCTGCTGCCCCTGATCAAGTACTCGGTACTTATCATACCAGTATGTTGATGCCTTATCAACAATCATCTAGAGATAAAGGTCCTGCTTTCCTTTTGAAAAGTAGAGGAAGACCACGTCGACACCCTCAGCCGCTTCCTAATCTCAATCCTGTCTCCTTGCCGGGACGTCGGCGGAGCCAGAGGGGAGTCTGTAGCGCCCTCTGTCTGCAGCGCCACCCATGATGTTGTCAACGGGGAGGCCAGTCCCTCTCCAACAACCGGAGGAATGAGACATATGTCCATATGACTCTCATGTTTACCCTATTTCCTTCAACTTTAAATGTTTAGAGAAAATTTTGTTTTATTTGTAGTATCTGTATCTGTGCGTATCTGTGTTGTGCTCAAATTGTACCTTAAATTGTAATAAATTATTTTGAGCTATTTAAGGAACTTATATATATATTCCTTTGTTCCTATTAAACCAGCTACATGCTACGCTACATTAGTTATATAATGTAAGATTTACCTATAAAAAGGAGATGCTTTCAATAAAAGATAACTAATTCCATAAATTTTACGTAATTACTAAAATATGTAAAGCATTATATTACATTATGTTTTCTAAAAAATGTCAACTAATATGTCTTAAATATAAAATTTTAAAAGCCAATTATCAAACAGCTAACGTAGAGAAAGATTGTATTCAGTCCTTTTAAAATATTTTATTTATAGCTATTCCAATTTTCTGGAATATTCTTTTTGTAACACAATGCATAACAATATAATAATATTATATGCATAACAGTAATTTATTTACGTAACAAAACAATTTAGGGACTTTCCTTTTAGATAATATTAAAGAAAATACATTTAATCTTTTTTAATTTTTTAAATTATAACAAAATTTCTGCTAAACTTCCGTTATGAGAGAAATTTGAATATTAATAACATTAAACAATCTTTGGTTGTTGAAATTTGATTGCTTTAATATTTTATCCCATTTAAATATTCTTACAAATTTTCATTTAATTATTCTAATAGAATTAAAATTTTATCTTATCAACTTGTCTCATAAATCAACAAAGTTTCAAAATTATTATTTTGACAACTGATTTGAAAAGGAAATGAGATGAAATTTATTGAAAATTGTTCTGAACAATATGTGTGTTTTTAAACGAATAAACTGGAAATTCATTTGAAACATATTACTCGAAAAAAATTTTCTTAAAAAAGTACAATGTAAGAAATTTTAGTAGAAATTTTATATTGAAAATAGTTTTAAATAATAGAATTCACACACACGCATAACATATAAAAAATCATTAAAAGTTGCATGCACATTTATTTATTGAAAAAGATTATGTAATAAATCCTGTGAAAGGCTTTGGAGAACAAAATAATTTGTCTTATGCAAATAAAATACATAGTTAATTTATTTCTTTTACTATACAATAGGTTATTAATATATTTTATTTAATAAAAAGTATAACTTGAAACAGCTTGTTCATAGAATTTTTAAAAATATATTTTATCATAACCAATTATTTTTATTTTATTAAGAGAAATTATATGTACAAATATATAGTACAAATTTGAAATTAATTGCTATAAAAAAGCTTTCTCAATGACTAATTTCAAAACTAAAATAATGAAAATTATATTTATCATTCCTATTTTTATAAAATTATTTTTATATTTATTAGTAAATAATTGTAGAAATTATGTTCCACCAATGCCTTAGCTTCTTCTCTACACCTGCAGAATCTGAATTTAAATCATACACCAAAAAGTATATTTTATGATTTCTTACAAACTTTAATTATAGTACGGAAAGGAGCAACAGAAATTTAGAAACTCTCTTGATTATGGCAAATTATATAAAACATTCTTTTCTAACACAACCTTAAATTATAGATATTTTAATTTCTTCTGCTTATTCATTGAAAGAACTTTACACTTGCCTGATTCTGGTTACCTACTTCATTTTACATGTATTTATAATAGCGTAACATTTCTTTTACTTTCATATATGATACTCTGAAAATTTGGATATGGAATAACATTAATTTTAACAGTATTTATGTAGATCAATCAAATTTTGTTCTTGCCTTGACATGAAATCCTTGACATTTTGTTCATGAAATTTAAAATAAATTTAGCAAGAAATGTTATCTCATAATCACATGTTTGATATTACCATTTATCCTGTAAATAAATAAAAGGCAATTCATATACAAAATTTAATAAAACTTTTCTCTCATAGGAACTTTAATTAAACTCATATGTCTAGATCCATTCATAAACTAAAAAACAAAATTAACTAATGGAAAAAATTTCTAATATCGGAAATTAAGGGGAATAAATAATTCATATCGAGTTTATTTTTTGTTATTAAAATTATTTCAAATATTATGTTAAATTTTCTAATTTGATAAATAAAAAGTTGGAAATGTATACAACTTAAATTTAAAATAGAATCTAATTTTAAAAATTATAATAAAATCTCATGACAGTAAAATTTTAAAAACGTATGAAAATTGCTTGCTTACATTTAGATCTCATTTTGTACTATTTAGTAACTCTAAAACTCTCTCTCTTAAATAACTCTTTGTTAGGTGATTCATTTTATGCTATATAAAATTCTCAAATCAAAAACAAAAATCAAAAATAAGAAAAATAAAAAAAAAATTCATTGTAAAATTTTTTATTTTCTATGAAAGTATATTATTTAAATAAGTCATAATTATCTTCTCTCACTACATGGGACCTTAGAATGTCTTCTAAGCGAGGAGTACCTGAAATTAAATTATGTAGTTAGTTTCTAAAATTATATAGTTTGTTATTATTCACAGTAAGTTTCTTAATAATTGTTAATAATAATTGTAATGATTAATAATTGTCTATAAATATTCAAAGAGTTTTGAAATAAGGTTATGAATTTATAGGAATATTCATTATTCTATTGAATGTTGAATGAAAGTGGCAATGAAAGTATTAAAGAAATTCAATTTTTAAATATAAAATAACAATTTTGGCTCTCTTTTATATTAAAAGAGGCTTGCAAATTTAAAAAAATATTACACTGAAAACTAATTATATATATATATATATATATATATATATATATATATATATATATATATATATATATATATATATATATATATATATATATATATATATATATATATATATATATATATATATATATATATATATACACACACACACACAGAAGGTATTAGGTATTAACACATTTTTAGAATGATTTCGATAAAGAATTAAAAATACTAAATGTTTTAGAATAAAAAATTTTGGCAACAGCTTATTATTTGAAATGAGAAATATCGTCTGCTACTTTTAAATTTATTCTTCTTTCAAAATGTCGCCTGTAAACAAGCTGTGGATTGAAGGATATGTTTTTGCGCATTCAGAAGAGAATTACATTTATTCCAGAATTCAAAAACGTTGTGAAATGCTTTGTATTAAAATTTCTAACTGCAAAATAAGCAACATTGTTAATTGGACAGGTAAAAACCGTCAAACATTATTTCTACATGGAAAGAAGACTCCAAACAAATATCCGAAAAAGGTACGTACTGTTTCAAATGTTTCTAAAGTGAAATCACTATTAACAAGAGAAAATCCGCCACTACAGAAATCAATTGCAAAGCCTTTAGATACATCTGTAGCAACAATAAATAAAATAATAAATTAACATTTACAACTTATATAGAAAAGCCTAAAAAACATAACGTTCACCAGCTTTTGCCTAGAAATGTGGCTCAACGCAAAACATTTTGTAGAATCCTGTGTGAAAACCATTTAGCAGGAGATAAATGGAAATACATTACGACCTTTGATGAAGCATGGGTTTACCTAAATAACTGCAACAAAAAAAGGTCTATTTACTACATGAAAACGAGGAGAAAACATGTACAAACCTAGGTTCTGTCAATGTAAAGGAAGTTCCAGTAAGGGGTTTATGATTGTCGTAGATTTCTCCTACAATGGGAAATTAAAAATAAAAAGAGTGTAAAAAATGTTAAAATCAACTCATTATATTATCAGGAGAAGGTTTTACGTCCAATATTTACAGAAGAAATTCCACTTCTTTATTCCAATGACTTTCAAAGAGTGAAAAGACAAAGCTACAAGTCATACTTCGAAAACTACCACTGCATTCCTTGAAAAATGAAGACTAATTCATGTATTGCATATATACCTTTTCAACATATTCCTGTGAAGTTCCCTGACGTTTCCCCTATGAATTATTAGGGCTTTGGTCTGTTAAATAGAGCTCTATCTAAACGCAAACCCACCACGATAGATGCATTCTGGAAAATAGTGGAAGAGGAATGGAAAGCAATACTCCAGGAAATTTTATGAAAAGTTCTTCTATCATGGAAATCAAATCCCAATGCAGACTTATAGTCCAGAAAAAAGGCTATCAGATCGAACATTTAAAAAAATAGTCTTTACATTTTAAACATTAATTAAACAGCCCCGAAATCATTTTAAAAATTTGTTAATACCCTCTGTGTGTATGTATATGTATGTATGTATATATGTATGTATATATGTATATATATATATATATATATATATATATATATATATATATATATATATATATATATATATATATATATATATATATATATATATATATATATATATATATATATATATATATATATATATATATATATATATGTATGTATGTATGTATGCATCTATGTATGTATGTATACGTTCCCACAAGCTTTAAACTGTAGATCCTGGTCTAATTAACCCTCGCGAGCAAAAATGATTGTTGAGCGACAAACAAATCAAATCTTTTCCATAAGATTTACTTACTGAAAACAAACTTAGTTTGAAGAAATCTGTCAAGCAGAAACAGGCAGATAATATAACTAGTGGGAAGCACAAAAGCGTATCAACCCAATCCAATTTTTAATCGTTATCGTGTTAAGTACAAAAAATAATAATAAATAAATAAATAAAATTTTGGCAATTGCAGAAAAATCCAATTCTTGATATTTTGAAAAGGCATGCATACAAAAATCAGCGTTTTTTTCTTTTTTTTTGAAGGAATTGAAGCAAAATCTTACTATTCTTCAAATTCTTTAACTTTTCTCGTTGCTCTTTAATATTAAATATCCAAAATCAAATAAGAAAAGCAGCACATTCGTACTCAGTTTTTGAATGCAGTGCAAAAAATGCTATTTTCTAGAAGTTTCACGAAATAAAAAGTGGGATGTATGTCATTAATACTGTGTTCAAGAACTCTGAGATGAGTATGAAATTTATAACAGGTGCTGAAATTTACCACTCTCACTTCCACAATTTACACTGTTGCCCGTTAAGGATTAGAACTCCGTAGCTCATATGCCGCAGCTCATAATAACAGGAGTATTTACTGAGAAAGTTACTACTAAATCTCTAAAGTGGCTTCTATATTCTCACAGATTTATAAATTTTACAAGGAATGCCTCTTAAATCAATGAATCCGAAGCAAAGAATTAATTTAGGAAGCTAAAGAATTAGTTCTTTTGAACCAATTCATTGGGACTATACGAAAGTCACGATGGTAGGTGGTGCTGCTACGCCACTTGTTTTTTTTTGGGGGGGAACTAGAGAAGTAGAAAAATTCAAAAAAAATATCTTGGATCAGTAATGTTATGGCCGAGTTTAGTGTGAAAATAATATGTTAAATCTTTCTCGGCTGCATATTGCGGAATGTTTTGTAAATATGTACATAGTTCTAAAGTTTCATTCAAATCTGGTTTAAGTATTAAGATTGAGTTATTTTAATATCTTGAAAAGGAATTTCAAACTCCGTCTTGAACAAATAATTGCTCTCCCACCATGCAGGGACTACAAAAGAATTGTAAAAAAAGTTATGGATTTCATTTAAAGATATGTAGAAACAATTTTCCATTCTTTGAGTTGATGAATTGCATCAAATATTCCTGGAAACAGATCTTCAAGAAAATTCAAATATGTTTTATTTAACAAATGATCCTGAAACACGTGCTGACTGATCAGCTATATCCAATCATTTTAAGTTAAACATTAAAGAATAAAGAAAGAGTTTAGGTATACAATTTCGGTATTTCAAAAGTTTTGCTGAATATAATCATATCAATTTAAAATCCTTTCCCAGGTAAATCGGATAATATTTTCTCAAGTAATAGATGCTTTGCTATATCTGGCTGAAGTAGTAAAGGACAAAATATTACTCGTTCTTAGAAATATAGGTAAGTGTAATTTTTGAAATAGTTTAAAATGGTATGGGTGACATAAGTGTTGGTGAAAAATACTTATGTTAATATATTAGTTATAGAATTTCTTTAGGGGCCGTGGTAACCTATTGGTTAAGGGAATCAGCATTCAATGGAAGGGTGGGCTTCAATTCCTACTACCACCAAAGACCCACCGAGTACATGCGATATATGTGCTCATTAAATCTGTGAAATCGAAAGTCCTGTGGTCAGTCGTTGAGTAATTACCATGAATGTATGGTCTGGAGAAAATTTCCTCCCTCTTCAGATCAATGTAAAAATTGAGGCAGTTGGTTCTCTGGTGGTGCCCTCTATCGGAGGAGTTTAGAGCAAAGTCGAACTTTCACCTTCGTGGTGCTCTGTTTAAACGAAAGACGCACCCTACTCACTTAAACTTGAATAGCGAGTTTGGTTTGTCCAAGTATCATAAGTAACAACAACGACAACAGAATTTCTCTTTAATAAATTCTAATTTCTTTGGCAATAATGGATAAAATTCAATTTGTGACTTGACTAGAATTTTATTTTGTAAAATTCTAAGTTTTCTACTCATGAACTGATACTTGGATTATCCTCCATTCGATCGAATGCATTCTAATTAATCATAAGGAAACAACGATACTGACACCTTTTATACATTCTAACAAAAAGCAGTCTTTATTGTCTTTGGAAAATATTTGAAAATTATTACTTTTCACAGAGTAAGGAGTTGGAAAACGTCTATGCTATTCTTTCTCGTGACTATGAGAATTATTATTGCAAAAACCGTGCACAAAATGCATTTCTATGATCCCCTCATTTGTAAACTGAGGTATTAAATTTTTGAGTTTAAATTGATTACACCGTTAGCTGCAAATGATTCAAATTGAAAATAAAATGTTTTGGTGTTGCAAAAAGGAAAAAAAAATGTTAGCATGAATTTACATCTATTAGGAATTAGGAACTAGAAGCAAAATATAATTTGAACAAATTTGCTTAATCCTAGCGCAATATAAATTAATTTAAGAAGAAAGAAACATTATATAAGAAAAAACTGAAATTAAGTAGAATTGTGTGGCAGCGTGAAAAAATAGGAATCTTAGGAAAAGCTAACAATCTTTATATTTGATGTAGTCATATGCATTTAGATTGATATGCGTTTAGTATCCATTTATTTTAAATTTTTTCTACCATGTAGAGGCATGTCTCTGTCATCTTTTTTTTCTTCTTTGTGTCTGGTGGTTGGCTAAATGAAAGAGTAAGATAAACTTACCAAACAAACACCTTATACGGAAATAAATATGATTTGATAGTTTGTGAATACATTTAGATCGTGAATTTTTTTATATTGGATCCTATGATTAATTTATGTGTTCATCATCAGAGTTAGAAAATTTTTATTCAAATGTTTACTTAAATGACGGATATATCTGCACTGAAAACAAGATATTATATCTCTTCTGAGTTAGGCCATCGATAACTTTCCTCATAAGCTCATTCAAGTGTTTTTCATTGAAAATGTTTTCATTGTTTTTATAGGTAAAAGGTTGCTTGAGAAATTACCCCGGTTAAAGGATTTGATGTAATTCAGGAATTTGTCACAATGTTGAGTGCTTGCATCTCCCAGTTAAAACGAGCTGTGTAAATGAAACTGGTTTTAGCTTAAATGACTTTTTGCTTTTTTTTAAAATTTGTGTTTATTTTAAATGTGATTTTGTGTTTATTTTCTTAAGAAAATTAAAAAATATAATTTTTTTTAAATAAAATTGCCCCTTCTTTTATTAGCGTAGTTTACTATGGTTTGGAGACTTCACACAAAACCGATATGGTTTTCATTATTTCCAATGAGATGTTCTATTTCTAATTTTCATTTTGCAGGTAATATCTCTCACCTTTAATAATTTGTAAATAAATTATTTAATTGCATCAAAATTATCAACTTCGGAAAATGAATAGTAAATCAAAATGAAATTTCAATGAAGATTTTTTTTAGCATGAAACTGCAAGATTTTCAAAAAATTTTTATTTACTATAATATTTAATTTTATCTGATTTTTATGAATAATATTTATTAGGAAATATATAGCAGAATGTTAGATATTATATTAGGACAAATTTAACATGAATACCAAAATTATAACTTTAGAAATCTGATTTTTCTTGTGAAATATCTATAAAAATATCATCGTGAATATTATCAGAAGGCAACCTCATATATTTGTCGATTATTTAATCAAAAATAAGGATATTTAAAAAAATGAGTCATGTTTATCTTTAGATGCATAGTTTTATTTTCTAAAGACAAATTACTTTATTCAAATATATTGCCTCTCCAAAATAAGGCAAGTTTTTGTCCATGCGATGTGCTCTATTTCCTATAACATAATTCCTAATTTATTATCTATAGTAACCCTAGTAGTTATTAGGTTTTGATATTTGTGTTTTTTAAATTATAGTGAAGTAAAAAAATTAATTGAAAATTATTTTACAATCAATTCAGCAGTTAAATGTTTTGATTATTTTTGATTTGTGTGCCTAAATATATCTATTTAAATATATATCTAAAATATATATTTAATATATATCTAAAATATATATATATGTTAATGTTAATTATAATAAAAATTTAATAACAAAGCGAAAATTTTCATTAACATTTATTCAGGTTGTGGTATATTTATTGTTTCTTTGACATAATGTCCAAAAATATCTATAACTACATTTACAACAATACGAGTTTAAAAAATCAACTTAATTTATATCTTTTAACCTGAAATTTTGCCATTTTTTTCACCTGCTTATGAAAATAAGTATTTTAAGAATTCCTAATTATGTAAATAATTTTTATTCGTAAACATACCCAGTTACGTGTTTCAATGAAGTTAATAGGTCTTTAGATGTTAAAATATTATTAAATTTTTCAATATTTCAATTTACAGAAGCAATATATATTGCCTTATTTAATTTCTTGTAATATAACTCAACATTTCTTCCATAATAATTTGCTTATTTTAGTTCCAATTTGATTTTATGCATGAATTAAACCAAAATAATCTGATTAAATACACCAATTTGTACTAGCTACAAAAAACAAACTTAGTACCTGATAGGGCCATAGTTGTATCAAGTTGATTTTTCATAATACGTAATACATTTTCCACTCCATTTTGACCCTATATTGAAACAGAAATGGTTTTTATGAATACTTTACACAGGTTTAATAGGGGATAAAATATTAAACTACTAATTTATAGTAAATATATAAATTTAAGAAATTTTTTTCATTGATGTAATGCTTAAATATAATTTTCGTCTTTGTTTTATTTCTAAAACAAGAATAGTTACAGTAGAAAATGTTTTAATTCACTTCAAGAACCAACTTTTATTTAGATAGTTTCTAAATTTCTTATTTAACATTACACAGCTTATATAAGTCTTTAATATGTATTTATTTTATTCTGTCATTAGAATTTACTGAGGAAATTGGTAAAAAGGTACATAAGCTTTTTTTTATACATTTAGTTAAATTTATATTTACAACGGTAATTTTATTTGTTCATTTGTGAATAAAAAAAAGCCTCAGTTTATTTTGGAAGTATGCTTTAATTTAATTCAACGAAATTTGACAATCTTTTCAAATCGATATGACGTAACATAGAAGTATAAATTGAAAAATAATTATAATTTTAGTTAGTTAAGAATGCTTAAAAATGAACTCACACTGTGCACAAGTCCCCATATGATAGGTCTTCCAAAAAAGACAGCCTTTGCACCCAGAGCTAGAGCCTTAAAAATATCAGTACCTGATCTGATGCCTCCATCAAGAAACACTTCTGCTCTGCCTTTTACAGCTCTCACAATCTCTGGCAAAGCATCCAACTGCAATGAATAATTAAAAATAATCCAAATAAATAATAGACATTATGAATAAAAATTAAATAATTTTTCATACTTTAGAGTGTGGTACTTAAGTTTGAGATTAACTGCTGGTACACAGAGGATATGAGCCGTGGGGGGGTTACGGTATCGGCCTTCCATCTTGAAGGGAGGGGTTTGATTGAACCAATGCCACCAAAGACCCTGTAATTGGTCAATGAGCAGTTACCATGGGTGCAATGGTTTGGAGAAACTTTCCTCCCCCTTCAGATCAATGTCAAAATTGAGGGAGTGGATCCTCTGGTGGTGCCATCTATCGGAGAAATTTAAAAAAGAGCAAAGACGTACTTTGACTTTTGTGGTGCTCTGATCAAAACGAAAGACGCTCCCTAATGACTTAAATTCGCATAGCCAAGGCATAGCGAGATTGGCTTGTCCAAGTGTCATAAGAAACAACAACACACCGAGGGTAGGCATTTGCGATTTAGTTTATAAAATGTTTTTACCATCCTTCATAGGCAGTCCAATTTATTGGCTATCATTTTTCGAACAATTCTAAATCTATCTACAACGATAAACATCAGTTTAAATTCAATTTTAAATCTTTGGTATCATACTATTTCTCACTATTGGCAACGACTTCTTAGAGAAATTCCATCTTAAGATAATTAAAATGAGTGATATTGCTATCATGATAGTCGCTATTGTAGAAACAGACTAAAAATATATGGATTCAAGTATTTGTTAAGAAGAAAGAGAGAGACGACAGCACAGTTCAATGGATAGGATTTACTTACAGTAGCAGGTACACCATCCAACTGTCTTCCACCATGATTGGAGACAAGTATTCCGGAAGCTCCATTCTCTACAGCTAAGATGGCATCGTCAGCTGAAGCGAAAATATTAGAAAAATCAATTTGTCTTCAGTCTTTAGATTACTTATACAAAATTTATTTAAAATAATTCTATAAAAATTTCATTCCTGATGTGAAACTTTCATGGTTATGTTGATGATTTACATGTTATGGATAAATAATAATTATGTTATGGATAAAATAAAGGGATCGAATTAAAGTAACATAATATTATGAGTACAGGGAATATAGAGCTTTGACATCAAACAACATTAAAATGTATAGTAAGATAAAGGCAATAAATATCCCTTTAAAGCAATATTATTGGAGTAAAAATCATCATATTTTATTACATAATAGTGTTAAATAAAATTAAAAAAATCATTTCTACCCATTCTTACGCCTAATCAAATGGTAATTTGTTTAATAAGCCCATAATTCGCCTAAATTTCTTTTGAATTTTTATTAATACACATTATTTTTTTAAAAATTCTTCTTCTTCTTCATTGGCCTGACAGCCCAGGGTGGGCCTTTGCCTTCCTCAGAAGTGCATATCAGGACCCCCTATTTTTGGATAAGGTCATCCAGTTTGTCACTTTTAGTGTTTTTAGGTCGTTTTCAAGGCAGTCACGCTATCGGAGTTTCGGTCGTCCTCTTCTTCTGGTGCCAATGGGGCGAGCCAAGAAAATTTTTTCGTCACCCGATTGTCGTTCATCCGGCTCTAATGTCCTGCCCATTTTAATCTCTGTATTGAGATAAATTTAACAATATCTGGTTCTTTATATAGTTTATAGAGCTCAGAATTAGTTCTTCTTCGTCATGTATTTTCACATTTTATTCCACCAAAGATGCTTCTTAAAGTCTTTCTTTCGAAAATAGAGATGGTTTCTTTGTCCTTCTCAGTCAATGTCCACGTTTCAGATGAGTAAGTGAGAATAGGCCGAATCAAGCATTTGTATATCAACATTTTTGTTTTTCCACTGACGAAAGTAGATTTTAGGTATTTTTTGTAAGCCGAAAAAGTATTGGTTAGCAGCTGTAACCCTGCTGCGGATCTCAGGTGTGATGTCGTTGGATGCATTCAATTCAGATTTCAAATATTTAAAGTTGCGAACAGTTTCAAACTTGTAGTTTCCTACCACTAGATAGTGAGTGGTTTTTTAAAAATTAGATACACTAAATTTATCACAAGCGAATTTTTTTCATTATTTTAAGTCAAACAATTTTCCTCTGTCTCGTTTACCACAAGTATTTCAGTTATACTTACACTCTTCTACTTTGGTTATAAGTATGTGAATAACTGTTATAGGAAATTTGGTTACTAAACAGGAATGGTTAATTTATTTAACTTTTATGCTTTACAACAATTTTATCAACATTTGCTTCAACTTTTTTTATCAAAGTCAATAAAACCCTTTCTTATGGAATTTAGATTTATTCTGTGAACTCATCATAAAAACTTGTTTCCAATACTTGTAACAATATTTTCTACAATAAAGCAGCAAATATAAAAAAAAATCATTTTCTAATGAAATATCAAGTTTAATAAGTGCAAACATCAACCTTTTTCACAAAGCAAATATTATCTGAAAATCACCTATTAGGGATTAATTATCATAAATATTTATAGGAAAAAAAAACCCATTCCAAATAATTTTTATATTTTCAATTTAATTAAAATTTTTGTAATTTCATAGTTTAGATAAACTGTTAGCTATATTGTCCTATTTATGATGCAACCCATCAAAAATATTTTTCAAAAGTTATTTAAATGAAATGAAATTCAATGTATAATTCAAAATAAATTAGCAATTAAATACTAATTTTGTTACTACCAATATTAGTTTTGCAGAAATTATTGATCATTGATTCTGCTGTACTATTGCCGAATAAGTTATAGATTTTCTACTGATTGAATAAATACAGCAATATTAGAAAAAATGAATTTAATAATTTTTAATGTATTTTAAATATGAATATAGGATATTAATCATAATTTATTATTAGAGAAACTCGACAATTTTTTAAAACTTCTAATAGTTTATTTTAGTAAAACTGATTATAAGAACTCGCGCTGGTGTTAAATATTTGAGATTTTACCCTTACAGAACATATTTTGAAAACATGGTTGAAAACGTTTTTCTGTTATTTATAAAATCAATGGATTCCCATGTTAATAGTTCTTAAAAATAAATACTAAAAAAAAGATGTTGATTTTAAAATGAAAATTACTTTTAATTGAGGTTATCATTATGCATTAAATAGATCATAAAAAGTAAAAAAATAGTATAAATAGAGGATAATTAAAAACAAAATGGAAAGTACATAAGTGAATAAAACAATGATAATTACAATATAAAATTTAAAAAAAATGTATAACTTCTTCTAATAAAATCATAACTTTATAAATACCTAGCTCTAATATTTATTATCCTGTATATGACAACGCATATGATAACATACTTATTAATATGAAAAGGGAATATATCTTTGGGGTTAAATAGGATAGAGCTGAACCATTTTCAGCAATGGTTTCTCTTTTTATGGTAAGACGTCTTTTAAATCAACTAACAGATTTAACACTAAGTCATTAGTAATTGATTCATAAGGGCTTCTCAGAGCTGAAAATGGTTCAATATTTTATTTGCATTTCTATGAATAACATTTTAGTACAGTGAATTTTTATGGTATTCGTTAACAAAACGATTATATTCGTAAACGTTTCGTATCAAATGTAAGAGATTATTAGTGAATAATTATGTTATTAGTCGGATGAAATTATTATTATTATAACAGACGATTTATTACATTTTGTGAATAGAAACTTGAAGTTAACATTTGTTTGAAAATTTATTGCATTTTATTTTAATAATTCTTAATAATCAACTAGTAACTAGTTTCTTAATCGACAGTTAATTTTTTTAAATTACTTATAGTATGTACATTAATATACAATTTTATTTTTTCCTCGTTTAATATAATGTGATACAGTGAATTAGTAAATATATAAATAAATATTAAGAATATTGAAAGACTTTTTAAAGATTAAGAAAATTAACAACCAACTCTGAAAAATTACTTACATGGTGAATATGATAATCAATTTCACTTTACTATATGTGCTTGGTTTAGAGTGACTTTGTGCTCAGATAATTGTCTTCGAAGAGGAAAATCCCAAAGTCGAGTCCTGACACTATTGAACAATGTTAATAAACCCTGGTTTTCTGACTTACGCATGCGCACTTATCAGAATTAGATGAGATTTTTTCGAAATTTATCCCATGGGGTAAGTGAATGAGACTCACGACTAAAATAGTAGAAAGTAGTCGCAGGGGATGATCAAATGATTTACAATAGCCTTTGATTGTTAAGCTGTCTACATTGCTTTGTCAAATTAATAAATGTAAAAGAGTAGTTTCAAATCTGTTATTTCTTAACAAATGCAGAATTTTAAGAGCAGTTGCAGTACCTGTCAAAACTCCTTTTACAACTATCGGTAAAGATGTGAATGTCTGAATCCATTGTATGTCTTTCCAAGTAAGGGAAGGGTCTAACAAAGAATACCCGACTTTACTTCGTAAATTAGCACCAGAGCCGTCCACTCCGTCCTTTGGTTGCAAATTGGGAAGTCTGAAAAATGAAAATATTACCCGTGATTTTTTACTTGTGATTATCAAGTATTACTGGGAAGAACTGATATTTTGAAGTCGTGTTCAAGATGCATTAAGAATCTTTAAATTTTTAATATGATTTAGTTTTAAATATTAGTTATTTATCGAGTTTTATCATTAAAAAAGTTGAAATAAAAATTTGCATAAAAAGTGTGCTTCTCTAGTAAATAAAAATGAAAATTAGTTTCAAATTTTAATTTGAAAATAATTTTTAATTTCAATTCTGAAGAAAGAAATTAAATTAATGCAGATTTCCGTAATTATTACCTTTTATGCACTGCATTTTTAATAGAATAAAAATTTCACTCAGAAAGTTATCTTTTTTGTGGAGTAATGTAATCATCGAATAAAAATGTAATTAAGCATGTAAACTGAGAAATTTAATAACACTTGGTAAAAGTTTATGTATTCAAAAAAAACTATCAATATGTATAATACCAGTAATGACAATAATTTTTAATTTTTAATCATCTTTTTATTTAAAATGTCGACCTTTCATATTGAAAGTTATGAATTTTTATGAACATAATTACTTATTCTGAAAAGTAATCGTTTTTAGACAGTTGTGTCAACAATGTAAAACAAAATCTTTATAATCAGCTTTTTTACATCTGCTTTAATGTTATGCTGTTTTCGGTGAGTTCTTTATAAAAAATTATTACTTAAGTGATGAAATGATAAGTTGGACAAGTTAAGGGAATAATTTCAATCATATTTATGTTTGTTATATAATATAAAGCCAAAAGACATGACAAATAAACATATGAACTATAGTATTTATCTGTGATAATAAGTAAAAATGGAATCAACATTTCCATTTATAAATTGAAACATTAATCAATTCATTTCATATCAATGAGGTTTATGAAGAATTATTACTCTATTTATTCATCCACTTTCGAATGGGAGATTTAATTTAAGAAGTTTAAATAATTCATTTCAATTTGACTTTTAAAGTCAAATTGAAATAAGTCATTTTAACTAGTGAAGTTCTTTAAAGAACTACACTAGTTCTAACACACGGACCACATAAGGTTAGTTTTTCATAAAGAATGTGAACTATGGTTTTTTTTTTTTTTTTTGGAACTACAGTGTTAATGTATAGTATTTTTTAATGAGTAACCTATTTAAATCTTAATAATCAACAGAAAGATAATTCCTTCGTTTCTTTTCATTAAAATTAAGTAATGAAAATTATGAAAATGGATTAATGCTTGGAACTTACATTAAGTCTTTCTATAAATGAAACGACAATCACATTTCAAAATTAATTTTTTTATATTAAAATGAAGGAAGCGGAATTCATACTTCTTCAGATTTAATTTATAAAATTTAAAAAATAAAAATGAGATAATATTTGCACAATTTAAAAAACATACCACAAACATTAAAATAATATTCATTACTTTAAGAAAACTTACCTGTTACGGCACAGATTCTGTATAATCCAGGATTCCAAATTCTAAATTTTTTTGGCGATGATGAAATGTTGCCAAATTGACGTATTGTGGCGTGCGTAATGACGTAAATACTAGGGTTGCCAAAATAGAGTTTTCTGCATAATTTTATACGTCCTTATATCTATGACGTAATAAAAACCAGACTACCAGATACATTAGAAAATCCGCTAAAAAAATCACCAAACTCAGAATTTGGTATCCTGGATTGTATAGCATCTGTGCCCTTGTTACTTTGATGCTTGGAAGAAGCTTATGATTTAATTAATTAGGACTCACGCCAAATGCTTAGGAAGAGTCAGATTGTGCACCATATTCACTCCCCACATTCCATTAACTGGAGAATCAGCAGTGACCACGATAGCTTTGAATCCCGCTATATCTGCCCTGTGTATGAGGGCTTTGGTCAGCTCTCTGTCCTTGGCAATGTAGACCTGCAACCAGTACACGCTCCCTGGTGGAGTCTTGCTGGCGACTTCTTCCATGGATGTAGTTGACAAAGTACTCATGATCATTACTCCACCATATTTAGACAAAGCTTTTAAAAGGACAGTAACAACAGTTTCAAAATGTTATATATAATTCTATACATATCTATAAAATTAATATTGGTATATGAATAGTTATCAAGTAAGAAAATCATAAAATAAAGAAGTGAAAAATAACCTATATATTTATTTAAACATTTAATGTTTCAATAAATAAATTGAAACAAATAAAAATCTTTATTAGTTAATATTATTCACTCGAAAATTGTTCTTTCATATTAATAGAGTATACTAATTCATCACGATAAAGAATTAATTAGCTCGGTCGTTGAGCAGTTACCATTGGTGTAATGGTCTGGAAAAAATTTTCCACCCCCTCCAGATCAAAGTCAAAATTGAGGTAGTGGATCCTCTGGTGGTGCCATCTATCGGAGGAGTTTAGAGTAAAGTCGTACTTTAACCTTCGTGGTGCTCTGGTTAAATGAAAGACGTACCCTACTGACTTAAATTCGCATAGCCAAAAAAGCTTGGCTTGTTCAAGTGTCATAAGCAATGATAACAACATTAATTAACTACAAATTACAATCACTGTTTATATTTAAATATGTGCAAGAAAAATTCTTCCCTATATAAGTGCCTATAGAAACTGAAAATCGGATTTACCTTATTTTGAATGTTTATTTCAATGATTCCGATATATTACTGTCGATTATTGTAAATTTTTTTAAAATTTAATTATTCATGATTTAGGGACTTTATTTTTAAGAAGGAGAAAGTTAAGAATCCCCTGTGTCTTTTATTTATTTCATACAAGATGCTATTAAAATAACTAAAAGAGTGCTGCTGTATAAACATAGAGGTAAAATTATATTTTCTATATAAATTTGTATAAAATTACATCTCATATGTGTTTTGTGGTGATTCAACAGTACATATAAATTTTTATTTTAAAGAATCAATATGATTTCTAGCAAAAAGAGAAAAATATTGTTTTATTTCTTCTGTACTATGACAATTGGCAATTGTATTTTGATTAATCATTAATAAAATTAATAATTGCTTCTTCAAAATTTCTGCAATAGTTGCAGATATCTACGACGTTTTTAGATATAGTGAGGTCATATTTTTGAAATCGAGATATTATCTAAGCATATTTTTACTAATTTTTATTCATACTATTACCACACAAAATTATTTCCTGAAGTTCACTTACTTTTAATTTAAACCGTTTCATTAAATATAGGTTTTGCTTTGGTAATAAAAAATTGAAAAATGAGCATTTTAAAGAATATCACGGAAAAAATAATTTTTATTAAGAGATTAATTCTTTACAAAACACTTTCCTAATACAAATCTGAATGAATGAATTTGCAATAATAGATTATTAATATTATAAACGAAAACATTTACTATACTATTAAGTATAAAATTTATTTCATGACGGTAATTTTGTTTTTATTGCTATTTGTAAGCATTAAAGTTTTCTTTTTTCTTTTGTTGAATACGAAAAATGTCCCTTGTATAGATTTCATTACAATAAATATTAATGCAACAATTATTAAATTGAAAAATACAGATTGAATTTATTTAATATACAAAATTAGGTATTTTATACCAATTTAACTAAAGTATATTTTTAAATTCTTTAATCAATTAATTCACTATAATTCATTTAACTATCAAACTTTCTATGGGGGAAGTTTGAATTCAAGAAATAGATATTTTAGAATTATATATTACATAAATTTAAAATATTTTTTTATGTAAAAAAATTCATATGATAAAGGAAAATTTTTATAATGAGTAGTAGTTAGTGAACTTACCTCTTGCTGTGCCAAGTTCTCCATCAGAATGGGCCATCTTTTGAAACGCAACGGGTGATGCTCCAAACGGAATTTTTAAATTTTGACCCAATATTGTTAAGCTCATATTTCTAAGAGAAACATCACGTAACAGTCTTGGCCGAATGCGATACCTAAAAAAATATTTAACTTTATAGCTTCTGAATAAATAAATTTCCTTAGTAAATTCTATAACATATTATGATGATCTATACTCCCCCTTCAGATCAATGCCAAAATTGAAAGAGTAGACCCTCTGGTGCTGCCATCTATCGGAGGATTTGAAGAGCAAAAGTCGTACTTTCACCTTCATGGTGCTCTCATTAAAAGGAAAGATGCCCCCCATTGACTTAAATTCGTACAGCCGAGGCATAGCGAGCTTGGTTTGTCCAAGTGTCATTAGTAACAACAACATAATGATGACGATGTCGTGTCCATGGAGTATGTGCCAAAACCCTCAATGTGTCCCCGACGTTGTCGAAGACAGCCCTGGCTATCTCTACAGCTTTATACAGTAGTTTGCTTGAGACTTCATAGTGCTTTGTGAGAAGATTTGCTGTTTCTTTGTTTGTTCGGGCAATTAAACCATTTCTGGAGACAACATTTGACTGAGGTTTCTCCTGTATGCTGGCTGTTAGATTGTTGGACTTATTTAGGACTTTAACCGAGTTCCAGTATTGAAACGAATAAAATATGATGGAAAGTGATTATAATTTAATATACATTAATAT
The DNA here is from genome assembly GCA_037975125.1 of Latrodectus hesperus. Classification (NCBI taxonomy): domain Eukaryota; kingdom Metazoa; phylum Arthropoda; class Arachnida; order Araneae; family Theridiidae; genus Latrodectus; species Latrodectus hesperus. The sequence continues at coordinate 5,813,449 of JAJQOW010000014.1, forward strand.
ATGTGGTATTAAATTATACTCGAAAAAGAGCTTTACATTTTGCTCTCTTACACTATATACATATTATAATCAATTACACTGGCAAAAATCTAAATGAAATTGTAATTTTTAAATCGTGTAACTGAAATATCATATTACTGAAGATATTATCATGATATGTTTTGAGACATAATTTTTTAATGTTAAATGCCTAATGTACACTCATGTCCACAAATTAATGATAATTCAGAATAACACAGAAATTGAACTCTAAAATAAAAATTTCACAGTAGAATTATTACACACATTTTGAAGAATAATGTGCAAATTACAAGAAACCACTAGATGGCGCCGATAGTACGTCACAATGACAAGAGTGTAGGAGAGGTGTATATAAGGAATGGTTGCAAAGAAGTAAAATTGTTCATAAGCGCTTTAAAAGACTTTCAGTGCAATAACCGCATTGTTATGGCACAAAGGAAGCAGTTGGATGATGTTTTACGTGGTAGAATTATCGGCCGTCTGGAATGTGGACGTACCCAGCTAGAAGTATCCGAGGAACTTGGAATCACTCACAGTGTCATCTCCAGGATTTGGCAACGGTTTCAAGATGATGGTAATGTGAGTAGACGTTGGAGCACAGGTCGCTCCCGAGCTACAACGCCGAAAGAGAACCGGTATTTGGCAGTTATTGCCAAAAGAAACAGATGGAGCACAGCATCAGACCTGTCTCGACAGCTCTTTTCAGCTCCGGTACGACAGTTTCAAGGCAGACCATGTACAGACGCTTAGGGCACATTGGTCTATATGCTCGTAGGCTTGTCAGATGTGTTCCACTTACCGCAACTCACTATCGCCTGGGGTTAGCCTGAAGTAGAGAGCAGGCCTTGTGGACACCACAACAGTGATCTTGTGTGATGTTTTCCGAAGAGTCCAGGTTTAGCTTCCAGTATGAGTCTCGCCGGACTTTCGTATGGAGAGTGCCAGGTACCCGTTACCACCAAGAGAACACCATTGAAAGACACCATTACGGTTGTACAGGATTTCTCTTTTGGGGAGGAATTATTGTGTGTTCCAGAACTAATCTGCATGTTCAGAATGTAACCATGGCAGGCCACATCTATCGAGATGTCATTCTGGAGCAACATGTACGTTTGTTTCGGGGTGCCATGGTTGCAGAATTTCTGCTTATGGATGACAACGCCCATCCTCACCATGCAAACATTGTAGATGAATGCCTTCAATCGGAGGATATCACCCGTATGAACTGGCCAGCATACTCTCCGGACTTGAATCCAATAGAGCATATGTGGGACATGCTTGGCCGATGACTTCCTCCCACATGTATACCGGAACTTCGGAGAGCATTGCTTGATGAGTGGTGTAATATTCCTCAAGACCGGATCGATAATTTGATACTCAGCATGCCTAGACATTGTACTGGGAGCCTGTATTGCATCTTCTGGGGTCATACTGTGCATTTGCCATCATACCAACCATGTTATATTGTTTTTTTGCAAATAGGTTCTTTTTTGAAATTTGCTGCAGGGAGTAAAAATCGCAATTTTTATTATTGATGTCAAACATATAGCATCTTTTTTTGCTCTTTATCTTTTGTTTAATAAATAGACTATACAAATAAGTCACATTTGTTATGCTTCTGTCTCTTTCATTGCCTGAACTTGCATTAACCTTTATTTATGTACATGAGGGTATGATAGTTAATGGTCACAAATATAAATATAATTTGGCAAAAAAAAATGAAATTTTCAGCTTACCTTTTAAAAGCAAGTTCGTTGTCCCTTAGAGTCTGTTGCTCACCAGCTCCACTGTTGTAGTAGTCCCTAGCATGGCTGTCCATGTACGTTGTCGCATATTCCTCATAGTCCCTAATACAAGTCATATAAGACGAACTTAATCTGAAATATAAAAGGAACTTAAGTACAATTCCATTGGCAACATACTAAAATCTATCCTACATGATATCTAATAATTATATGATATTTATATCAAAAAATATTTCCTTCCATTCTTACAATTTTTGAGTCTTTATAAACGTAATTTTTAAATCTATTTTTTTTTCTTATATAGGATTTAGCTTCATACTTAGAATGAACATAATCAATTCCAACAATAATTTGGAATAAATATATTCATTTTGAAATTTGCTATCTCAAATTTGAATGTGAAAAAAACTTAGGTATTTTGTACTTTTGTGATAATAACTTTATTAAACTTAAAATTCAGTTACCTTTGAATGAATCGATTTTCACTTCTGGCTTTGGCTTCCTATAATAAAATAATATTTCTATTATTTTTTAAAGCATTAAATGGTCAACACTTTATTAAATAAATATTAAAATATATTCCAATATTTCAAATTATTATATAACTAAAATTATTTTCTATAATATATAAATATTATCTAGAATAATTAGATACATTATAGATTCATTATCATAAAAGCAGATTTACTTTAGACATATAGCATGACATAGCTTGTAGAATGCAAAACCATATTCCAGCTTCAAATAAAACTGCTATACATCGATTCATTTTCCACCTATGAAATAGATAAAGTATTTTTAAAATCTAAGAGTATTACGTTATATATATATATATATACACATATATAAATATATATATATATATATATATATATATATATATATATATATATATATATATATATATATATATATATATATATATATATATATATATATATATATATATATATATATATATATGTATGTATGTATGTGTGTGTGGGTGTGGGTGTGTGGGTGTGTGTCGCGCGCGCATCATAAATGATAAAAGTTGTAAAAGTTAACGAAATACATACATTTTCCGAGAATGAAGCAAAATGTAATTGAGAAATATTTTAACGATTTCCTTACTTAGTCTTGTTTTTCGAATTACAGAAACTGAATATAATAAGAATATTGAGAAAAGAGCCAAAAAGTTTTAACATTTGATTATCAAAATCAAATGCATCAAATTTAAGAAATTAATATTTATTAAAATCTTGCATAGTAATTTTGACATTTTTAATGAAAATCATGTTATTTTAGAGCAAATTTTCAAAGAAGGAAAATATTGTTATTTGGAAATTTGAGACAGAAAACAACAATTTTTTTCAAACCTCATTCTAAATGGATGGAATGCAGAGTTAGACTTTCAATTATTCGACTAAAAATAATTTTTTAAAATATATGAATGTCCTTAACTGATCACTTTATATATTTTGACTAAATATAAGTTCATTTGATTTATCAGTTTTTTTTAAATGGCTTCTTAAAAGTCATTGTACTTTGTTATTTGATTGACTCTTTAATTCTCTGTTGTGTGATTAGCGTTTATTTCGTTTGGTCACAAGTGACTTCAAATCTTAAAGATGAAGTATCGGAAAATAATATTCAAATTAACCAAAGATTTCAATGTTTTGAAAGGAAAGCCATTGTTGCTTTTCTTCTTTAAAAGTATGGCTAGCAAATAACTCGGTTTTCATTCAACATTAAAAAGTAGCAAAAGCTAGCCTTAGTAACAAAATACTGTGCGAAAATGGTAAAGGAAATAATAAAAAACATTTGGGTAATATTGGTAATAAATAATTTTCAGAATCTGATAAGGATAGTTTTCTTATTAATTAGCATTACAATTTCTGTTTGATGATTAGGCCTTACAGATTATATAAAATATTAATAAAATATTTTATTGTATATATCTATTTAATAATATATATCTATTAAATAAAATATTTTTATTGTTATCATGAAACTATCTGAATATACATTTAGAAATATTGTCAAATCCAATGTAATCGAGAGTTTATTAGATCTAATGTTTCAGAAATTGCTTATATAGCTCACATTGTCTTTCCCAACTTTGATTGCATTTTATATGTAATATTTTACAATTAAAAATGTAAATTAATTATATAATAAATCAATGAATTAAAATTAATGAAAAGTTTTATTAGTTCATAAGCATAAATTATTTTATACATTTAAGAGAAAAGTATCCTTTTAATAAAATGCTTTCATTAATATAATTCAACATTTAAAAATCTCATTGAATATTATCATTGTATAAAATAGAATTGTAAAATTAATTTAAAATTTTTAGTATTCCCAGGCGAATGTAAAATTGATATTTAACATATTTTTAGTTAATAGTTAACGTAGATTAATATCTCCGGAAGTTTCCTTGAAAGAATTCACTTAAAATTGAAAGTATTAAACAGTTCACAGAAATTGAAAGTATTAAACAATACTCTATACGAATAATGTCCTAATCGCAAAAATCATATCCTGTAATAGAATAAAATAAATCGACACAAACGAAATTAAGAGTATTAATTTTGTAAATGAAGGAAACTTTTTCTCATAGATGAAGGCCTTAGTTTTAATGATGTAAAATTTGCTTTTTCCTGCAATATTGTTATTTTTAAAATATTACTTTTTTATTCTCTTAGAATAAAAGTATTGACAATGATTAATATTTTTTTTAATTAGAAATAAAAAATAACATTCGCTTATTATAGTGCAATTGAGAAATTTTAGTATTATTCTTGGAATTTTTAAACGTTGGTTATTTGAAATTCTTTCTTTGATACGATTTAGTAACAAATTTTTAATGTTTCAATTGAAAGAAACTAAATTTGGGGATAAAAGGGAAAAATGTTTAGGAAGTAATTAATTCCTATCCCTATATCCGAGTTTTTTTTAAATAAAATTATTTTAAGCATTTGTAATTACACTGCTAAGTTAGAGTTTCAATTTATAAAGATATGTTTAATTTATTATATGATTATAAGAATTCACACTATATCCCAAGTTCATAATAGCATGGTATGATTTTACTTAATGCTTTTAATGATTTTTAGTTCATATATTTAATTTGATTTTACGATTAAAATAGTAATTTTCAATTAAAAGTTGTCTTTTTACTGAATTATTTAGATTTAAATTACGATATTTTAAATAAATTAGTTTTTCTTATTCTATTGTTATAAGAAGTTTTCGACACAAATCTAATTTAAAATGGGCGACTTTAAATTTTTTGCAGTAACCTAATACTTTATATCTGATTTTATGAAAATTAAAAAGTTCATAACTTTAATTTTATTTTCAATTCTTTTTGTTATTTACAACATTGATAATAAATGAAGTTTTGCTTGGTGGTATTTTATAAAAAACGCAATTATCAAAATTCACACTTTAAACCATTGTTATTGTAATAAAATGTATTAATGGAAACAACTTAAAAACTAATGTAAAACTGTTTAATAAAATTATGCAATCGCTTTTTAATAAGTCGAAGCATGAGTATTGTTCATTATTGCAATAAGATAACAAAAAACAAATAAAAAATTCTACTCTAAAATTTTGTTTTTCGCGAGTTACATATCAAGTATTGTTAAAAATGTTAGCGATGAATAAAATGCATGGCATACGACAAAAAAATAAGTCAATAAATAAAAACAATAAATTAAAAAAATACAATTAAAAATTATTTACTTTGATGTTTATATTCTTTTATATAGTATTAGGTTTTACTGCATTGACAGTTACATACAAACTCCAGTTCAGTTGTGAAACTTCCAAAGTCTTCTCTTTTTTTAATACAAAGATAAAAACAATTTCTAAATAAATGTTTTCACAGAAATCAACATATTAGTAATGATTAATAAAGCCTTAAACTGCTAATCTGTTCCCCAAGTGACATTAGCAATATCAAATATTGGTGCTCAAAGTTAGACAATTTATTCATGACAAAATCACAGCTATTTCATTTTACTTTTGTGACTCAAAATGTTCTAATTTTTGTAATTAATTATTATAATTTTTGTGACACAAAATGGTTTGTGTCACAAAAATTTAAATAAATAAATATTAGTTTTGACATGTGAATATGGTAATTTTTCTGTCAATGAAGTATCGTTTGTACTTATTAAACCATTACATTTCACATAAGTTTTAATTAATTTTGTATTTATAAGTTAGATGATTAGTAATTCTCTTACATGTGTGCAAAACTGAAAAAAATTTAGATTTGAAACAATTACTTATTTTAGTGTCACAAAATATATCATAATATTTGTAATTCATATGTACATATATATGTGTGCGTGTAGTAAAGTACAACAGATCTGTTGTACTTTACTACACGCACATTACATAAATTTGATTTCTTCCCTGTGAAAATATATTACAAATTAAGTATTTTCATTAAAGATATAATATTTTGCATAATTATAATTCTTCTGCATCTTATTTTAAGCAAGTTTGTTTATTCCTCTAAAATATCTTAGTAGAAACTTTAGTTGCTGTCAAATGCACTAAATGCATTTAATAACTTCCTTTTTTTAATCTGAAAATTGGAATAATATTTAAATTACTTATGCTCTGATTCAATGTTATAATAATTTTTTTTAACAAAAATGTCCTTAACAATGTTTTTAAATTTTAATTCATTCAAAAAAACTAAAAACTAGCAATATATATTATTATGTTGTAAATTACTTTTAAATATCTATAATTATTACTTAATTAAGATAATACTAAAGAGAATATTATGTGGTTATTTAATAACAAAAATAATAGTTTCTTTCAACTTTAATATCCTATTATAAAATTTGGAAACTCGGTATAAATTATTAAAAAAATTTCTAGTCATGTTATTCTGCCTGTAAGTTAAATTAATTGCAAAACTAAATTAATGTAAAATATTTTAACTTTAAAATACCTTTAAAAAATTAAGAAAATATAAAAAAAGAAATCCAGAAAAAATTTAAACTTATTCTCTGATCACAGTTATTCCAGGTATTTTTTAGTTTCCAGGACAGAAATTATCTACCTAACTAGTAAGCAAATTTTGGATTGTTTTAACGTAAAAGTAAAGTAGTCAAATTTACGTTAGAAATAATTTAGTTAAAAAATTGAACTGAATCAACCTAATTTGTTGTAATAAGGATTAATAAAAAAGAAAAAGACAGAGAAAGGGAAAGATAATACAAAAATTATGAATTAAAAATGGAATTCTTGATTTTTATCATCTCATATTATTTGTTCTGTATCTACTTATCTTAATATATACTGCCTTTTTATGCTAATATATTTATATTTTTATGAAAAATTTTTTATTTCTTTAGGATTTTATTTGAATAGTATTCAGTTAATACCCGCATATTTAATACTTTTGTGCTTATATCTGAAAATAATTAAAGTTAAATAAATTTATTAGAACATTTAATATGGATTACTTTTAAATAAAAATGAGCGCTTTTAGTACAACCGACAAATTTCAGAAGAAATATAATTAATTTATTGCTCATGGTAATGTGTTTAAGGTATCTATATTATATAACTAAGTTTTATCTGTTATTAAGACTTTTCACATATAATTAAACAGGAAATAAAGATCCCTATTTTACATTTTGCCATTATTTAATTAACTTTTTTTTAACTCAGCATAGCTAATGAATTATCAAAATAAAGTAATAAAGTCAATACTAAATATTATGAAATTAACTTTACTATTTTGACTTTGTTTATAACTCAGTGGCTAATTAAGTAATCCTACAAAACAATTTGCATATCATTAATTAATATCAGCCAATAAAATTATCTATTATATTGCAAATAAATATACCGTTAAAATTGACATTTTCAGCAATAAAAAACATAAAAAATATTATTTATTTTAAATTATTAAATTTCAAAGCAACTGTCAGAATGATATAACCCTAATAAATTTAATAAAAATATTTTATGTAACTAATTTATCTCGATAGATGGTTTGTTATCGGTTTTTAGCAATAGGTAATTTGTTTCAATACACAAACAAACCTGTTATTTACAATAATTTTAGATATTTAAAAATGTTTTTAAAAATATATCAAAGTCAATACATAAAATGCGTTAAAATAACTTACTTATCTTTATCTTTCAATCTCCTGTAAATTCTTTCCACGAATGTCGAGAAGTGTAAAAGAATTATGGGCGTGAATATTGATATTTATATGAAAGAGCATATTCACTCCAATTATTCCCATTTCCGATTAATCTGTTTTGTTTTACTCATCTACATATTTCTGTTTTCCTATTCCTGTAAGGTAAGCTTTCCTGCGGATGACCCACATCCCATAATGTTACGACCCCATTCTTTTCATCTTCCCTCATCAGTGTGCGTTATAGAATGCCCCAGTTTTTAATTGGAGTGGGCGAAAAAAATAGCGGTAGTAAGTGTGACAGTTTTGATAATGAAATTAATATCCTTGTGTGTTTTTAACACAGACGCTGGCAAGAGCGATTATCCAACGTTTAAAATGTTAGAGATACATTCTATCATAGAAAACACCGAATTATCAGATGAATCGTCATAATGATTAATTCCCGATTCCAAAATATTTAAAATAATTAAAAAAGTGAAAGTATATAAAATTTGGCTTTATCAAAGTTTTTTGAAACTTTACTTAAAGAAACGAAAGCTGATAGTCATTTTTATCTCTTAATACAAAATGAGTCAAATTATTTCAAAAATAACTTTTTACATGTTATTTCCCTCTATAAGTTATGATTCACAATTTCATTTTCATGTATGAAATTGTGAATTATTATTTATTTTTCATATATGAACTCATTAATTATAATTTCAATTTCATGATAATGAAAAATACACATAAACACATAATTATAATTCACGCTTAACATTTTCAGCTTATGTCTTTTTGCTAAAATTAACTTTGATTTCCTTTAATATTTATACACTATAGGGAAATTTAGTAATAGGCACTTTTTATAAATACTGTTTTTTCTGATTATTTCAGAATTTATAGAATAAATACGAGTAGATACCGTATTTATGAAAACACCCTTTATTTGGAAATAAAATGTTGTCTATTTATAAGGTATAAATAAACTAAATGAGATCTGGTTTTTAAGTGAAAAATTATTTTAAAGGAATTTTCCGTTCATTTAAATTCGATTTTCTTATTAGTAGTCTTTTCTTTTTCAAAAGAAAGGAATTGAAAACAATAGAGAATAGTTTCATTTAACAGTATTTGCATTTATTTTTCTTTCCCATTTTCAGTATATTGATGCCTTACATACCACTGTCTAATAAAGAATAGTAGTTTCCCTGAATTTAGGCAAATGTTATGCTGTATTTATGGGATAACTTCATATTATTTTTGCCATATTAAACATTTTCTATTATTTCAATGATTTCATTTATAATATTTGTTGTAGCAAAAATTTAGCTTAAAATTTTGAAATTTGCAAGGATTTGCAATTTTTTGCTGAGGAAAAACTGCAATTTCAAAAGTAGTTCATATTAAATTAATCACTAAGCAGATATCAACTCCTTTAAATATCGTATAATAAATTTATTATAAATTTAATGTTAAGATATTTAGCCAAATAAAATTAAGGAAGAAAACTCAAATTTATAAATTTATTCACTTAAAAATCTGTATTATAAATGATATTTTAGTGAAAATAAAACAAAACATGGCAGTGTGTGTCCCAATGTTTTACATTAATATGATTAATAAATAAGAAAATTTAAGCAAGAAAGTTAAATGTAATCAAGCATTAATGACCTAATTAAATTCAGAAATAATCTTCATATCCATTTGATTCTCTATTTGTGAGTAATTTAAAATGAAGTAAAATGAAATGGATATTAACTATGAATTAAAAAAGGAACATGAAGCACGAGCTAAGAAAATATGAATCTGTATAAGCTGATAACTTATTGCAAAAACAAATGCCAAAATAATCAATCGTTAGTTACATTAAATAGAATACAATAGACATCAACATGATAAATACAGAGTAAGATACATAACCTATTATAAAAGCTATTGGTTCTTTGGCAAAATTACTTAGTCACCAAGCTACGAGAATTACTCTGAAATTTTTAATACGATACGAGAAATGATAAAAAGAAATGATGTTTAAATGTGAAAAATATAAATTATTTTATCTTATTTAGCGATTTCTACTGGCTGATTTCAAGTAATGTGGGATTACACGTTTAAAATTATCATTTGAAAATGAAGGCTTACTACGTACAACTGTTTTGAGGTGATTTACGAAATTTCTTTGAGGTCACAATTCTTTTCAAATTGATGATCATCAGTAAGATCGTTGTCAGTTTAAAATCCTGGGTATGCTTTTCGGAAAAGATTGTTGTTACTCATGACACTTGGACAAGCCATGTTCGCTATACCTTGACTATGCAAATTTAAGTCAATAGGGAGCGTCTTTTATTTTAATCAGAGCACTACGAAGGTGAAAGTTTGTCTTTGCTCTTTAAATCCTCCGATAGATGGCGCCACCAGAGGATCCTTTCCTTCAATTTTGACATTGATCTGAAGGAGGAGGAAAGTTTCTCCAGACCATTGCACCCATGGTAACAGCTCATTGACCAACCACAGGACTTTCGATTCCACAGATTTAACGAGCACGTATATCACATGTACTCGGTGGGTTTTCGGCGGCATTGGGAATCGAACACCGCCCTTCCGGATAGAAGTCCGATGCCCTAACCACTAGGTTACCACAGTCCTCGAAAAAGGTAATTGATAATAATCGCTGTACCATTACTAAGTGATAAAGGAAGAATTTAATTTCAGATCAACCATCATACATAACATTACTTATGAAAAATTAAATATGAAAAAAATACTTTTCGTTAGATTTCTTATAATTTAACTGAGAACCAAAAAGAACAGCGAGTTAGAATCTGTAAAAAATCCTTAAATTAGTTAAAGATGGTGGATGACTCATTTTCTATTTCTTAATTTATAAGTGATAATAAAACGTATATATCAATATTTGACTTTCTAATCCTTCAATAAAATATGATACTTTGCAAATTAGCCAACACCTATATAGGTTGGAAAAATAGCATTCCTTACCAAAAAGCAATAACTTTTTTTTTTCCAGAAGTAACGAACTGGTCAAAGTCATCAATCTTGTAGGACATAAGGCAGTTAGATAGTGCGCAAAATAATATTCTCCTGAATAATAAATTCTTCAAGAAAAATCAGAGGACTCATGTTTTACCATGACAATGAATCGTTTTTTTTTTTTTCCTGCCAGACTGACAATTGAGTTTCTTGAATAAGAGCACACCCAAGTGATAAAACAACATCTTATTCTATTGATTAGCTATGTGTGACTTTAGATATTCTTTAATCTAAAAAAGAATTTAAGTGGATACTATCTTCGCTTTGAAAAGAATCAATATCCTCTTGATGGGGCTATAAATTCAGTTTTCTTAGATTCTAAAAAATCAGTGGCATGTGGCATTGAATATTTGAAAAATGAATTGACTGAAGTGCAAATATGCTAAAGGAACTACTTTGAACGTTCTCAATTTTTTTAATATCAAATATTTCAAACTGTGCCTCATCGATTATCCGCAGCAAGGTAAACAAGAAATTTTCGGATTTGCAGAGTAATCAGAATTACGTGTACCATGTAGTGAAATAATGTATTTAATTAATAGGCTTATGAGATCGTTTAAGGAAAAAAAAAATAAATGCGATAAATAAAAAATTTTGATGACATATCTAAATATTTATCAAAATAAATCAATGAGATTACGACAATAAGTGCAATTTTATGGAATGAAATAAATTGGAAAATATAAATTTGTGGATACGAATAGGTTCGAATTTTCAATGACTCAATATATCCAGTCATTCATCAGACAATTAAGTATTACTTTTTTGTAACTTTTGAAAAGGCAAATTACAAAAGCATCTACATTTATTATTAATTTTACAAAACTTGGTTAATATATGCTGCTGATTTTAATAATGAAACTCGTTTTAATTTATTCATTTCTTTTCATTTTTTCGCCTGTATGACATAATTTTTTCCTTCCTACTCTTGACATTGAGATGAGCTGCTAATGCCTAATTTATTCATTTGACAAATTGACGCATTACATTCAGATGAATAAATAGGTTGCGAGAGGAATTAATCACCTATTCAATCTCGGAAACTCAAACTAGAACTAATAACATTCATTCTGCCCGAATTTGTTTCCGATTAAAAATATGACATATATATATGTATGACAACCCTATAACTCGGATGTGTTTTTATTTTGTAATTGTCATATATATTAATGCTTATGTTTCCGAAACATTATCATATAAATATATTCTGTTCACTAAATTGCTCATATTTTTTTTAAAAGAAGTTATATTTAACTACAGTTTTCAAAACTAATTAATTCAAATTGTATTCATAAATTTAGTTTTCTTAAAGACTAATCATCAAATATCGATATTCAAGAAAAGTGCATTGACAAAATGTTTTTAGTTAGGATTTGTTTTTAATTTGAAAAATTATATTATATGGAGATAGTATTTCCTATGCTAAATGCTTTTCAGTGATTATGTAGAGCGGAAATACTATTAATCTTTTGTCGTATGTTTTGTAACAGAAACGAGATGCAATTAAATGGTCTGATTTATATCCGGTTAACAAAGAATGCTCAAGAGCATAACGTCATAACTAGGTCATAACTAGTCATAACTAGTCATAATAATATCATAACAATAATAATGTCATAACTAGGAAATCATCGATTTCCTATTTAAAACTGCAGGCTTTATTTTTAGCGTTTGGAATATCAAACATAACCCTTTAATAACTTTGTTGCGTTTTGTGAAGAAAATATAATAATTTTTTTATCTCACTCAAGATGAGAAAAGTATTTTAAATTTAAAATTGTTCAGGATTAATAAATATATTTCAATACAATTTTCTTAAAAATATGTTCTTATGAATATATTGTTAGTTTTAACTCGCATATGAATAAATGATATGTAATACTATTTTGTCATTAAAATAAAAGTCCTCATTATATTGGTTAATTATAATCTTTTCTTAAAAAAAATAAAACATTGCTTTATTTTATGAATTTCTTTTAATAAATAATGAAAACTCCATCATTGGGATAACTTTTGACGATTGAATTACTTTTTTTTATCTTTCATGGTCGAAAAAATCTTTAATGAGTTAATAAGTGTACATGGGTGTTAATGTGATATTTTATAATGACAATAACATTTTCAACATGATACTTATTACAAAATGTCACATAAAACATATACAGTAATTTCCCATACACATTAACATTCACAAAGACATCACACAACTTGATTTTCTTACGATTCAATATGAGTGTTTCACCCAATATAAACATAATAAATTTGCTTAAATTCATTCTTACTATATGCTTTTACTTATTATGAATTCAATTTAACCTTATTTAAAATCAAAAATATTTCATACAGTGCATATTATTTTTAGTGAAAATGTACAACAAAAATTAAATTATTTTGCTGTTTTAAGGTGACTTTTAGTCTTTTACTTTTGAGATTAAATGAGCAATGCTTCTGAACTTATTGACGAATAAAATATTGAATTACTTAAAATAAAAATTATTTCCAATTGGTGGAAATTTTATAGATTATTTTTCAGTATTCTTTCCCTATTTATTATTACAAAAGAATAGTAACTTATATTCAATATTTATTTATATTCGAGAAAAGAAAGTATCGAATTTTTCATTGTCGAAAACGGAAACCGATGCTTTAATTTTATTCAGATCATTTTTATCCTTTAAATAAATCATTTATGATTAATAAAAAAACAATTTTTCTATTTAATAAATGTTTTATTTAATATATATATATATATATATATATATATATATATATATATATATATATATATATATATATATATATATATATATATATATATATATATATATAAATTTTAGAATGGTGAAGAATTTCTCGTGCAATTGAGTTTGAAACAATTTTTTATCAAAAGAACTTTCATAGTACTCACATCATAAACCCTGATGAGAATATTTTCAGACATTTTCAAATACAAATATAAGAAGAAGCTAGATTTTTTTATAAACTAAAGATATTTTGAAATTCAGATAAATATGAATAAGCTGATATATAATTTCCGAAATTCTTCATTATTTTATCATTTAGCGAATTATGATTTTTTTAAAATAAATTTTATTTAATTTTTCGTAAAACTCGTTAAAAAATACTCTAGAAGTTTTCCGTAACCAAATCAACACACTTTCATCAATTTAAATATTCAGGCAGAAACTGGTTTTCTTCTTATAATTTTAAAATTAGATTTTATGTAACTTCACGTAAATATTAAAAAAGTTATAATTTCCATAAGCTCTTATTACTGTTTAATTTAGTCAAAGTTTGGCAGTTTCCAATAAAAAAAATATGTATATAAATAAAAATAAAAAATATATAAAAAAATTTTAGTTTTCAAAATATTGAATTAAAACTTTTCGGAACTAGTTTAGTATCCCCATCTATTGGCGAATGCGGCGAATTTTTTCGTCGCCAAGCTAAGTGCGCGTTTATTAACATGGGAAATTTCCCGAAGTTCGATTGAAAAATAAACATTTTTAAAAAATTTAAAAAGGGAAATAAATATAAATAATGGACTTACTTGATATGAAATTAAGCTGATATGCCGAGTGGTATATTTATTTCGACATTTTGTTCGCTTGTCACCAGTGTCACATTTCAGAAAAAATAATTATCAAATTTTACCAAAAAAAAAAAGCATGCAAAAAATATTTTTCTAAATATATACACTTTATAAAATTTAAAAAAAGCATGCAAAAACTATTTTTTTAAATATATACATTTTTTAAAATTTTTAAAAAAAACATGAAAATATTTTTCTAAATATATACACATTTTAAGTAAATAAAAATGAAACACGAATACAATAAAAAAAATACATGTAAGCAATAGAATTTAAATAAAATAATTACACCTTCTCCGAAATTTGGTACTCATCCCAATTAATTCCCGAAACGATTTCAATAAATTTTTTGAAATTTCTCAATAACGCTATGAACATCAGACATTATGGAAATATAACAATAAATTAACAAAAATGTATAAGATAATAATAAATTGACAAAACGAAATTGGGCAAAAAGAACAGTTTACGATTTTAAAAATATAAAGGAAAATATGAGAATTAATAAAAATTTATAAATA
Source organism: Latrodectus hesperus (assembly GCA_037975125.1). Lineage (NCBI taxonomy): Eukaryota > Metazoa > Arthropoda > Arachnida > Araneae > Theridiidae > Latrodectus > Latrodectus hesperus. Next base: position 5,828,522 of record JAJQOW010000014.1, read on the forward strand.
ATAAATAAACCAAATAAAAAGATAAATATAATTAATAAATAATGTAAAAGAAATAGTAAAAAAGAAAAATTCACGATGTTTGGATACTGGCGACAACGAAACACAACTGAGGGGAATCCCTAATTGCTCCAACAACAGCATACAGAAGTCAAATGGCTTCCAGTTGAAACGTAAAAAAAGAACAAAGAAATTTAGAACAAAGAAACTCGAAGTGAAACTAAAAAAGCTGTTGCCACTGAAAAAAGCACATATATAACGTAAAAATTATGTAAAACACGAGAAAAACGAAATCTGGCAACCAAAAAATAAGAATAGTAACAAAAACTGAATTTGGCAACACTACAATAAAAACAAAAACTGAAATCGGCAACACTACGATCAAAACAAAGGGCGCCAGATTTGGCGAGAAATCATATAAATGGGGATACGAAACTTATACCAACTTTTCAACATCCAATATAACGTATTGCTGTGTAATATAATAAAGTATATTCTCTAATCCTACACTTTATACTAAATTAACAGCATTGATAACGGTCTAGTTATGTGACTTTAGATAAGTAACCAGTGACATCAAAACTTTCAACATATCGCAGAAATGATTGATGCAAATTTAATGAAAGATTAATGATTTCAAACCCCCAACATTTTCTGACCTTTGATATATACGAAAGCAATAATACCTATATATATATTTTTCATCTATGCTTTTGAAAGCATTATTAACAATGATGTTTCAGTTCCTTTTTCGTGGACAATTATTTTTATCAATGGCATTTTAAACTCTTGCAAAATAATCTTTTCTATTTGTCGTGCCTTAATTGATGTGATACAGTCATGTAGCAACTGAAACGAATTACCTCTTTTCCAATATTTATTTTCTTGAGCAATATTTGCTGAAATTTCAACCCCTTTTCAAAGATTTGCCTTTTTTAAATCATAGGCTTCCGGAAAATTATTGATAATTTTGAGAATATGAATAATATTTTTATAACGAATGTTTTGCTGCTGGATATTATTCCCTTTGCAATCTATTCACACTGCCTTTTTATTTATTTGAATCGCAATCTGCTTTTATAACTACCACCAGTTAACATTTTGCATTTATAATTAAATTTTTTCTTCGTATACAGCATCTCTCTCATTGGATGACTGTTGGGGACATGACAAATTTGGATATAATAGAACTTTTGAATCAGTTTGCTAAAAGACACTCTATACAATTTCAATGGGTCCCCTCCCATGTTAGATTGATTGGTAATGAGATTGTCGATAATTTGGTCAAGGCTGTCACTGCTGATAACCGCCAAATCAACCTATTCTGAAAATTCCTCAATCTAAAGGAAGGAACTAAGTACACTTTGGAGAGTTCCCCTGCTCATCCGTGGTACTTTGGCAAAAGGCCTCCCCTACTCATATTCTAAGCTGCTTGGATTTTGCCAAAAGTGACATTCTTAAAGATCCTACACTATTTTTGGACTTATTGGAAATAATGGGTTTTATGGAGATGGTCTAGCATTGCTTGATCATCTGGGATTAGCAAAACAACAACATCTTTGGCAAAAGATCTAGTTGGTGTCATAAGCTCACTATATCGAGGAAACAGCAGAAGGCTCTCTCACGATTTCTGAGAGGCCATATCAAATCATTTACCTTCCACTAGGTCGAGAGGCTATTTTCAGAGTATCATTGGTGTCAGGCTGTTCAAGCCTCCCCCGATCATATTCTTATTTATCTAAATTTTATAGTTTTAGAGATTTTAAGGGATCAGATTTTATTTTTGGACCTTCTGGACATTTTTGGTTTTATGGAGATGGTATAGCTTAGCTGCATCATCTGAGATTAGAAACAACAGCAACTTTTGTGTTATTTATGCAAATCCACGTAAAGAGGGATGAAAACCTATTTGTTGTAGACTTAAAATTTGGTACTGTGTGAATTTCGGTTTTTTCTTATTCTACTTCCCTCGATACATAGAACACATTCTACGGAAAAATATTTCTCCAAAGTTCTTGAGTCTTTTAAATCTTCGATCAATCAACAGAACATACTTACTCCATAATTGAGAACTAAAATTGCAAGTACAGAGTCCATCCTCCTCATCACTACTCACTAGTAAGTACTGAAACAAAAGTTCAGAATTGATGGCAAGATAATGTTATAAAATTGTTTTTGAACCTTAGTACATGAAAAAAGACGTTTTGTGTTGCTTAAGAATGTTACGAGCAACATTTATAATACTTTTTTAAAGTATTTTGATTTTAGTGAGAAATGAATGCTTTTATTCATCATTTTTTTTTTTTGCCTATTAAAATAAGCCACATTTAAGAAAAAAGTTAACAAGCGTACTATGATATTTTGTACATTTATATAATTGATGTTGGTCTTAATAAGAAAACAATATTTTCCTGAACTTTTAAAAAACATTAAGTTTAAATTCAAACAATACTGAATTATTTATTAATAAATACAAACGACTAAAATCCTCAAAATACGGAATAATACAAATGTAAAGTGCTTAAATTATTATTTTTTAATTAAAGGTGTTTATAAGATTGTAAATTTAACTGTACAAATATATTTCAACGTAAATGATTAGTAAGAAATTAGTATAATTTACAATATAACATTTCCCAAAGCAAATTTGGTAATATATATTTAATTAATATAAACTGTTATATAAAAATTATATTTCTGATTAATATCAATGATCATTTTTTTTAGTTTTCTGTAATACTCTTCAACAACTATTCAAGTAAATGTATAAAACTATGTATGCCATTTCTTATAATGGTATCTGCATACAAATTAGACAAACATTTTGGCTTTCCAAATAAAATAACGTTTATAAAACTACATGCATAATTTACTTTTAAACAAGCAAAAAATTCTTTTTTTATAGCTATAAACTAAATATCATAAATTTTTATAAAATTATTACATGCATAATTATTACCAAAGCTATTAATTAATTAGATACTCATGAATCATCAAAATTTATTTGAGATAATTGATCCCTCAGAGATAAACAAAATCTCCCATTTAAAGTGCTGAAGGAATGTTTATATATATATATATATATATATATATATATATATATATATATATATATATATATATATATATATATATATATATATATATATATATATATATATATATATATATATATATATATATATATATATATATATATATATATAGATAGATAGATAGATAGATAGATAGATAAATAGATATAGATATAGATAGATAGATAGATAGATAGATAGATATTAGAAGCGATCTTAAAATATTGTTTCAGGCCTTTGGAATTGAAGAGGTTTTATTCATAGATTTAAAAAATTCGCATAGTTTAGGAAAACCTTTATTTTTAATTCTTTTGAATACTTTTGTTTAACATATGGAAGAAAGTTTTTTTTTTCAAACCTATAAACATTGGCAAAATAGTTCGTAAAATTAGTCTTAGATCTTAAAACTAACTGTTCTTTCTTTCTACTCTTAAACTGTCCCCTTTTTCTCTCTAGTTCATGTAAACTACACAGTTAGAAAAACTATTAATACGTGCTATATAAAAAACACTTACAAAATAAAACTGATGTGGAAAAGCAACACTTATTTTCATTTTATTGATAAAAAATCCGGAAAACAATTACTCATTTTTTTTTCTGCTTCAAATTTACATTTTTAAGAGCAAATTTTCTCAATCTTCTTCAAGTAGTCAATTTTTAATGTCTTTTTTCAAAAGAAAGTATTTTAATTTTGTTAGTTATTTATCTGCTTGTTTTTCAGATGATTCTAGCACTTCATCATTTTCTGTTTGTTTGATATATGTGTGTGAAAGTTCTTTATCACTCTCATTCATTATGCTCTCAATCATTTAATATCCAAAGCATTTACAAACAAATTATATCTGAATCCTTATCCAAAAATCTTAAAATTAAATTTCCGAAACCAGTGGATTATTTATGGAAGTTTATGGATGAGTAACTCATTTTCATTCAAATCATCAGGTCAATGTTCCTGGCTTTCCTCAGTATGGTAGCTTTTTTAATAGTCTCTCAAAATGACTTAGGTATCGTTTTCATGCAGCAATATTCTAACCATATATTGAGTGCATTGCTCTCAGAATGCAATTTCCTTAAGTGATTCTGAACCATGATCACTTCCTACAAGAGTACATTATGATATTTACTTTTGAAGATACTGTTTATACTCTGATGTATGAGGTGTAAGACGGGAATTAGATAAAGACGAAATAATTCCTTTGAATTTCTTAAAAAAGTCCAGAACTTCAATATCTTATGAGCAGTTAACTATCCCCAAATTGAAAGATTTGCCACTCCTTAATAAAAAAAGTCAATCCAAGTTTCTCAACTATAAAATAAAAATGACAAAAAAATGAAAGAAATTTGCAGAAAAATGAGTTTTTGTCAAAAAGAGACTTTGAAGTTTTCGTTTGTAAATGGGAATCGTTCATTATTATGCGTCATTATCATTATCATTGCGTCTGTTTGACCATATTAGGGACTATCCACTTTTTCATAAAATCATGAGTGTTTTTAAATCAGAGATTTGCAAGTACGAGTGTCTACTGTATTTTTACTGTCTACAATTAGCTACTTCTCTATATTTTAATTTTGGTACATTCAATGCTCTTATGTTTGCTTTGCTCTTGAAGTGATCTGCTGACAACTGTTGATGCCAACAGATGGCACTACTATGCAAGAGTATCTTTTAATGGATTATAACATTCTGGTGAAAAAGAATCAATCATATTGCCACAGTAGAAAATATCTCTCTTTGACGTGTGTCTTGGTGGATGCAGATTTTTCAGAACAACCTGAACTAATTTGATGTCAACCAGGCAGCCAATTTTGTGTTTTAACGAGTTGTTTTTCATTGTTCGTTGTAAGATGTAATTAATTTATTCGTAATTTTGATTGGTGCTCTAAATTTATGTAATTGATTTTGTGTTTGTTAATTAAATTTGATTAAATCTCAGAAACAATCATGAGGTTTAATCAAGCTTCAAGTCTTAATTTCATGAGCTAGTTTAATAGTTCACAGTTTCATTAATAAACCCGCTGGCAATTTAACTACATTTATTCAGGAGTTTATAGTTAATATCGCTTTTATCTGATGTAAAAGATTGAAATACTGACAATATCTAATAATTTCTCTAGGTTTGAAAACAAGAAAATTTATGATTATCTTATTTCTAACAAAATTTCTAATTTCTTTATTTGGAATTTCAAATCAAATGAACTACATCGCATTAGCTTTTATATACATCTTTAATTATTACTATTTTAAAAAAGAATATTTTTTTGGACTCTACTCTATAAAAAGAATAACTATATACCTTCGAAAACTTTCGTACTAAATTATTTCTGTAAATTAAAATCATGCTACAAAGATGCAGGGGAATGGCATAATTCCTCATTATTAGTCCAAAATATTTTCATACTATTAGATGTTAATATGAAGAGCAATTAAAAATTAAAATATAAAATATGCAAAATAAAAAGTAGAAGATAAGGACCGATTTATTCAAATATTATTTAAAATAAAATTTAATTGAAAATATGTATGAAAGAAAGCTGATATTAATGGCACCAAACATTGTGTCTGTTCTAAATAGTATAAATAAAAAAGCAGCTGAAAAATTGCACATACTTAAAGAATAATAGTCTAATAAATTACAATTTAAGGATCGGACAGTTGATTGTTGGACTTGTAAATTTGCAAGTTACATATTTAGACATTTGTTTCTTAAAATGTTTTGTCAAAATATTATGTTTATTAAACTGTCATTTGCAGCCTAAAGTTTCAAAATTTTTATTGAAAAATAAATATTGACTCATAAATAAAGCATCTGAATCTGATATTTTTTAAATTTTTATCAAGCTATTAAAATGTAATTTTGTACCACTATATCCTATTTAATAAATATATATTAAATTTAATCATATATATTATTTTATATCTAATTTTTTAAACATATATATTTATTTAAAAATAATTACATGCTATTTTTTTAATGTTTTCTAAACATATGAAATTAAATCCTAACAAAAATGAAATTGTTCAGTGCTGCCATCTATTAAGAAATATCTGAGACTTAAATTATACATTTTTAAAACAATTTTCTTTCTAAAAAAAAAAATAACCTCTAATTTTTAACAACTTATGTAAGCCGAAATAAAATTTTAAATTATTATGACAATATTTTTATTTAGAATTACATAATTTTACTCAGCCTTTCTGTGAATTGGATTATTTTTGAGAGTGGTAGAACAAGATTATGAGTATATGGGGTGCTGTTTTAATTAGTTTTTAATAATTGCAAGTTTTTAATAAAACACACCATATATTAAAAATTGAACTAAATTTTATTTTTAATTAAAGAAAATGTTAAAGAGAGTTGCAAATACAAAATTCTCTGAGAGGGAAACAAACTCTGAACTAGTCCGTTCACATCGTCGGGGAAAACGTGAATCTCCCTCTTGCTCACCATGCGGTATTGTTCCGGAGAAAATTGGTGTTGCCAATGTTCAGCTAGAAAGTTTTTCTAGTTGCTGCTGCCAACTTCCGAGCAGAAGTGTTTCACCACATTACTCCCCCCAAGTGCCTAAGGCACGAGGAGTTAGAGATATCGTGGGTTGAAACGAACTCTTCTGCCGGATCGCGTAGTTTGCACAGGGGGTACTTCGTTTACAGCAGAGCCTTGAATCACAGGAACAGGCATCGCTTTCGGAGAGTTCGGTGGAACTTGGGTAGCAATGGGAACAGGAACTAAAGATTCAGGGGGCCCAGGCACCAAAAATGCTGGCTTAAGACGGTCGACATTGATAACAGCTTCTTTTCCTTTAATGAGGAGAGTGTAAGTTTTATTAAGCCGTTTAAGCACTCGATAAGGACCATCATATGGACGAGTCAACGGAGGTTTTACTGCATCCTGCCTCACAAACACATGAGTGCACGAATCCAAAGCTGGGTGCACGAAATACTTGGGTTTGATATGAGCTGAAGTGGGCAGTGGTGCAACATTTCTCATAGACTCGCACAACTTTTGTAAGAAGGAAGCTGGATCCATGGAAGTAGAGACACTTGTTGTCTGAAAGAAATCAGCAGGCAGCCGAATTGTTGTACCGTAAAGCATCTCAGCACAGGTACCACCAAGGTCTTCCTTGTAGGCTGATCGAAGACACAGCAATGTAATGGGCAGGCTTGATGTCCACTGGACGTCATTGTGGCACATTAACGATTGTTTTAATGATCAGTGAAACCTCTCGATCAATCCGTTCCCGGCAGGGTTGTATGGAGTTGTGCGAATTCGGTGAATGCCAAGGATTTTGTTGAGATTCGTGAATAAGTTCGACTGGAACTGACGACCTTGATCAGTTGTTATGGTGGTAGGTACTCCAAATCTTGCGATCCAATGAGTAACAAAAGTTCGGGCGATGGTTTCTGCGGAAATGTCCCGTATCGGAATTGCTTCCGGCCAGCGAGAGAATCTGTCCATCATTGTTAAAAGATAAGAATATCCTTCCGATGGGGGTAAAGGTCCGACAATGTCCAGGTGCACATGTTGAAAGCGTTGTAAGGGGACAGAAAAGGCTTGCAAAGGGCTATGGTTGTGTCTGGAAACTTTTGACTTCTGGCAATCAATGCATGCGCGAGTCCATGCAACACAGTCTTTTGAAATTGAAGGCCAGACGAAACGAGAGAGAATCAGTCTTTTAGTCGCTCGTACTCCTGGGTGGGAAAGTCCATGGAGGGAGTCAAACAGAGTTTTTCGGAGAGGAAAGGGAACAAAAGGACGGATTCGATCGTTGGTTACATCACAAAATAATTTAAGTCCTGGGGACATTTCCATCTTCTGTAGCTTTAAGGAACTACCTGAAGTTGAAAGTAATTGAGTGAGTTCAGCATCATTTTCCTGGATTTCAGCTAAACGTGCGAAATCGATGGCGTTATTACTATTAATGGCAAAAATTCTCAATAAGGCGTCGGCAACTGGGTTGTTTGATCCAGAAACGTGTTGAATGTCAGTGCTAAATTGAGCGATAAAATTCATATGCCGAATTTGTCTAGGAGATGCAGAATTTGAATTTTTTTAAACAAAAATGTAAGTGGACGATGATCAGTAAATATAGAAAATGTTTGTCCCTCAAGGTTGTGCTGAAAATGTTTTACAGCAGAATAGATAGCCAATAATTCTCTATCATATGTGCTGTATTTGGTTTCAGCTGGCGTCAGTTTCTTGGAGTAAAAAGCTAAAGGTTGTAAACCTTTGGTACTTTGGGAGTGCAATACTGCTCCTATGGCTATATCGGAAGCATCTACCATTAATGATAGCTGCTGATCAGGGGAATGGAAACCAAGGGTGACTGAATTCATTAAATCGCTTTTGCATTTTTCAAACGCGGCAGTTGTTTCCTCTGTCCAAAGAACAGGGCGTTTGTCATTCTTTTTAGAGTTTTTTAGAAGTGAATGGAGTGGGGCTTGAGTAGCTGCGGCCATAGGCAAGAAACGACGATAAAAGTTTAGCATAGCTAAAAATCTTTTAAGTTCAGACAGTGTTTCAGGCTTAGGAAAATTAGAGATTACTGCTGACTTTTCGGGAAGAGGGCTTACACCAGTGGGAGTTATTAAGCAACCAAGAAATGAGACTGATGTTTTTCCAAGAACACATTTAGAGGGGTTCAATTTTAGTCCGTATTCGCGGAGTCTATCAAAAATGATGCGAAGGTGTTTAATATGTTCGTCTTCGGTTGTCGATGCTATAAGGAGATCATCGAAGTAGGGGACGCAAAAATCCAATCCGTGAAGCACTTGATGTATGAATCTTTGGAAAGTTTGACCGGCGTTACGAAGTCCAAATGGCATTTTCAGGTATTCGAACAAACCAAATGGGGTGGTTACAGCAGTTTTCGGTACGTCCTTAAAATTGACGGGAATCTGATGATACGCTCTTGCCAGGTCGAGGGTAGAAAAAATATTTTTGCCGAAAAAAACCTGTGTACAATCCTGAATATGGGGTACAGGATACCTGTCAGGAGTTGTCACAGCGTTCAAGCGATGGTAGTCGCCACAAGGGCGCCAATCACCGTTAGATTTGCGTACCATGTGGAGGGGACTGGCCCAAGGGCTTTTGGACGGTTGAATAATTCCCTGAGACATTAGGTATTCGAACTCTAAACGCGCTGCTTTGAGTAATTCTGGGGCCAAACGGCGGGGTCTGGAAAATACAGGGGGTCCCTTAGTTTCAATGTGATGAAAAATTTCATAAGTTTTAATGTCATTTGTTACTAAAGAAGGGTTTGTAAGCTCAGGATACTCAGCGAGTAGTTTTTCAAATTTGGAATCGCCGATAAGTACGGATATGTTGGAATCCAGGGAAAAATTATTGAAAGATATGCCGTTTGATGAGAGAGACGTTCGAGAGTCGATCAGACGGTTATTTTTGACATCGACAAGTAATTCAAAATGTTTAAGAAAATCAACACCTATAATTGGTTGGTTTACGTCAGCAATGACGAATAACCACGAAAATTTTCGGCGGAGATTTAAATCAATAATGAGGCGTTTATTGCCAAATGTAGAAATTTTAGTGCCATTTGCTGCATATAAGGCTAAATTTTCAGAGGGTGTGGTTTTTGGAGCGTATTTTTTAGGCAAAACAGATATGTCTGCTCCTGTGTCAATTAGGAAATTTAATTTTGAAGACGGGTCGGCCAGAAAAATACGATTCACTTGGCGGTCGCTATATTGGCCAGTGAGCTATCGCCGGTTTAGTTTCCCGATTGACGAAAAGAGCATGGAGCTTGGCACTTTCGCGCTTGATCACCGAAATTTACATGATAAAAACAAAGCTCATTCGTACGTTCCTTGTAGTTACTGAGGTTAGTGCGAGAGCGGGAACTATCGCGAGATCTGCTGCGTTGAAATGATCGGCGGAAATTACGCCTAGGGCTACGGGAACTGCGTTCCAGGGCGGTGCTTAATTCGCTAACCCGTTGAGTTAACTGCGCCACTTGGAGTTCCAAGCGAGCCGTGACAGCATCATGAGAGTTAGGGGTGATAGCATTTACATACGAAGGGATAGCCAGATCGCTTATTTTGTCAGCAACTGCGGCTATTTTATTCAAATCGTCCTCGCTGAAAGCGGCTAAAATAGTCTGCGTGTTATATGGCAGCCTCGTTAGCCATAACGAGCGTAAAAGCGCTTCACCCACGGTATCCCCAGCTAATGAACGCATGCGATTTAGTAATTGGGAGGGTCTTTGGTCACCGATTTCTACTCCTTGCAATAAGGTTCGAATTCTAGATGTTTCACTTTCGGAATGAACAGAAATTAGGCGTTTTTTAAGGCATCGTATTTCTCGGTAGTAGGTGGTCTCTCTAAAATGTCGTGTACCGAATTTAGTATATCGGGATCTAAGCAGGAGACAACATGATTGAATTTTGTTAGATCGGACGTTATATTCGCCAGGAAAAACTGCGATTCCAACCTAATAAACCACAGGGAAGGGTTAGTTTTCCAGAAAGGTGGTATTTTTACCGAAACGTGTGCAACCTGCGAAGCTGTGTCTTCGGAGGGAGGGTTTTGAGTAACGGAAAAATCATCAGATAAAGGCATGGTCCAAATTTATCAGAAAAAAATTACAAAGTATACAAATCAATAATAGGGAAGTGCGTATAGTTTTCAATACCAAGATATATAAATAAAAAATACAATAAACACAAAAAATATTAGCTATGAATTATAAAAGAATCAATGAATATTCATATAATGCAATACATTAAATTAAATAATAAAAACACAGCATGATGCGAAAGGATCGCCTAAATTGTAGAGTAGTGAACGGAGTGTAGCTCATGAGGAAAAAAATATGTACTAATAATAATTTAACTAAGAAAAACTTTGTGTTAAAATATATATGCACAATTTTCCAAGAAACCAACCCAAGTGAAGAACCAAAGAGCACATAACGCTACGTTTAAGAAAATTATAGAAAGATCCTACCTGCATCCTAGAAGTTATGAATGATTACCAATCAGCACTGACATTTACTCATGACATCTCACGGCGCTGGAGTTACTTCCAAATCCTAGTAGGGCTTGAGGAATAGCGTGTTCACGTAGTGGTCACCAGATATGGGGTGCTGTTTTAATTAGTTTTTAATAATTGCAAGTTTTTAATAAAACACACCATATATTAAAAATTGAACTAAATTTTATTTTTAATTAAAGAAAATGTTAAAGAGAGTTGCAAATACAAAATTCTCTGAGAGGGAAACAAACTCTGAACTAGTCCGTTCACATCGTCGGGGAAAACGTGAATCTCCCTCTTGCTCACCATGCGGTATTGTTCCGGAGAAAATTGGTGTTGCCAATGTTCAGCTAGAAAGTTTTTCTAGTTGCTGCTGCCAACTTCCGAGCAGAAGTGTTTCACCACAAGTAATTAGTTATTAATTTACTTTTTAATATTATTTACAATAATTTTTAAAAAAGAGCAATGGATATTGCGTTTAATCCAGAAGAATAAGTATACTAGTTATTTTTTTATCAACTAGTTATTTATAAATGCATTTAATTATTCTTTTATTCTTATATATTAATAAAATTATTTTAAAGTTTTATTAGTAAAATGTTTCGTAGTTTAATTTCGGTTGTGTTTTATCCATCATTAAAAGTTCTCAAAGTTACCATCTTTGAAATAAAATTAAAATTATTTCAATTTTTTCTTGATTTCAACTTAGTTAGAATTGCTAAATAAATAATACGAACAATAAAAGATAAGATCATTGTTAAAAATAATAGGAATAGTAAAAACAAAAAAAATTGAATAAGGTAAAAAAAAAATATCCAATACAATTTTCTGAAACAATGTATTTTTAATTAGGTACTTAAAAATTAGGTACATTAAAAATTAGGTACTTAACAATTATACACCCCCTAAAGTTTCTTATGGTTGATATTTCTTATGGAGAAGTGAAAATAATCTAACGTAAATACGATGATTTTATTATCTCAGAATAATATTTTAAATTTAATAAATACTAAATTGAATTATTTGTGCAAAAATTGACTAAAATGTGATAAACCAGTGCTTCTTAAACTTTTGTAATTCACGACCCCATTTATGATTGCGAGTTTCTTGACGACCCCATACAAATATAAAAGAAAAATAAATTAATATTTTTTGATGATTTATTTATTAGGTAACAATATACATATACATATAAAAATATATAAGTTTAGAATTCGTTTTGAAACATAGAAAAATCTAAAATTAAAAATTGCACAAAAAATTATAAAATTGTATTTATTATAGTTTCAAAAATAAAAGTGGATTCTGACCGTCTTAATTCTCTCGAATATATTCAAGTAGTTGCGTGGTAAGTATTAAATTAAAGTATAAGTTAAAAATTTAATGAGATGGATGTGCCTGTTTTTTATTGCACAACAAATTAAACCTTGGTGGAATGTTTGAAACTGCTGGAAAAATTTTTTTAAACTGACAAATTCGGAATAACATGCACTTCGTTCACAATCAAACAATGAGAATAAAACGAAACGTTTATATAGTTTCTTCAGCAATAATACCTCGAAATTTTGTTGATAATATTTCTCAGGATCATTTCGGTTTCGGTTTCAGGATCATTTCGGTTTTTCGGTTTGTACCTGCACTTCTATTAAGAGTATTATAATACTCTTAATAGAAATGCAGGTACAAACAATCTTTCCGAACTAGAAGATTTTATGATATATTTATCTACGATAATTGTTATTTTATCTTTATAACAATAATTTTACAAGTTAAAAAACATTTTCTGTTAAATTGTATTTTTATCTCTCGCGACCCCAGAATTTTGCTATGCGACCCCAAGTGGGGTCGCGACCCATAGTTTAAGAAGCCCTGTGATAAACTATTGTAAATAAGCTAAAACTAGTTGGTGCAAAAGATTGCTTGGTGATAATTTTGTCGGTTAAAAGAAGCATTACAGTTTACAAGTCACCAAGGGCACAAAAAAAAAGGAAAAAAACTAAATACAGCAAATATTAGTTTTGTTTCATAGAAGATAGGTACTATTAGATTATACTTACGCAATCGATCACCAATGAGAAAGCGCGCGAAACAGTTTCCGCCAGAAATGAAAATTTGTATAAGTTTTATCAATAAGTGATAATATAGTTTAATTTATAAAATATAAATAAAATGCTTGTATTTTTTTAGCAGTTTCTGAAAACGAAAGCACTTTTAAACAATACATGATGCAAATGAAATATTTATGACAATAATTTACTATATTTCCATTTCCGTTACAGCGATTATGAAAAGCCCGAATATAATGGAAAATCACCAAAAATTATTATTATTTTACAATTATCCTAAGTTTATATCTGAATACCAAATTAGTAACAACGCATTTTCTATGAAATTAAGAATAAGCTCGTTCTACAAGGTAAATTTTACTACTTGCACAAAGTTATGATAATTATTTCATAAAATCCAAGATAAAAATGAATCACGAATAAATAATTTGCTTCAATTATTTTTAAAATAATTAGATGTAATAAGTACATAATATTTTCTCACATAAATTATCATATGTAATAGTTAAATATGGATTTTTTTATAGATTTAAGAGATAAAACCAAACAATAACTAATATTTTTCAAAAGTTTTATTCTCAGAAAAAAATATGCAAAGTAAGTTATAGTTGCAATATATTTTGTAATAAGAAAATAAAATTATCTTTGTTTTCTGAAGAGTTATACTTGTTAGAAAATTATTTTTTCTTAATTTTTAATTACTTTATTAAAGAAATAAATTATTTATTCATAAGCTTCATAATTATAATTTTCATAAATTGATTAAATACAGGTTTATTTTAAATTTAACATTATTTGTTAATTAATGTATAGGTAAAATCATTTTATTTTAGTGACAATAAGTTGGGATAAAAATTAAGACATGTAGATTTGTACGTGTGCATATCCCTTCATATCCTTTTTAATATTCAAATATATAAATGTGAGTTCGGGTCGTGGTAGCCTAGTGGTTAGGGTATTGGCCTTCCATCCGGAAAGGTGGGGTTCGATTCCCATTGTCGCCAAAACCCACCATATACATGCGATATACGTGCTCGTTAAATCCATGGAATCGAGTGAGTCTTATCGTAGCTCGTTGAGCAGTTATCATGAGTGCAATGGTCTGGAGAAATTTATCCTTCTGAACAATGCCATATTGAAAGAGTAATCGTCTGATGCTGCCATCTATCGGATGATTTGAAGAGCAAAAGTCGTACTTTCACCTTCATGGTGGTCTTTCTTAAAACGAAAGACGCCCCAATTGACTTAAATTCGCATAGCCAAGTCATAGCGAGCTTGGATTGTTCAGGTGTCATTAGTAACAACACTCTACCATAAATTCAAATGATTACGACGATCCAATTTAAGTCTGATTATTATTTAATTTTCCGACTTCTTATTTTTTGCTTAAATTCTCTCGATACCTTTATTGTTTAAAAATAAAAGCTTGCAATATACTTATTATGGATATTTACTCCGATGACGTGACCAGTTGATACGGAGATCAATTTCTGAATCAGTGAATTATGAAGTCAACTTCCACAGGTGTTTCCGAATTGTTTGGCGGACCCTGAAATTTTCGTGAAATATAGAAAACAAGTGAAATAGTGTATCACGTTTTCTTCATTCATGTGTTACAACAAACCTCACACGAACACTTCAATTATTTTCCTATTTTGGTGACATCCTTTTTTTAAAAATATTGTAGGAATTTCAAATCTTAAGAATGTCTTATTTCATGGTGATTCTCATACTTGTTATTTCCTACTCAGTACATGCAAACATGTGCATATATATATATATATATATATATATATATATATATATATATATATATATATATATATATATATATATATATATATATATATATATATATATATATATATATAAATTTCGTGTCACGATGTATGTTCTCGATAAACTCCGAAACTACTGAACGGATTTTGATAAAATTTTGTAACCATTTATAATATAGTCCAACTTAAAAGATAGAATAGTTTTTATCTCTTAATTATTATTCTCAATATTTATTATACGACATTAATGTTTATTTATTGCTTAGTTCTGTAAGTTCCTAATAGATGGCGGTTTAGCATCTAAGTTGCACAGATATTCGGCAGATGGCGACGTGTTTATTTTTCTAGATTATACATCTTCGAGAAAATTAACGTGCGCGCGCAATCGCGTGGTTAAATATAGAATTTACATATATTTTTATTATTATATTTTCATGATGTACATATATTTTCATGATACATATATTTTCATGATGTATAATCATACTATAACAATTTTTTGTGAATCACTTTCATAATTATACTTTGTATTGTGTTATTATTGTGCGTGTTCAGTTTGAATATTTTTAATATTATAAATAGTAAAATAAAATTTTATTTATTGCTGATTTTCTCTACTAATTTTCATACCACCTCCAAAACATGTAAGTATTTCTTGACAGCCTTTTATTTTTTTTATTTTTATTTTATAATTTGATAATTATTAATTTATTCAGTAGAACATTTTGATCTAATTTATTTATTCAAATGATAAATTCTTTTAATTTTTTTATTTCAGTATAATACCGCGGAAAAATTTTTTAGTTTTAATAATTAAAAATTGAAAAAATAATAGTTCGATGTCAATGTTATCTACCTCATTTATAACAATTTATTTTTAGATGTTTTTAATTTATATAGTATATTTTATAAGTAAGTCACTGATTACTAACTATAATTTAATATAAGATGAATAAAATGTAAATTCAGAAAGTATATGTTGATTTGTGCTTAATTTCAAAATTTCGATACTTTACCTATTACTTTTAAATTTTTGCGAAACGTTTTATTTTTAATCTCATATGAATGAACCTATTTTAAATTTTTTTAGAAAATATTAATTTGATTGTACCCAAGAATTAGTAAAAAATTTATTCAATGTATTATAAAAACTCAGCCACATAACAATATATATATATATATATATATATATATATATATATATATATATATATATATATATATATATATATATATATATATAAAATATTCGCTTTTCGTATCCCCTGTAATTTGTACCTTTTTATTATATATATGGCCGTTTTTTAACAAATGTAACAGTTACACCCCCCTTTGTTGTGGAATTCCAAAATATACATTACCAAATATAATTAAGAAATGTCGAACTGACCAATGATGTCATCTCACGCCACTATTCTTAATGAATGAGTGACCAGTATGCTGTACCCTTCTGAGGGGTTAAGTTCTCTCGTGGCTTTTCAGGTTGAGCTCTTCTATCGAGCAGATGTGCTACAGTTGTCATGGCGGTGTAAGTATAATATCCTCCATTAAGTGATTTCTCGCCAAATCTAGTGCCATTTGTTTTGATTGTTGTGGTACCTATTTGAGTTTTTGTTTTTATTATAGTGTTGCCAAATTCAGTTTTTGCTACTTCTCAGATTTTTCAGTTTTCTCGTTTTTTTACATCATTTTTACGTTATATATCTGCATCATTTCAGTGGTAACAGCATTTATTTGTATTTTTTTTGCCTTTTTTTTATCGAATGTAAAGCGCAGCAATTTAAATCCTGTTTTTCCATATTTAATTTTTTCACTTCGGATTTAGCTCGGATTATAAATATTATCTTTCATATTCACATTTTTTATTTCGCTGTGGATATCGTGCCAGAAATTAAACTCTGATTTTTATATTCATTTTGGATTTTGCTGCATGTAGAGTCCGGAAGAAAAATGAAAGTAAGAATTTTATTTTAATTATTTTCTGCGGGCATAGAATTGTATGTTAAGTATTTAAATTTTGAATAGTGAACGAAATTATAGAATGGTCCTATTTTTTGGAATTATTCTAGATTTGTCTACTTTTATGTAGTAATGATTTGTAACATTCTATATTAAATCACTGAAATTCATTATTTTTGTTGCTTTATTTCCTTAAATTTTAATTCTGAAATAATTTAAATGGAATCTTTAATTAATTCTCATTACAGTTACTATTTTCTTATATACTGTTTTGTTGAGCAATTTGAAATCGGGGGGGGACATTCCTTTTTATTTACATGCTTATTATTGTTTTCTTATGTAGTGTTAGTCATAGTAATTCGAAATCGGGAAAAACCCTGGTTTCTTACGCCGATTGGCACCCACTCTGTGTTGCTACTTTTTTCGTCGCCACTTGGCGACGAAAAAAGTCGCAATGATCGCCAATAGAAGGGGATACCCTACTGGTTCCGTCATGGTTGTTCTTCGCAGAAAGAAATTGCTCCAATATTTATTTTTGAAGATCTGCCTCTTTAATAATCAATCTTATTTTCACCAAGACATACACACGTATATCTATCTATCTATCTATCTATCTATCTATCTATATATATATATATATATATATATATATATATATATATATATATATATATATATATATATATATATATATATATATATTTACAAATTAGCATTGTAAACCATAACTTTGAATAATCCAATTCTTTTATATCAAAGCTGATTCTTTCGGATCTAACCGATGAAACCATACTGTCACATGATTCACTCTTCCGCATATTCAACATGGGAAAGTTTATAATCCCCAAGTTATTTCAAGTAACTTTCGAAAAAGCGGACAAAAAGATTGTCGGGTCATCTTCCGGATTAAGCGAAACCGAAAGTGTTGTCCCAGCAAGACATCATCATTGACTTTTAGGCTTATGGTTGACAAAGAAAGCCTCTGAAGAGTATCACGATGCAACCTACTTTCACAAAACATTTTTGTCCCTTCGCTCATCATTGCTTACGATTTCATGGGTATGAAAAAAGGACTTTTCAGTATATATAATTCCCTTCCGCTAGGTTTGAATACTCAATGAAATGAGGAAGTGAAAGGCTTTGAATATTTTTCTTAAAACACATCAATCCACAAAGAAAATAGGCATTAAATAATCTTACATATGTTAAGAAGATTTTCAATTCTAGAGACATTTTCCCAAATTTATTTCAATCTCAGTTCAAAGAAATTTGCGTAACTTTTTATCAAAATGTTTATTGTATGAATTAAGCTTGTGTGCTATATATTATTGTATAAATGAGCTTGTGTAAGAAAATGTTGCAAATTTTATTTGTTAACAGTTAAAACATAATTGATTTGTGATAAGGACTATAAATTTCTTTTTAATTTATCAAAAATATAACCAACATTGCCTTGAACAAATTGAAACATTCTTCATAAATTAATTTTATTTCCATAATTAGTTTTAATGTATACTGAATTAACTAAGAAGTTAATATATTATTATTAATAAAGCAAAATGGTTTTATATTGATATTTAAAAGAATTCATTCATATTTAAAGGAATTGGTGTGTAATGTAAGGTTTTAATTTATTCATTGCCAAATTTTATATGCATTGCTTTTCTATTCATAATTTTTGTGGGGGAAGAACTCTCTCAGTAACAGGGTAGCCCCTTGGGGGCAAATCCTACAGTGCTCAAATCTGTTTCCATGACTGAGGGCCCTCAGGTGCGGGGCATGTGTCCCAGTTAAGTGATCAGCCTAACCTTCCAACAAGAAATTGAAACTAATAAAAATGGTAAAACATTATCACATTATTATTTGGGCACTCGATAAAACGTGTATTATGTAAAAATTACAGATTGTGAAGTTAGTCTAATACATTTATATATAAATATATTTTTTTGTAAATCTATAAACTATTTCAGTCTCCTAATTTTAAATTTAAACATTTATTAGTTAATACAATTAAACATATTTATTAAATTCAGTGATATTTTTTTAGAAAGTAGAACTTAGGTGATCAAACTTTAAATTTAAAGTATTGAAAAATGTAAATCCTCATTGTGTATAATTAATTTAAAATTATGTGGAAACATGTTTTAATGTATCTAACATATGACATATTTGAAATAGGTAACGCAATTATGAAACATTTTACTCATAAAATATATAGTCTGAAATAATTAAAGAAATATAGTATTCATTTTAAAATGTGGTTTTAAAAAATCGGATGTGTTTCAACATTCGAATAATGTCAGATTTGCCAATATCATTTTTACGATCTAAAATATATCTTGTTATTAAGAGAGGAAAAAATATTCAATAAAAATTGGATTCACTCCAATGATTTTTATTAAGATTTAATCTTAATCTTTTAAGAATGGTTGAATGGTATCTTTTAATGGAATATTTTAAGAATGGTTTAAGAAATAGAGGAATAAAAATTCACTCCATTTGAGTGAAAT
Source organism: Latrodectus hesperus (assembly GCA_037975125.1). NCBI lineage: Eukaryota > Metazoa > Arthropoda > Arachnida > Araneae > Theridiidae > Latrodectus > Latrodectus hesperus. The sequence continues at coordinate 5,847,897 of JAJQOW010000014.1, forward strand.
TATACTCGATATTTTTAAGAATGTAATTGAGCACATTCAAATGAATTTATGAATTTTTTTTAAAGATTTTTACTTACAAAAGCTTATTTGCGAAATTATCTATTTTGCATTCTTACAAATAAATTTTAAAGATATTTATAATTTATTCATTTTTCCGCTTAGGTATATTAATTACTTACAATTAGTTTACTTTTTATCATATTTTAGCAACTTACCTGTTAGAATAACATTTTTGAAAATCTTTGTATTTGTAACTCAATCTAAGTATAGTAAGTGTATTACAACATGTGATTCGTAATTTTTTAAAAATAAAACAAGTTAAATATATATATGCAATTTTTCAGCTTTGTAAGGCGCACCAATGTAATAAAATAATTAAATAAAAGTTTATTTAAATAAAATAAAAGTTATGCATTTCTAACATAGTACATATTTTCTTCAATTATTTATTACAGGTCATTTTGTAGTGTCTATTTACATAGTATATCTATTTATTAAAAGGATTTGAATTCTTAATGAAGAGAAAATAGTGCCCATCATTTATTAATTTTCTATTTTTATCTCTTTATTATTATATTAGGAAAAAAATTAATAAATTTTGTTTTTTTTATATTTTATGCAGTTAGAAACATTAAGATAAATTTTATTAAAATGCTAGTTGTCAGTAATTAAATAGTAAACATTAAAATGACAAAACTGGGTTATATATATATGCTTGACACAACAAGCAACATTTCCAATAATCTTTCAAATGCATTTTCAATCCATAAACAGAAAAGTGATTTTCATTACTATTTTTAAAGATATAAACAAAGACTAATCAGTGAAATATGTGTTATTATAATAACCATACAAGTTTTTCGGTAATATACCAAATTTTTAATTTGGAATATATAAACACTAATATGAAATATGTACGGTAATATAAGTCTTCACATAATCGTGATTTATCTGAAATACTCAAATTTTAAATTACCATAAATAAAATGATTTGTATATATGGAACATAAATATTGCTTTAGTTCGAAAAATATACCATAAAAACTGGTTTGGGTAATAGAAAATTCAAAGGAAAGTATTATGGACCACATAAACATACATCCATATTTTGTTTTTTCGTTGACTTTCATTTACAACTTCAGTGTGTTTTGATTTTTTAATCAACAAGTTTATAAGAAAAGTGGAAGTGAGTTTTTAAAAAATAGCGAGTCTAAAATAAAGTGATTTCAATATATTTAGATATTTTTTTTTAATAAAATAAATAATGTGATATTTTGAGTCCGGGATATCTATATGTACTTCCTTCAAAGAATAAATTATAAATTGTTTAAGATTCACATGAAGTAATGTGATTTGACAAAGTCCTAAAAAAATGCCAGACGCAATTTAAAATCCATCATTCAAAAAATGATGGATTTTAAATTGCGTCTGGCATAATTCAAAAAATTTAAAATCCAGATGTCATTAATCTACATCAAGATAAAAAATGCAAGAGTTTGCCTGGAAAAGTATACGAACAAATTTTTGATTGATTTTCTACATATTTTTCTCACATTTTTTATTGAAAATTATCGCAAGAAGTTGTAAATTTTTTTAACGACTATAGTTTATTGATGTCAGCTGAGAGAACATTCTACAAACTCACCGCAATAGTTAAGTGTCGGAAACGGGACTACCTGAAAAACTCTTGAGCAAGCAACTTGACAGAAATGCTTGCAAAAAGTAAAGATGCAACACTAATCTTTAGCTATAAGCACAAACTTGGCACATTCTATTTTAAAGCACGTGATCCTACAATAATCGCTAATCTTTATTGGTGATAGTTTTTAAATTTCCTGTTTAACTTTGGTCTTGAATATTACTCACCCGATAACGATTTTCTTCGTGTAATATACAACATACATTCCAATACATCAACTGCCACAAAACGTTGAAATTGTTTATTTGATCCATCAGCAATTACTATCATTGGGTTAAGGGTTAATAAAATGTGTGAATATTATCTCAATTTCTTTTACATAAGTTCATTATCCTTTCGGTAAAATCCTAGTATACGTAACGCGTTTGGCCCGGATTTAAAAAATGTCGCCAACACCAAAATTCATGCAATTCATAACCATCAGCATATGTGAGCATTTCATAATTAAAAAAAATTTTAAATCTCGAAATGGCAATACATAAATATATAATCCTTAATGTCACCAAATCCATCGCGTTACGGATACTAGGATTAAGCCATCTTTCTGCGCCAAATCCATAGCGTTACCGATACTAGGATTAAGCCATCTTTTCTGCTAATTTTTCATCACACATAACATTCTGGAGTTTCTAAGGGTTTTAATATCCAGTAGCTTTATTATAGATTTTTTGGCGGTCAACAACATTCTGGAGCTGATCTGACATAAATGGATAAGTGACAATAAAGGTTGAGTATAATTATAAAATGGAGAAAGGAGGAAAAAGGCGCATTTTATCATCAATATAGTCCAATAAGCAAATTTGTTTTTAGTGGTATTATTTTAACTTTTTATTTATTTAAATGTTTTCGCAGTTCAGTTTGTATATTTTTCCTTCAACCTTAATGAAAAAACAGTATGCCTAAGTCATTCTCGATTAAGCATGGCTAAACTGAGTATTACGGTCTCAGCTAAGCGCGAAAAGTCACTACGTCTCAGCGAAAAGTCGAATCTGGTAAAATTTGGGGATTTATTTTTTCTCGCCAAATTTATTCGCTAAGACATCATCAAAAACGATTTGTCGCCAAATGTGTCATCAAATACAGCGTCGAAATGTTACGCCGCCGCACATCCCGGAAATGCTCGCAATTTTTACTTTGAATTTTTTTTATTGGATGTAAAGCGCGGTAACTTAAATCCTGTGTTTTCATATTTATATTTTATTTCACTTCAAATATAGCGCGGAATATAAATATTGTCTTTTGTATTCACATTTTTTATTTCGGTGTGGATATAGTGCTGGAATTTCAATCCTGTCTTTTATATTCAATTTGGATTTTGCTGTGCATGTAAAGCGCCGGACAAAAAAAATGAAGGTAAGAATTTTATTTTAATTATTTTCTACAGGGATAGAATTCCTAGAATTATATGTTAAGTATTTAAATTTCCAATAATAAACGAAATTATAGAATTTGTTTTTTTAAATTATTCTAGATTTGCTTACTTTTATGTAGTAATGATTTGTAACATTCTATCTTTAATAACTGAAATTCATTATATTTATTTTAACTAGATAATATTAAATGTAATTATGTTTGCTACTTTTTTCCTTTAATTTTAATTCTGAAATATTTTTAAATAGAATCTTTAATCAAATCCTTTTACAATTACTGTTTTCTTGCATGTGGTTATGCTTAACTATTTGTAATCTGGGGAAACCCCGCTTTAATTTACATGGTTATTTTTATTGTTTTCTTGTTTAGTTTTAGGTGGAGGGATGGGGAATCCCCGATTTCTTATGGGGGGGATTGGCACCCATTCTGGGTTGCCAATCAATTTCCAATATTCTGTTCCTCCGCTTGACGAAAAATATTTCGCCAAATTCGCCAAGGTGAGATCATAATACTCAGTTTTACCCAAGCATTCCTTTTAAATTTAGAATATTTTAATTACTCCTCTTCATTTTTCTATAAGACGATGAGCAGTTTTCATACATGTATATTTATATTATTTTTTTATATATTTTTATCTATATAATATATTTTCTCATTTACTATATCATATATCAATATTATATATTATTATATTTATATCTAACTATTCGTACATAATAACTTTGGAAAATGCACAATAAGTTTGAGAAAAGTTTGTGTTTTCACTAATCTGTTTTTGTGTATATTTCCTTTGATTTTTTTTTTCAGTACCAATGAACAAAATTTCCGGTACTATTATTTATCCACACTTAGCAGAAAAAATTTCAAAAGAATAGCATATGCATTAGTTAACAATTAATAATAAAAAAATGAATTTTGAAATACTGAATAAACAGAAATTTTTATACGAATCATATAAAAATATTAATATGCATCTATATTATTTTTAAAGCAAACCTAAGTTCTCAACACATATGTTAAAAAAGTGCTAATTTTTTTTTTTGATGGAGTTCAAAGTTATTTTTTATGAGTATAATTAAATGAAATTATTTTAATGAACTATAAGTTAGTAAATGAATCCTTATTTGTGGATAATAAAATAATAAAGCGCAATAGAAATGAGATCTGAACAATATTGAAAATATATTGCTATTGTTTTAACAAATACTTTATAAAATATCTTTCGGAAAAAAAAATTATAGCTTTGAATTTCTGTAGCTGAGAGTAAAATATTTTTTTATCATTTTTCTTTTTTAAAATAAATGTATAGTTAAATAAAGCTTATAACAAAAATGAGGCTTCAATTGCATTTTCAAAGCAAATGTATGACTTAAATATTGTTAAGATTTGGAATAGTATCCAAAACTTGTAAACTTCATTTCAGATTTTGGAATTCATATTCTTTGTAGCAACTAGAGAAAAAATAATAATAAATACCAGCAATTACAAACATTTACTTTATATTTTTTTCAACTTTTTATCTTTAAAATTATTTAAAACAAATTGAAAAATATTACCCATTAATTTTTTCTGATTTACTGCATTTACACATTTCAGTTTAATTGTCGCTACTAAATGTAAACAGTATTCTGTTCTAAAACAAAATTACTATTGAATAAAATTATCTTCCCATACTGCATTTTAACTCTAAATGAACAAATTTTAAAATCAGTCTTTCAAAATCATTGATGTTAGTCTAATTGATGTGTACTAAATCAGTCAACAAAAATTTTAAAAAATAAGCAATATAAATGTATTTATTTCATCTGAAATAACCAAAACAAATTTTAACGTGAATTAATTTTAACTGATAGATAAAAAATAAATACATAGGTGTACCTTTTTTTTAAAATTCATTAAGAACTATTGTGGTTTCCTATGTTTCTCATTTCTATAAATATTATCATTAACAGAATCACAACGTAATTTTACATAAAATGTGTTAGAAATTTCAAAAATTAGATATAATTTATCAACTGTATGTAGTAAATGTGTAAAAAATAAATCGATAATTCATTTTAATAAAATAAGCACTTTTTATTATGCCCATGGGCTTCATAAAATCAGTTGTTACGAGAACACTTGGGTTCTTATTAAGTAGAAATCATTATAATCACAGTGATACATTAGTCTAATTTCAATTAGCCGCAAACAAGTATTTGTGTTTGATTTGAAGTAGCATTTTCGTTTTGAAGTCTTTCTAATCTTTTCACTGTTTCGTTTATAAATAACTCCAATTCTGAGAGTGATAAAATGTAATTTAGTTACAATTTAGAGTGTAAGTTTTTTGGTAATCACAACTTTTACACAGATATTTTTAGTCGTATTTTTACTGAACTGGAGACTAGATTGTTAGATTCTGGTAAATAATTCAGAAGTTAATGAGTTCGATTAACACCTATTGTGTGATGTTTTAACAATCGCGATGTAGCGTGTAGTGTCTTATGGTGTAAAACTCTTGTAAGGTATTTTAATATTCAGGGGATGTGGTGCTTGAAAGGCTTTTGAAAGACTTTTTAGCACCTCCGACCCACATTCATGCAGAAGGCAGGTGCACAAAGTCCATCTCCCGTTATTCAACATATATATATATATATATATATATATATATATATATATATATATATATATATATATATATATATATATATATATATATATATATATATATATATAATATATATATATATATATATATATATATATATATATATATATATATATATATATATATATATATATATATATATATATATAATCTGGGATCGAACCTTAAATCTTCCCTCTGAAGACTACTGTTTTAACTCTAGACAGGTTAAACTCTTTGCTTGTTGTTTGTCTTGATTTAGTATGCATTTTAAATGTAACTTTAGAGCGACAGCAAAATGAAATCAATCGTATTTTTTTAAATAAGAAAATTGTATAAATGTACATTATCAATTAATAACTTTTCCAAAATAACTAGAAATTTACAAAAGTGTTTGTAAGAATTACGTGAGATTTATCTGTGATTGTTACACATGCATAAATAACAATAGCTGCAAGAAATAATTTTAACCATATAAATAGAAAGTGAACTCAAATATATAATCCTTTATGGTTATGCTATTGTGTATTATATTTATTTACCCATATTAATGGTATTGATATATTTACTATAATTATTTGTCATATTTTTATTTATTGATTATAATTAAATTAATTTTATATAATAAAAAGCAAAATACCTTTTAAACCCGTGTTTTAAACTATACTATTATCTATGTAATAAGCCGCCCACCCTGTCTAGGGGTCAGCGTACCTGATGCGGACAGGGAGGTCCTGGGTTTGAATCCCTATTCGGACATGGATGTATTTTCTCCCCTGTCTATCCTATCGTTGTTCTTTCTTTGTATGAATGGGTTGTGAATGCTTGCCCACCCTATAAATGGGTACTTATAGCATGTGTATACTGAGGAAGTCAGACTCCACCCCTAATTACGGTTCAGTTGGAAAAGTGGAGTAGCGCACCCCATATTGCCAGTTTAGTTGACACAAAACAACAACATCTATATAATTAAACAAAAATATTTAAATTAAAAAATTACTATTATAATTTTTTTATAAATTATTTTTATTTAATACAAGTTGCTTTGATTAATTATTTTTTATAAATTACTTTAAATAACCTTCAAAACTGGATATTGAAAACTAATTATTAGATACACTGCTGCTATAAAAATAATTCAATTTAACTAAAAGGCACATTAAAAATGACAATTATTTTAAATATATTTTATATATACATAATTACAAAACAATTCATTTTTTGAAATTTTCCTGATAAACTGTACTATTTATCTAATAGGTTTCTAAAAATATCAAGGTAAAAGATTAAAAGTATCACACTCAAGATTAAAAGTATCTCTGCCCGGAAATATATATTTTTATTTTAAATTCAGTTTTGTGGTCATTTGTGAGACTGTTATTATGATACCAATTTTGAACTTGTTAATCTACTCGTTTTCCTGTGGTTGCCAAATTATTTAAGCTGTGGTCGCCTCGTTTGGGGCTGACCTAATTCTTTCACAAGAAGTTATTTTTATGGAATAAACCTGAGTCATTTCACTTAGTATAAGAATAAAACTTTCTATCCTTACAATCAATTAAAAAACTGAAATTCAATAACTTCCAAATTTATTAGTCTTCCTCATTAAGAATTTTTTTAATATATGTTGAGCTTTAGAATCTGAATATTTATTAAACAAATGATTAAGGTTTTTAATATTATTAAGGTTTTTAATATTAATTAAGGCTTGACTGATCATTGATTAGATAAAATTTATGTTTTTTGATATTTTTATATAACTTTATTGATTTTGTATTCTTACTTATACAGCAAATTATTAATAAAATAAATCATTTGCATTTCAGGTTTTTAAAGTGTTCTGTTAAAAGAAAACTTTAGAAAAAAACCTGCATTGTTTTTTTTTATTTAATACATATTTGTGGAAGCATATCAATTCTTTTTTTTCTTTTGTTTGTATTTTTTTCTGTCCCATTTACAATAATCTTTTGTCCTGCCTATCTCAATATACAACATTGCAAAAAAAGCTCCTATCTAGTAATTGTCGAATGAATTTTTACAATTACTAGATAGGAGCATTTCATAAAGGAATTTGTTGCAAAGTACATTTTCAGAATTAATATTTCTGTTTACATTAAATTATTTCAGTAAGAAATAACCTTTGATTTCAACTAAGAACATAATAACTTCAAACAGCTAGTGTTACACAATGTTTAAGGTTACTGTATTCTGTAATTACAGCTTGTGTTTAAAAAGCAAATTTAATAAAAGGCAATATCTAACACAATTCTCTTCAGATTAGTGTTGAAATCAATAAAAAATAAAATAATGGGTTTAAAAGAAAACACACTTTTATAGTAAATAGATTTTGCATTCGGTTTCACACACACAAATAAGAAATCACTATTAACATTATCGTTATCAGAAATAGTAGGCTGGATTTAAATCCATAATTTGCTAGGAATATTTTTATCGTAACTAGTTTGAGTTTTATAAATTCCTAAAACATACAAAAAGATGACAGTGCTTAAAAGTTGAAGTTAAAATATTTAAGATGTAAAATCAAATTATTAAATAATGTTTTTAAATAGATTTCTTAAAATAAATGGTTTATTTATTTTGCCTCATTTAATTTAGTAATTTTAAAATAAAAGTAAAATAATGTATAAATAATGAAACTATTCTTTCAATTTTGAATAATTCCTTTGTTAACTATCGAGTTTTTTATAAATGAAATAATTTTTATTTATATGAAGAGAAATTATACCATTAAAGTATTTTAGACGGATCATTCCTTTCCAATTAATAGCAAATTTAAAAGGGAGAAAGTATTTTTAATGAGTTTATTTTGTAAAAATTGGCTTTTAAATATTTATTTTTAATTTAAGCAAATTTTCTATACTTTTTATAATATAAATACATTTTCATTAAAAAAATAAGCCTAATTTGTAACTAAATGCATAATTATTAAAGTGTATTTTACACGTTAATAAAACAGTGATTGATTGTGAATGATGAAATCGCTTTACTTAATGATGGCGTAACTGAGAATCATTAGAAGGTATTCTTCAACTACCACAATGTCGAAATGTGTTCTACTAGAATGGGAGAAATGAGGCAAACGAAAACGACTTTGATTTGAATCTGCGATGCTGGGCAGTTTCGCAGTCCGATCGTTTGTCGTACTACAAAGGCTAATTGAAGTCATTATTCAAATCCAGAAAACAAAAGCAGATATCGTCTGGGAATACCATTTTTCGAAACGAATGCAGAGACTGTGTGTCCAACATGACCAGCAGCAACTGAGGTGAAACGGCTAAGACAAAAGGCAAAAGGGTACATTTAAAACACAATGGGACCGAAAAATGTTGCAACCTTGGGAATTATACTTTCTCCCATTGCAATTCAAAGAAAATAATATTATCCATTAGAATTCTTTCTCAGCCCACGCCACGTGATCAAGAGTTCGAATTGAATTGGGCTGATATGATCCAAAGTATCATTTACAAAGCAATAAAAGAAAATGTGGAAGGATTTTGGAGTTGAATCTATTGGCCTCAGTTCTAGCTCGTCCATTACGGGAATGCATTATGATCAGTTAATTGTTGTAAGCATCACTGAGCTGATGACGGACTTAATGCGTGACTGACGGCATTTATGATTCAGTTTTTTTATGTTAAAATTTAAAATGAATTTTCGAAAAGCCTTAAGCTAGTTCATAAGCACATTAGAATATTTATTACTTTTCTAACATTTTATGAATCATAACTATGCCTCAAACTTTATTTTAGCGTTTTTAGAATAAATTTAAAAACAATTATATTAAAACATAAGTAAATTTTATTAGTAACTTTCATTTGCTTACTTCTAATGATTCGAAATAGCTTAAAATAGCCTTACTATATAATTTTGAACTATATAATCAAGTGATGAAATTAGCACATAAACTACACATTTTTTATGTTCTAATTACGTTAGTACATATATCTTATACATCACGTTATCAGAACGATATAACGTCACAACTAGTTAATTAATATTCTATCAAATACTAATTGTGTTCAACTTTATAAATTTTCTTATTATTATAAATATATTTAGAATATATTTTAAAAGATATTGCTTATATTTGAACGTATAATACACCATAGGATTCCAAATCAACAAAAAAATTATTTATTTTAGTATAATGTAGGTAATAAATAATAAAATTTAAAAAACTCATACTTTCAAAATAAAACTAAAATTTTCAAAGTATTAGTTAATAAATTTTGGAAAACTCTTGGAAAAATTTACATATTTTTATTTATTTTTTCAGTGTATTTTAAACGTTTCATATCAGATTAAAATATTACATTCAGCTTGTTTTTATATATTCAACTGTATATCAGTTTCAGTTATTCTTTTTTTTATGGAATGGGAAAATTTTTTAAGATATGCTAATGTTACATGAATTCTAACACGTAAAATTGTTTAAAAGATACTTCGAAATAATTGAAATCAGCACTTTTTAAGGTCATGCATCCTTTGAACGTTTGGATCCTTTAAGATCTTTTAAATATTATAAAGTAAATGTTTTGTTTTAGTATGCTTAAATGTTATGCTTAAAGAAAAATATAAAAATTAATACGCAGTCAACTTTTAATTTTACCTGAAAACTTTCCAACACTTCAAGAAATATTTAGCACGTTATAAATGAATTATTTTGTCGATTAAAAATCGTTAATTTACTAAATGTAGACCTTTTTGAAAAAAAAAGGATTAAATGTTCTGAATCAGAGATTTAATCTTTTCTCTGGTTAGCACCATTATGAAACTTAAGATTGTTATCTAGCACTCCGTTTCGCTCCATCACTTCTTCAACAAAAGTTTTGGGTGACATAAATTTATAAAGTGAAGGTATTTTTAACGGAAATAACCATAACGAAATATATTTTACTTTTTATAATAAAAATAGTTTCTTTAAAATTCATAGATAAAAATTAGCTAACCGTTATCATAAAATTTCTACTCCTAATGGAAATTATTCCTTAAAAACATTTATGTTTACATTAAAATATCTTCATTATGAAAAGCACAAATAAAAATACCTGTATAGTTTCGAACAAAGTTATCTATTAAATATATGCTTAAAAGCTCCAAAAAATTATGCTTCTGTCAATAAAATAGAATTTTCTTAAGAAAATTACATCTGGCTCTAAAAGTGGCCATGAATTTTAAGAATATTTTATATAGATTTTCAAGTTTTTACTGTGTATCAACATAACATTTTTGGTTGTACAATTTTGATAAACACTGCTTGAGCATAAATAAGCATATATATCTTTAACAATTCTTCTATTTAAAATAAGAAAAGTTCTTATATAATAGATGTATATTTACAAGAAATTCAAAATTATTACTTGTAGGGACGTAAGAAAAAAATGGAAGTTAGAATAATACAAAACAAAACATTTATTACGACATTAAGCATGATTAAAACAGTTACCAAAGAAAATACTTAATAATAACAAACAAGGTTATGCATTACCCCAGTACATTACAAATAAGAAACAAAGTTATTTATGAACCGGATAGTTCGATTTCCATTCTTAACGTCTCTCTTCTATTCTATCTATCTCAATTTCTTATTGGATATTGAATATTTGGTAAGTTCATTCTATTTGGCAGAGTAACGCCACCTCTTGTCAGAAGAGTTAGTATAGATCTCTTACAACTGACATTATCCTTAATGATTCGAGAAAATATGATCATAAATTCTATTTTAATAGCAAATTTTTCATTGCATTTGTTATGCAATAAAACAATCCATTTACCAGCTGAATTCTTAGATATATAAGTATATTAATGTCAATCAATTTAATTATATGTAACAATTCTGTATTAAAATTTTAAAAGCAAATTTTTTACTTAAAGTTTTGATGTTTTGATAAAAAGAGATGGATTATGTTTTTTTAATACAATAGAAATTATACACATAAAGGATTTTAACCAAATACATTTGTAATATTCGTTTTAAATGCTCTATTCTAGTTCCGCAATAAATTTTTCTACTAATTTAGCAGCAGAGTAAATTTTTGAATTTCAAATTGCAACCAAATGATTGACAGAAATGATTACATTCAACTGCTTGAGTGATTTCAACTATTTCCGAGACCGATTACACCTATTTTAGAATTTTCGTTGCGATAGACTCATTAGTTGAGAAATATATAACAGTCTACCTTTTTTATTTTGGCTTCCCATTAGTCTGATTATTTAAAATATATCTGAATTGCTAAAATAAATCTAAATTAAATTTTAAAAGCGCTTTAACTAATTTATCTAATAATGCACTTGTCCTCTTGTGACTAGACATTCATAACCTTTCCAAATTGTAGTTATACGGACTTAAATCCTAGTACTTTTACTTAAAGGATACAAAACTTATTTATCTTTTGTATTCAGCATGCCTCATTTACGTATTCTATTCATAACATACGTAAATGAAGCATGCTAAATACAAAAAAGCATGTATAATTATTTCATAAATAAATATAAAAGGTCTAAATCGATCTTGATAAAAATTACCTTAAATCAAACAACCAAACACGTAAAATGCCATCTTAATTACCTTAATGCATTAGAACTTCATCTGAAAATTGCGCTAATCATAAAATCACTTCAGTTTATTTCATCTTTTTGAAGCAACCTTTATAAAAGTATCTCAGAAATATCTTATTGAAAAATGACTTCTAGCTTTCGTGTTATATTTGACAACAAAATGTACCTTTGAACTGTAATTTTTCAAAAAAATTGCAAGCAAAATCTTAAACGCAATGGTCAGTAAACTTTTTAATAAAGGTATCAAAGAACACCGTGATTTTAAGAAGGGGTTTAAACTAATTTAAAGCATAAAACCACTGACATAATAATTTTATTTACTGAAAATTTTAAAGCGCTAATTTTATTATGTTATTTAAAAATATTATAAAATACACATTTAATGAGACTGGCGAACATGCATCCTCTTGAAAGTTTTGAGTTGACAACTTTGATTTTCCATTCCATAGCAATGAAACATATATTCCTTGAAATACTTTCAAACAATACATTTTCAGATGATCGATTCAATAGTAAGCAAATATTTTAGATCTCCAATTACTCGAACTCCATCTATCAGAATTGTTGATTATCCGAATCACTCTCAGAATTTCAGAAAAAGGAATTAGACTGAAGAAGAGATGTAAAAAGAAAAAAGCTCAAGAAAAGGAAAGGTATGAAAAGAGAAAAGATTAGAATGCCATGTCTCTTGAGGAATTCAAAAATGTTCTTTTGAAAATTACTGAATGTCTAGAATTTAGTGCTGACGATATAGGAGAATGGATTCTGTGTCAGACACTGGATATAAAATTGCAAATGGTGGTAAATTTATTGAAAATGTCGAGGAAGAAGATGATCTGAATGTCCCAAGTTGAAGCAGACATAGGACCATCAGCTAATGAAACATTTTTCGACTATGAAACTGCTTTGAAGTGGATGGACCGTCAACCCGAGTATTACTGTCTAGTGGATGCGTGATTTGGCTGCTGAAAAAAGGATGATGGCAGTGAAACAGCTTACTGTGACTGACTTCTTCAGCAAGCAATGACTTCCATTAATAGCACTGTACATGCATACTGCATTAATGTACACTATTTGTTAGTACCTTAACATGTAAATGTGTTACCTTTTCATTAAATTATTTTCTTTAAAAACATATAGTTTTTCTCCCATTTTCAACATACAATGATTTATTAAAATAGACTTTTTTTTCAAAAAATCCAATTAATCAAATTTTTGATTATCCGAATGGGATCTAGACTCAATGGATTTAGATAATTGGAGTTCTTCTGTATCATACTATTTCTTCCTTCAAATTAGAAATAAAACCGTTTGTCATCTCGGTCATAATTTTTGTCTCACCTATTGAAAATGAAATAGCTTCATTATGAAGAAAAAGAAGTTTTTTTGCATTCAATTTAAGACCTAGGATTTGCTGATGAGGATAGGATAAGTGTCATGTATTCGAAAATATATTGTCTGTTCAAACTTTTAATATTTAATTAACAGTTGTAACTCCAAGTTTTTAAGAATTTCTGCCTTGTTCTCAAAATCCCTCAATAGATTTCGGATGCATATATGAAACAATTTTTAATGTATTTACCATGATTTGTTTGCCATTTTAGTCAACTCTTTGACTAATACTAAAACTTGCATAATCACTTTTGTTGAGAGATTGCTCCCAATATAGAACTCCAATTTTCGTGCATTCTGTAATTCTTCAACCGCTTTGCTCCCGTTACTTCATTTGGAGGGATCCAAATCAGCTTAAATAGTTGTTAAGTAACTTTCTAAATTTTATCTCTTTATAAACATTTTCGAAATCCATGGATTTTATATTAAAGCAAACAAAAAAAATATGAATTCTTTCGCATAAAAGTATCAAATCCATTTTAATAAATTATCAATTTATTAAACTGGCACTGCAATAAACTGTAAGATCTATAACTAAAAGATACAATTAACTACCGAGCATACTTTCTCACCACAAGCATGAAGTTTTTCGAAATGACAAACTCATGGCACTATACACGTTGACAGAAATTTTATGGTTAACTTGCTTTTGCTCAATTAATACTTTGATTCCATATACTTTCTCCTAGCCTAATAATTTATGACAATTGGTATCAGAGCCGCTATGGGTCGCAATGACCTCCAAGTGAAATGGTACCTCTGGGGATGGCAGGCCAAGTATTGGGATTCTTCTGCTAATGTATAATATTGGATTCTTCGGTCTATATATTGGGATTCTTCTGCTTGGTCCCTGCTTCAGACTCCACCCGGCTGCTTCTATCCAACTGGTAGAGCCCAATCCAGAGCTGGGTACAGAGAAGCATGTTGGTGCAACAACAATTTGTATCAGAGTCCTATTCAAGTATCTAAAATAAACAACCACTTACAAACAGCTCTTCTGATTTAATAGATAAAGTAATGTACCACATGAAAAGCAGTAATGAATCATTTGTGAAGAGTTCTGCAGATACAAACGTCATCTTTTTGTCTAAAAATGGACAACGGATTAAATGCGATTACCTATAATGATGAATCTCAAGATTTGGTTTAAATTATTATTTTTTTAATGTCCAGCTACTACTAGTATTTCCATTTTCAGCTCTTCAAGTGTAGCGGAAATGATAGTCACTTATAATGTGGGACACCTAGTGTGTGCAGCGTTGTTGCCCCGAAAGTGTCTGGGTCTTCGCAATTTAGAAGCAGAGACCAATCAGAAGACCCCCAGGCATTTCCTGCCTTCCTCAGAAGCATCATTTCACAATTTATATTATTTTTAGCATCGTATTTTTGGTAAATAATCTGCTTTTGTTAGGTTAGGTTACGACAAAAAAAACTGTTTTGCTCGCATTAAGTAAGATTGAGTTTTTATTTGAAACCTAAGCAAAATTGATGGATTGATGATTTTTAAAAAAATGATTGAAAACCAAAATGATGAAGGTAAACAAGGCGTTTGATTAACAAATGAATGGGGAATTAGGCCGCCTGAAAAGACAAAGATGAGAAAAAAATAGAGCCTATTAATTTGTTTCAAAAGAGAAATTTTTGCGTCAATTTTCTCTTTAAGACTCGTTGACAAATCTAAGATCCAAGAGAAAGAAAGAGATCCGATACCAAGTTTTTCTCTTAAAGAATTTCTTGCTTGATCATATCGACTACACGATAGCATTATGTGATCCATGGTTTCTCTTTCTCCACAACAGCATTAAAGAAAGTCTGAATTTATGTAATTTAGCATTTGTCGGAAAAGATCTAGTTCTAACTCTAGCTAGCCACACTTCTTCAATGTGAGAATTAATATAAGTGTGGTGAATTTTCGTGATAGAAGAGATGTGCGAAAAGTTAGAGGCATATTTACTTTTATTACAATCGTTGTTATTATAACTGATAAAAATGTTTCTTATATTATGGATAAGGTCTTCAGGTGAAATCAAGTGCAGAATAAAACTTTTATTAATAATCGATTTTGCAAGAGCATCTACTTTTTCGTTCCCAAGAATTCCGGAATGACCTGGAATCCAAACTAATTGAATAGATTCGCAAATCTTAGTTGCATTTCCTAAAGCTAATACGATATGTTGTATAGTGGTAGGGGAAGAAGCTGAGAGAGTTTTCAAACTGCTTAGACAAGATAAGGAGTCTGATAATATGACATAGTTGGGAGGAAAAATACAGAATTTAGTCACTGCCAGATAAAAAGCAAAAGCCTCTGCTGTAAAAACGGAATTAAGAGTTATTGATTTTCCCGGAGACAAAGGAATTGTTTCTGCTGTTATAAACAGCGATTCCAAGTTTATGGTCTATTTTAGACGCATCAGTTAATAATAATATGTGATTGGACCATTCAGAAGTACTATGCAGTTCAAAGAGGTCATTGATAATATTTGTAGGAAGATTTTTTGTCTGAAAAGTATATTTTCTAAGTAAGATCTTTAGATTAATATTATCAGAGGCAGGTTTTGAAGGAACTCTTAAAATATCTGATTCTCGAATTCCATTTTCTTTGAGCCACTTTTTTGCTCGCAAAGATAAAGGAAGAGCGCCAGAGATCTGCTTTTGTTATAAGATCACGCCAAGCGAAAGGAAAGCTTCCCCATTGCCATTAATTGGTTCGAAATAATTAGAAAGAAAATTTAATTCAGCGATAAGATCAAAACATTTTTTGACCATTCATTTGATCAATAGTGGATAAAATATTTTTTTAAACCAAGTACCAAATAAGTATTTATCTAATTTTGTTTTTCTCATATTCCTATTAATAAATTTTTATCTAAAAAAATCTTTAACTAATTTTGTTTCTATTTTGTGTGAGGTTTATAAAAAATTATTAATGATGCAGATGAGTAGGAATTAACATTATATTAGTTTGTGTGGTATATAAGTATATGGAAAATATTATGTTAAATATATACAATTTCACATAAATTCTTATGATATTAAAAAAATTACTACCATCTCGTTTAAACACAGTTATCTTTTCCAATGCTACCCACCCTGTCTAATAGTTAGCTTGCCTAACTACGAATAGGGTGGTCCTGGGTTTGAATCCCGGTTCCGGCATGGATGTACCTTCTCTTTCTCCTGTTTTTATCCTTTCCTTTATGAATGGATTGTGAATGGTTGCCTACCTTATAAATGCTTATCTATGGTATGTGTGTACTGAGGACTCCACACCAAATTACAATTCAGTTGGAAAAGAGGTCAGCTTAGCTACCACAAGAGAACAACAATACCAAAAACATTTCCAATATATATATATGTATATATATATATATATATATATATATATATATATATATATATATATATATATATATATATATATATATATATATATATATATATATATATATATATATTTATTTATATATATATATATATATATATATATATAGGAATCTTCATCAGTCATATACAGAATATATAGATATCTTCATTAGTCATTCTACAGTGGAATACTACAAAATATATTGTGATATTTACTGCAAGTTTATAAATACCCCAAATCATATATCATGCATAAGCATTAGAAGTATTATAGTTTGACCTGCATTATGAATTGAGTTCATACAAAGTATTTAACAGCAAAAGGGTATTTTAAGTACTTTAATCTGTCGCTAAGGAGTACATACAGTTTGGCAAATTCGTATGACTACAAATAATGCTTTTCCACAGCTAAGTATTATAGCACATCGTCCAGAGCTAAAAATTATGCTCTACTAGATTTCTAATAAAATATTTGTAGGCTCTTTATAGTTTGTGGTTTAACCCATAATCTACAAACATATTAGGAGCTTTAATATTCGTAATAATCGCAGACTCGATGGCTGGGTGGTTAGCGTTTCTAATTCCTAAGCTGTGGTTCCCGGGTACGAATCCCAGTTCGGGCAGAGATGTTAGTTTCTCTGTCCTTTCTTCTGTGATGATGTGGCCCACCCTATAAACGGGTTTGTGGTGGTATGGCGTGGGTAGTTGCTTTTCGCCTCCGTGACTTGGTTCACAGATTAACACCGGGTAACGACAATTGAGTAGCAGATTCTGGCTTTGTTATGGCGAAGGAATAGACACCCAGTGGCCACTGTTGTAAAAAAACAATATTTGGAATATTTAATTATTTATCATGACTAAAAATATTTTCATGTATGATTAATTTTTTATTTTATTCATAAATATAGGTTAATTGATATTTATTATTTTTATTTTATAATTTTCAGATCTAAATAGAAACTTTTAAGGTATCATTTCATTTTATGAGATTTTAAGACTTAAACGGCATTTGCTTTTTACGACAATGAAATAATTTGCCAGATTTACTCAATATTTTTTTCCAAAACCAAGCTAATAATAAAGAATTTTATTTTTATTGATCATATATGGATATACAAAATAATTTAGCGCTAACCTTTCTTAAGCAGCCCATGTAGATGAACTTTCAAACATATAGAAATAGTTATAATAAATTGATAAAAACTAGATCGAACTGGTATTTAGATCACAGAAATAAGGAAAAGAATGAAAACTTGATCTAAATCACTTTTCAACAAAAATTTGAACTATCAAATTTAAATTTATTTATATATGCATCATCTCTACCTCTTCCTGTAATAAAAATGACTCCAAATCGCCCAATTACCATTTAAATGTCACTCCCACAAAAGCAGCTGATAGCCGAATTGCAACTTTCTCCCTTTTCCCCCACCCCCTATAAGTAAAGTAGAGCAGTGGACAGAAAAGAACAGAGAGCTTGCGCAAACGATATTCAAAATATTTTTATGGAAAACTTTTCCTTTTCGTTTCTTTTCGTTTTTATTACTTCCAAATTACAGGAGAAGCAATTCGTGAAATGGAACGCGAAACTCGAAACATTCCAAAAGAAGACAGAATGCCGGTTGAGAATGTGATCGAGGAAAGATAGAGTGTAACTAGGTGAAAAAAATTTTGTTCGAATGAGGAAAGTAATTGCATTTTCTTCGTGCAGGTTATTAATTATCCTTTTTTATACCTTCATCAAAAATACTAGAAAAAGAAACAAAGTTATTCAAGATGCAAGCGATGGGTTATAATATCTGAGACAAATATAATTACCGTGAAGAGGAGAAAAATTGAATAAAAATATCTGAATCACTGACAAAAAATTCTGTTGTTTTTTTTCATTGTTTACAAGGTAAAAGATGGCAATGACTTCTTTTTTTTTCTTTTTCTCTAATTTGGCTTACTTACTGTTATTATCTGAAATCAAAATGTATCTTCTGTGTAAACCGAGAATACATCGTTTACCACAAGATAAAATTTAATATAATTGCTTAAGAAGTCACAGTCATATATTAAATATAATTACAATGTCAAAAATATCTTATAGCTAAAAATGAGTGGCTTTAAAAAAAAAAAAACGCAGTGACAAAAATGTCTTATGCTTCAAAGAAAGTTGTTTTTGAAAAAACACTTTTATTCCAAATGGGGAAATATAAATAAATAAATTACTACAAATTATATTTTCAGTAATTTTTTTAATTAAATTGGAAAATAGAACATAAGGAAAAGTCAGATGCTTTTTTCAATATTAATTACTACTACTTATTATATTTTAGGCAAATTAAGAGGGAAATTTTTATTTTTATAAATTTTTAGTCGATTTATTTAAAAAAAATAATATCTCAAATATCTTTTCGTATTTGATTTATTTTTTGGGTTACACTGAAAATACTTATTATAGCTTTAAATAAAAACTGCAGATCTTCTGACATACTCTTTCATTTAACTACCTTTAAATTAATTTATTATATATATATAAACAAATCATTTTGGTAAATTACAATTTAGTTAAATAATTTTGAAAAAAAATGAATACTTGAATATTTTCATTCATACGAATTTAAAACTAAACTTACCTAATACAGACTATTATTTAAAAACGGTGTTGCATAATATATTTGTTCCAATAGTGATTTTGAAATAATCATATTCGCGCGTATATGTTTAATCACATCGATTTTTGTACCAGATTATATTATAAAATATCATAGATGGCTAAATTTAGTTTGTTTGCATTTTCTAATATTATTTTTTCATTGTGCTGATTGAAATAAAATTGTATGTTATACTGTTGCCATTGTTTTCGATAAAATTATGACTTCCGTTTATCCTCAGTTATAGTTCTTCGAAAAAGAAATATTTTTGGAGAAATTACATAAATTTTTACTGTGAAAACATAAAGAAGATATAATCAATTGAACAAACCATTATATAGAGAAAATGATTATTTTTAATTAAATCAAAAGTAGACGCATCTTTTTTTTCAGTGATTTACACCATTCTTTTTGACATTATTTGCTTTTTTGATGAACTTGAAGAAAGCGGATTTTAAAAATTGGCTTTCACCATTTTTACAGCGCTCTAAACAAGTATTTTCATTTTTACAATGATTGATTGAGCAAAATGGCTTACAGGAATAACGAAATTATCTGCCAAAATCTCAGTATATTTTCAGGTTACTTCAAAAAGATTTAATTGTTTAGTTTTTTTTTTAATTATTAAACTTTTAATTGAATAATTAAAAATAAGACAGATACTTCAGGATTGAATTAACACGTCACAACACCGGTCATAATAAAAAAATTGTCAACTTTTTTTATTATGACCTTAATAAAAATTTTATCATTATTCAACTTTAAAACTATTCTAAAATAGTTTAAGTGAAAACTAATTTTATCAAATAAGATTTTATTTTTACTTCAAAAACAAAGTAATATCATTAATAATATAATCAATCTTTAGTAATACACGGCAGAACAAGATCAAGAATTTTACTTTCGGTCATAAAAATACTTTTTCAAAATAAATCATAAGCATGGAAAAATAGATTTCTTAGTACGCAGAAATTAATAGAACGGAAATTAACGAATTTTCAGAGGCCATGGTAGCCTATTGGGTAGGGGATCGGCTTTCTGTCCAGAAGGCGGGATTCGATTCCCAATGCCGCCAAAGACCCACCGAGTACATGCGATATACGTTAAATCTGTGGAATCGGATTTAATCCTGTGGTCAGTCGTTGAGCAATTACCATGGGTGTAATGGTCTGCAGAGAATTTTCTCTCCCTTCAGATCATTTCCAAAATTGAGGGAGTGGATCCTCTGGTGGCGCCATCTATTGGAGAAGTTTAGAGCAAAATCATACTTTTACCTTTGTGGTGCTCTGGTTAAAAGAACGACTCCCCCTACAGACTTAAATTCTTATAGCCAATGGCATAGTGATCTTGGGTTGTCCAAGTATCATAAGTAACAACAGCAATATTAACACCTCTTATCATTAAGTACTTACTTCTTGCTTGGACAATTATTTATTATTTTTTGCATAATTTCAGTGCATTTATTAATTTGAATTATTAATAGTCTAACACAATATAAATCATTTAAAACAACTATTATTAGCTACTTATGCCAAAACTTTTAAACGGAGTCTAAAAATGTAATTCCCAAGTAATTCCTTTGTTAGTAAGATCACACATAATTACTTAAACAGGCCGTTAACAGCTATTGTAAAATTATGTCAGCATAATAAATCTATTTAAGAGAATAACTATCATTAAGTGAAACCATTAGTTGGATTTCTGATTGTGTGAAATGGTGAAAATAGAGTCATTATATCTGGTGGTGCCATCTATCGGAAGAGTTTAGAGCAAAGTCGTACTTTCACCTTTGCAGAGCTCTGGTTAAACGAAAGACGCACCCTACTAACTTAAATTTGAATAGACAACAGTATAGCGGGTTTGGCCAGGCCAAGTTAATAAATAACAACAACAACGAATTCTTATCGCCACTTTTCTATTTGTTATATACGCACTTGTAAATTAAAATCACATCAGTTTGTTTAATCCATTCACATATCCCTTATTATCTTCTATAAACCACACATCCCTTAATACACCTCCATAATTAAAAGATTTGATTTTGTGTATATATTAGAAGTCATAATCTTAGGTTATGCATGAAAATTTCATGGGATATTGAAATTGGCGGAAACGTTTATAAATCAATTATCTGAATTCTCATAAATATATTTCAAACAATATTTTACTACCTTAAATATATTTAATGGAAAGATTAATGTATGAAATTACCTCTTAAAATTAAAACAATATTATAAACAAACAACAAATTTATTTCCATTTTTCTCTGTTTGAAATTTTTAATAATTTATTCAACATACCTTGCGTCTTCATTTTTTTATTTAATGCTTTGAAATTTTTTTCTCAGCTTTTGTTTAGTAAAAGCTCATACTTTTAAGAGTGGGTTTTAAAATTTATCAAATCATTTCATTTTTACAAATTATTCGTTACTCAAATCTGATAGATTCTTCAAAAAATAGCAGTAAAATGCAGGAAAAACTTTTTCAGTAACTAAGAAATAGAAAAAAATAAAGCACATTTAGTTCATTATGTATCATTATTAAAATTATGTAAAATTTCCTAAGCTGATTTTAACAAAATTTGAAATGCGAGGAGCGTTTTCATTGATTATGATAAAACATAAAATATCTTTAAAAAATATTGCAAAAAATATCATAGTAAGAATTAGAAAAATTTTGTATTTAATAAAAAAGCGTAATTTTTTCATTAAAAACTAAAAAATATGTCATTTACATTAAATTTTAATTTTTCATTTTCCTAAATGGTATAAAACTATAGTTAAAATATAATTTAAGCTAAGGTATAATATTTAATGAATGTATATATACGAAAATATACACATTTATTTAATATTTTTCAACTGAAATCAGGCTGTATTAATACGCATTTAAAAATTTGTTGCGTATCAACTAATTAAAACACCAATAAAAGTCACAAACCTGAATATAATTATATAAATTATTTCATTCATATAAAAATAATTTTAAAGACACTAAAACACGTGTTAAAATTATTATTTTTACTAATATCAGAAAAACAAAAATCTCAAAGGAATGTGGTATTTTTGAGAAATAATTTTTATCTCAGGTATTAAGGGAAATGTATGATATATATGTTATAGTTCTGTAGAGCTATAGAATTTAATTATAAAAATAAAATTAAAATGCGTTAATCTAAAAATAAATTTGATTAACATTATACGTAAATTAAATACATTAAATCATATTCTTAAATTAGAATTGTATTCATTGCAAGAAAATTTATTTTTAATAAATTGTGTTTTTGATTTAGGACTTAAGATTTTGAATTCCAATATCTTTCTTAAAATTCAAAGATAAATAGATCATAAAATTCCAGTTTTAGGGTTTTCCATTTTAAAGTACACATTAATTTTCTATTAACTTATTTATTGTTATTTAGTTTGATCTATTAAGATAAAATGAATAAAGCTAATCCAAAAAGGAAAATATTCTAATATTTGATCTTTGCACAAAATATCATTAGTTCTGGAAAATATGCGTCAATCAGATTTATTTATAGAATTCACGCTATTTGGTACTTGACTTCAAAATTTTATTAAAATCGCATTCAATTAGATAAATAATTTGAAATAAGAAATTGTTTTTAGATTCAGGATATAACATCAATAAATAAAACTATAATTTGAAAAAAAATTGTAGATCAAGTTCTCCAAGAAGCGTCTTCTAATTACAAGGGAAAAGTTTATCTGTTATTTTATTGTAGCAATTAGAGTCAAAAAATTCGACGTAGTCACGGTACCAAATATTTCGAAAACAAAAAATTCTATGTTCTGTCAAATTTTCCTGGTTTCCTTTGACTGTCGCATGATCAAAGACATGTGATGAAATTTAATAACTGTTGCCAACAGACTCTAGTTAATCTTACCTGATTTACGGATATTTTTTAGCACCTCAGGCAGGAGATAACCTTGATTTCCAACCCAATTTTCCGAACTGAAAAAGAAGTTTTTTTCTGCAGACGATACGGTTCGATGAAACATAATTCTGATCAGGTGTTTTGCTAGAAAGAGGATTTAATATTCTTTGTTAAGAACGCAGATTAAATGATAATTTTTTTAGAAACACATTTCAAACGATTTTAATGCTAATTATGAAATAGAATGATAACCGGGGGGCTTAATGCGAAATGGCATAAATGCAGCACAAACAAGAACTAAGTACTTAGTTTGACAAACAAAACAAGATAATTCTTACGAAAAAATTGAAATAAAAAGAAATATTTTCACTTTTCTAGGTTAATCTTCAGTAGTATGTTAATATTATATAAAAAAATATGAGTATTAGAAATAAAAATTATTTTGACTAATAGGAAAGATTTTACATTTTAATTAATTAAATTAAAATATTTTATAAGGACAAAGAATTTAATAGTAAAATGCTATTTATACTTTATGTAATTTGCAGAATAAGCATCAGTTTTCTTTAATGTCTAACTATTTACCAAGTACTTAACAAAAGTGGACATTTTTATGGTCACATGGTATTTCTTCTGATGCTATTAAATAATCATGTGTAAAATAAAATAAATGTGTAAATATTATCAGCAATTCGTCTTTTTAATAATATTATGAATACATTTTTAATAATATTATAAGGTAAGATGATTTACCACACGTAGTGCATTTTAAAAGCTAATGAAATATTATAAATTGAATTCTTGTTTTCCTTGTACAGAGAGAGATTCTTTCAGTTCTTCTCAAAATTCAGATTTTACTTGACCAAAAGATGACATTAGGAATTAAAAGTGAATTAATTCAAATATTGTTCATAATTGTATCATTCTTATAAGCAAAATAAGAAATACTAACAATAAATTTTAGAAAAGATATGAAAAAAGAAAAAAAAACGCTTAAAAACATTTTTCCTTATGAGTATTTCAAACACAAAAAAATCCGATTCAAGTATTAAATTTTTATTGATTTAAAATAAATTTTAGTTTATTTTTATAATTTATGAAAAAATTCAAAAAGAACTATTTGAAATCGGTTATGAATTTTAAAATATCTATTTTTTCTATTTAGGGATGAAACAATTATTTTATTCTCTTTTTTAACTTTATCATACTTATATAATTACTGCTATAAAAGCAAAACTGTAAGCAAATACAAAATTTAAGATAATTTTTTTTCTATTTTTAAATTGTTTTACAATAGTTAATTGAAAGTTATAAGTTTTTAAAAATTTGAACTTTCAATTATTATTACTATATTACTTAGGATATTTTTCTGTTGGTTATATAGACGGAAATGTATAACAAAAATTTTAGAGTATAACAGAAGAAGAAAGAAGAAAATGAATAATTATTCATCCCAAGTCATAAAAATTTTAGAAATGATTAAAATTATTGAAACAGCTTTTCACTATTTCATAATTTTGCAATTAAAACTGAAACTAGATAGAAAACGAAGATTTTGACTTTAAAGAAAAACTCCTAAAAAAAATTTTAAAAAAACTAAATTTACATTTTCGAAAATTAAAAATAATCTTTTTTATGTGAAAAAAAACCTTACACTTCAAGAACGAAACAATTATGGTTGATCGAATAAATTTTAAAAGTTTACAAAAAATGTTTGCAATAAAATGTATGGAAATAGATCAAGAAGGTTTTTAAAAAAAATTCATTTTTACATAGACGAGTGAAAGAAATGCATTTGATATAAATCTCATTCAATTCTCCAATAGAAAATCTTATAATAAAAATATCACGATGGACTGTATGCCATTGATTTAAAAAATATAAAATTCATGAATAAAAAAAATAAATTATACTGTATTTAAATATTTTAAAAGAAACTTTACGTGATTAAATTAAGATTTTTTTAATGATTTTCAATTTACAAAACACGATGATTGAAGATATATCTTAATGTAATAATTTCGTCATTAAATAATATTCTTAAAATATTAAAATACCTCCTTCTTTTCTTTGTGTTGAAATCCTATAAGAATCAAAGCAGAAAATTTGTAAAAAATTTATAATAAGTTTGTTTTAACAATGCATATCTACAAACTAGTTTCAAAAGAAGAATAAAAGAGCTCTCGCTAAATTAGGCTTAAAAAATTAGAGAAATCAATAAAAATCAACTAAAAAATGTTTCGTCAAATCATTACCCAACAAATATTGGATAACATTTAAGCACTTTACTTTTTCTTTTTAAAGAAAAAAGAGAAAGCAAAAAAGATGAAAACAGTTTTAAGAAGTTCATACTTAAGACACAAAAGCGTTTTAACTCATTAATATTTTTTTCCCTGGATATTCGGTTATTCGTGTTTTGGCTGATTTAATGCAATTATATATAGAAGTTTTCTGTACATATATCCGATTTTATTATTCATAGCTTTTTTATTGAATTTTTATTAATTTTATGGATGTTTATTATAGTCAAAATCTTGGCAAGCAGCCTGAAGTAATAAAACCTTAAGAAAATGCGCTGTTTTAATGAAAATCTGAAACAAATGCAGGATAAAGGCTAAAAAAATAGAAGGAATAAATTCTAACTATTAATATTAAAAATAATGCAAAAAAGAAGCTAATAATATAACAAATATTTTTTTAAATAAATAGCATTCCTTTAAATAAGATCAAAATCTTCAAAGTTTCTTTTGCAAAATTTAATCTAGTTTTAAAATGGATGAAACAATATAGAGCACACAACCATTTGCATTTAACTTTTAAAAAGCAAAAAGTTAACGTATGTAAACAAATTAAATTTTTCAACATGAAAGGTACTTGGCGGCAATGCCATCGTCCAGAAAATATCCAATTTTGAATTTATTTCGTTTCCGGAATTAAGAATAAATTGTATATATATGTTTATCTTTGAAAACTAAGTTATATATTTTTATCATTATCAAACCATTTCTTTCGATGTTATCTTACATTCACATAGTGTTAATAAAATTATGATAATTTTTTAAGTTTTTGTATTTGCATTGGTCATTTTAATTTAAATTTATATACGGTCATTTTAATTCATCTTAATGCATTTTAATTTGTATTAAATCATTGCATTTTTATTGAAGACTTACAAAATCCGGCTAAGTTTAAAGTGCTTTATATAAAACTGTCACATGTGTGTATGGGAGGTGGCGAATATATTTTAATTTGGATCTGAATTTAAGTATGATGCACAAAAGCTTAAAGTGTGTACTTACGCTCTAAGAACCTTTTATCCTGATGATAAATGTTTCTCAAAAATAAGCATGGAATAAAAAGCATAAACTATAAATATTGTAAAATGTGTAAAAAAATGTATGTATAAGTACCCATCGAAAACCACAAAGAAAGAATTAAATTTTAAGACACCCTAAACTCAAATGAAGCTGAGTTATACAATTAGTTATTAGAAACAGAATATAATTTAATCTTAAGAAACTATGTACAGGAAAGATAGAGAAAATAAAGATAATGATGGTCTAGTTATTGCTGTTCAGAATTAATTATTATCACAAATTATTCACATTAATAACTCATGCAGTCTTAACATTGGAAGTTTTACTATTAAACTTATATATAACAATAAAACGCTTAATATTCTTAATTCACACTCGCCTAAAGCGAAAGTTGACAGTAATGACCTCAGAGAATTACGTAGAATTATCTTATTCTTCATAGTTAAATATGTGACTGATGTTATGTGATTTTTAATATTCAGCAACCTCTGAAATGATGGCACACCTACATTACCAGACTAAAAAAAATAGAATGATAAAAGTCACATTTACATTTTTTAAACATCTAATACAACACATATCCACCCCCTTTTAAGTTATTTTCCTCTTAGGTCTTTCATTTTGCTTTTTTGATTTGTTTCCTCAATGTTCTTTCATAACTGAAGAGGATTTATTTTTTAATCTAATCACTTTTATATTACTACTCATTTCGTCACTGATATTACAAAATTTCATAGGATTTGTTGACAGAATGATATTGTTAATCAAACCAAAATGAACTAGTAACCAAAGTAACATTTCATCAGACGAATTCCTCAGTATTGCACCTAGGATCATTAATGATTATAACTTTCTTCAGAATATCCCGGCGAAGAAATATCTACTTTGGTTTTACAATTCCTGCATAAATTAATCGTATTCATTCGTGGTGCGACAGCCCAGAGTCGACAAGACTTTCTGAATTATTCATTGTTAGTTCAACCAGCAACAAAATTCCTCCAGTTCTTAGTTTTGATGATTAAATAAATCTTTCTTCATTGCGTCTTTTCATCGAGGTTTAAATGTTTCTTTTTTGAGTTACTTGGCCTAGACGAAAAATTTCTTATAATAGTTAGCGTCAGTTATACGTGTTATACAAATATGTTTTAAGCTAAAATTGAAACCTTATGTTCAAATAAGTTGAAGATTTTTTTAAATGTCTTTGAATTTTAAAATGTGTTTTAAAATGTGTTGATGGATTTCTTTTTCCCCAACCATTATAATAGCTTGGGGAATAAAGAAATCCATCATTTTTTCAGTAGATGGGTGTAGCGATCAATATCTCGTGAAATGCTGATCAAACAATTTCAAATTTATGCTCTTTGTCAAGGTAGCATTTCACACTAAAAGAGTTCGTTTGCTGTTTTTTGTTTGATCCATTCAGTTGTGAGTTACAGGGTGTTAAAAATGGAAGCGAACAAAGAGAAAATTCGGTACATTTTACAGTTTTTCTTTGACAAAGGCGAGAATGCAAGCCAGGCGGCTAAAATTGTGAATAGTGTTTATGGTGACGATATTGTAACAGCCAATTAAGTTAAATTTTGGTTTCGTAGATTCCCCGTTCAGGAATTTTTGATGTTAAAGATGCACCTTGCACACGTAGGCCGGTGGTCGGAAATGTCGAGAAAATCGGAGAAATTATCGAAGTTGACAAGCATGTTAGCAGTTGTAACATCGCTCTGGAGCTAAAAATCGACCATAAAACAGTTTTAAACCATTTACACAAAGCTGGATTCAAAAAGAAGCTCGATGTTTGGGTGCCGCACCAATTAACAGAAAAAAACATGATAGATCGAATTTCCATCCGCCAAACGGAATGAGATAGACCTGTTTCTTAAAAGGATGATGACTGGAGATGAGAAATGGATCACATACGACAATAGTGTCCGAAAACGATCGTGGTCAAAGAGCGGCGAAGCACCTCAAGCGGTGGCCAAACCAGGACTAACGGCCAGGAAGGTTCTGCTGTGCACTATTTTCTTTCTTATTTAGATTACTGATGATACAAGCCATAATAACGGAATGTTTCAATACTATTTACAACTAATCTCAAGAAAATGCCAAAGAAATCTAACAGTTATTTTTTAGCCTTTTTGCATTCAGAGTTTAATTACAAACTTTCCGTATATGAAATATATATATATATATATATATATATATATATATATATATATATATATATATATATATATATATATATATATATATATATATATATATATATATATATATATATATATATATATATATATATATATACACACATACATTTATAAAGCGCTGTCTATATAAAATTGTAACTGAGTGAGAATATATTTAAAAATGTGTTTATTTTTTAATTGTTATAGATTTAATTACAGGCTATTAATAATAAAAACTTCATTTCAATATATGCTTGGAAAATTTGTGAAGTCTATATCTCTGTATGTATGCTTCAATCTATTTTGCTTTCTGCTTAGTTTTTATATATATAATTAAATAGATGCATTTCAAATAACTACTCAATTTCTTATGGCCTATCTTCAAAAATTTTTATTGGTGTTATGCTAAAAAGTAAAAATTTTGTAATGCATTACAAAGTTTTTACTAATACATTATTATATTATTATTAAGTGATTATAGTTCATAAGAGACATTTTCATTTTACATAAAATATGAAAATTGATATCCACGATTTGTATTTACTATTTATAAAGCTGCAAGGAATCTAAATAACGATTTTTGTATTTTGAAAATATTTTCTTATGATCAGTATTTCTAATCAATCTAATTTTGTGACAATAATTGATAACAAACTTTTAGATACACAAGTGTTTTAGTCTAGTTTTAAATTCTAGTGCAATTCTACATTTGCATATGTTTTTAATTTTTCATCTTTACACACACAAATACAAATTATGATGCTTAATTCAATATAAAATTAGTCATGGTAAATAAAATAATCAGTAATTACTAAAACTATGCATGCAATCAACAAAAAAATTCTCTCAAATATCTACTATCGATTTTATCATCAAGAATGCACAAAATAGACTCAATGTATCAAAAATGCATTAAAAATATTTTTCAATGTTTTCAGTAGTTTAAAAATTGCTACGAATTGCATACATATGTGTTTTAAAGTTCAATTTTTTAAATTTTTAGCAAAATATACATTTATTTAACAAAACATTAAAAATATCGGAAATAAAAAATATTTTTTTTTATCCTCTTTTAAAACAAAACGTCCAAAATTATTGATGAACAAGGAAACTGGGATTGCCTACATACTTGGCCTAATTTTTTTTTAACGAATTCCAGTGGAAACATTTAAAGGTAAGTTTATTTCCTATTAACTATCTGAAAACTCTAGAAATTATGTAATTTTTCATCTTTAACATTACGAGTTGACACTGCATTCTTTTATTCACTTTCATGGGTCACTTTAAAGGAAATTACAGGTACTTTTTCATAATTAGAAAAACTACTCACAACGTTTTTAAAATTAATTGCATTCTATTTATAAAATAAGATTAAATTCAAAATAATTAAAATGTGATTAAAAAATAAGCAGAGGTATTATTTGCATCGCTGAAAAATGTTGACATTAATTTTTTTCAGAAACAGTAGTAATTATGTATCATTATTTTAGTGCATGAAAATTTAATATTGTTGAGAAATATTGATCTTTTTATTAAATAAACTGACTCTGATTTCATAATCATTCCTCCATGCTGCATTTCTTTTTTTATGATCATATATATTAAAAACGAATCCTAAAAAATTGAAAAATATCGTTCTAAAATTTATATATCCTTTGTAATTCAACATGCATACATTTTTAACAAATGCTAAAAGAGAACAATTATTTATAACGCATGTTTTGGACTTCTGACAAACTTGACATCTGAATTTCTATTAAGCTTTCGATTTCAATTTGTTTTTGGTTTATGTGTTTAATTTTTAAAAAAATATTTCAATAAAAATATTCTTTTAATTTAAATTTACTTTTTGCTACAGGATTAAATAAAAATCCAGATAAAGAGATAGAAATTTACAGAATACGTGCAAACATATTTGAAGTGAAAACAATCTTTTTATAAATGAAATACTGGCCATTCGTTTGCACAATTCAAATTAGATAAAATAAACCAATATTATTTTCTTACTTTGACAAGATTAAAACTTATTTTAGTTGCCAAAATATCTGACAATCTAAACATCCGTGATCTCCAAATTTCTAAGTTTAGTAGTGAAATATAATTCTCTATATACATACAAGAAGTATGGTATTGCCATATTTATTGCCTAACAGTGAAAAAATATGCAACTTTTTTAAAGTATTCTAAGGGTTTATTTAAATTAAAAAATGAATTTTTCCCCATAAAAAATTAAGTTGAACAAGTCTAAAAATCTTATAAGCACAATATTAGATGTTATCATGAAATGATGAATTGTAAATAAATGCACATGAAATATACATTTTATAACAGAAAATGTTTAGTTAAATTGATTAGTCTTTGAGAAATTACTAATTATTTTGATGAAAAATCCCATTGAATTAGTTATATGATGATAAATTTTATAGTTTTATTTGATATTATTTTGTCAGCGCATTAATTGCGATATAGTTATTAAACTGAAGGATAGAAGGCTTTAACAGTCGCTTTTAAATTAAAAATATGTGACCCAATATTTTCCACTCTTAACAGAATTGATTTCTGAAGGATTATCTGTCTAGATTTTAGTTCAAGTTTCTAGCTAACAACGTATTATAATTCATATTTCGTTCATGAATGTTAATCATGGTTTTGGATCCAATTTCACTGATCATGGTCGGACTAGCATTCGTATTTTTAAAAAGTATCGCAAGCACCATATCAAACAATCCATACTCCTCGCCATTGAAGTGGCAATACCATGATGGAAAATAAAAGGAAAGATATTTATTTTACGTAAGCAGTATAACGTGAAGAAAAAATAACTACATTTGCAAGCACTTTTAGGGCTTACAGGAATGCAAAATTACTTGAAAATAGTTGTCTTCCTGGACACTTAAAACGGTCTTTACCTCGTTTGGAATAGAATCGATCTGAATTTGGATGAGTGAAACGACAAAATCATTCTATTCTGCTTCAAGTCTATACCCTACTTCATCAACAATTTCGCTGCAGATAGATTGCTCATCAGTCTCCCAGTGGTCAATGACCACATGTTTTGAATTATAGGTTTCTGAAGAACAGGCTGGGAAAGGACAATAATCGAATACCCTCTATATCATTTTGATTCTGTATCACTTGTGATGTGGTTATACGAGAGCGAGTTCAGAATAAGTCTGTCTCTTCTTAATGGTTAATTTTGGGAGGGCATTAAGATCCTGCATGGTGTTAAGGACTTTCAGCACCCCATCGATTCCATATTCGCTGGAAGCTGGTTGGTTTTCGGAGTGTATGGATGTATAATAGTCTATGAGGAAATATAATAGAAAAAATGGAAGTATAATAGAAAGATCATCCGCATTTTCAATAGACAATGACCCTGTTACCATCAACTTACGACACTTGCTGGTAAGTATTTCTCTTTATTACTTGAGGCATATTCTGAGAAAACTCCGACTTTACAAAGTGATTACTGAGTAAGAAATCTACTGCACAGCTTTCCTTTTATTGAGTGCCTCAGGTGTTACATCTACTTCCAGCGCATTCCCAATACACTGAAATGCTAATTATTTGCATATTCCAACCTCTTCTCCCTTTCGTGAGATTTTACATTCCTAAGATTATTCTTTCCTAGTATTATAACCTTAATTACTATCAGTACCTTAATAATTTATATTAATCACCATCAGCACTGGCATGACAGCCCTTTGTGGGTCTTGGCCTTCTCCAGAAGTCTCTGCCATTCCGCCCCTTTTCTAGAAATCGACCTCCAGTTCTTGACTTTAAGTATGTTGAAGTCCTCTTCCAGGTAGTCCTTCCATCTCTTTTTGGGTCTTCCTCTTGGTCTACTACAGAAAGGGGTGGTGTTGAAGACCTTTATTGGTGTTCTCTCTGTACTCATTCTCATGAATTTATATTAATCATTTTATATAATTCTTATTCCTAATCACATCTTGGACTGTTTGGGACTTTACACAGAGGATATATACTCATACCCCTTTCTGATCCTTTATTTCCTTAGGGTCAACAGTCTGAGGGACCTTGTCTGATTTCGTCAGACATTTGGAGGATAAGCCACAACAACAATATATAACTTTTATTAAAAACGGGTGATTACTGAGTATTCTAATTTTAAATTTGGAGAAAAATTATTTCTTTTTCTATAAAAAGATTTCTTGTGTATTAAAATTCTGAACTTTATTTCTTTATTTTTCTTTTACATTTTCTAAATGTCAATTCAAAATTCAATATTAAAAAAGTATCAACAATATAGTTTTTTAAAGTGTTCAATATTAAAAAAAAATATTTACTACATTTGAGATTTAAGTCACTTCTATACATATGCATTCACACTCTTGTCAAAAGTGAATTACGTGTATTGAAATAAATATTTTAAATATAATTTACTGACACATTCAAATGTCTTCCTAAAAAATTGTAGTTTCGGGGCAGAACCATCCATAAATAACTTGTTTTAGTGTTAAAATAATAAACAAATTAAAATATAAGGTAAATAAGATAAAATTATTCTTGATATTTTAAATTACATTAGATTAGCACGCATTAATGCGATACAATGGGATGAAATTAAATGACCACCAATATAATACAACCAAGGTAATAATTGATGATTTATAAAATTAAGGTTATAAAATATTTCAAATTATGAAATCAGCTAATCCCACTGATAAATGTGAAATCGTGATGTTCAAATCTTAAAACAATTTCATGTAGTAAATTTACCCTTCTAAAGTGAGTACTCAACATGAAAATCGGAAACGCCGACGTAATGGAAGTACTACATTAACATGAACAATTAAGCCTTAGAATTTTGATAGACACTCGTCACTCTGGTTTTTAAAACTTTTTACAAAATAAGTGTATGATAATGACTGCAAGAGAACGCCCTCATTAATCGACCGAGAAGATGATTGAATACTGATACCTTCTAGGAAATCTTTTTAACCTAAATTAGTTTAAAATGATGCTCCCAGACAAAAGATTCTTTTTCGCACGGATCACGCTTATATTTCTTATAGACTCTGATCTCTGTATTCCTTACAGTTAACACTCATTTAGAAAACTAAATGGTCGATTGAACATGACCCATGAAATCTACTCCAAGTCCATAAACAATATTTGAATCCTGTTATTAAAAATTTTTCTATAAAGCTCTGTTTTCAAAAGTAATTGAATGGCTAGCTTACTTTCAAATACACAGAAAACGGATATATTTTAATTCTTTGATGGACTACTTTTTTGTATAAATGGTACAGAAAACCATTAAACCAGATTACATAGCATTTCATTTTTCCCAGGAGATTATTGAATTCAGAGACGTAAGCAGACGTAAACAAAAATGTTGGATGCAAATTGTTTTGGGGAGTAAACAAAATCGAAAATATGTAAAACAATTATCTTTTATCATTGTGTAATATTTATTATAATTAATTTTAAAAATAAATGTTATTGTATATTTGTATTCGGTTTTTTAGTGCTTCTCTATTTGATTTTTCAAAAATAAAATTATAGTATTAATGAAAATTCTATATTTTTATTCATAAATTTATTAGACTCTTATAAAGCATATCGTTTTATATAAAAGCAGTTTCCTTTTGGAAAATTTTATTTTAACACAGTTCATAATTCGTTATTTTATTATTAAATTCTTATATTTCCTAATTAGTTTATAAAATTCTATTTTTGACAAGAATTTTATAGTTCCTATATAAATCTTGGGACTAATGTTGTATTCAGTTTTTACATACATACCAGCATGTTTTAACAAGCCGAATTATTTCAGTGAACTGTTATAAAGGAAGTCTGAGGTAATAATATTTTTAATCAAATGTTAAAAAGAGACCTCGTAGTTTTTTACACACCTTTAATATTTTCAAACCATTTACCGTGCATTGCAAATATTCCCAGAATGTGACGAAATTGATCTTATTTAATATTAAATAAAGAAACTTTTTTCATATATAAAATAGATCATCGTTTGAACATGCTGTTCATTTTTCTGTCGTATTTACGACTTTACACCGAAGTATTTTACTATTAACAAATTATTTATCACTTATAATTCCGCACTCTTTAACTTGCTCAAGTTTAAATTTTTGAAATTTCAAGAGATACATGCGCCCGGTACACGAACCATTTTAAAGAATAAACTTGAGATTCTCAAGTATTAATATTTCGGACTATAATCATTACACTCTAAAAAAAAGCACTGTAATTTTACAGCAAAATGTGCTGGCGTTTTGGGCGCCAGTACAATATGCTGTAAATTTTACAGCATATTCGTAAAACTTTTACAGTTCTTTTTACTGTAATTTTTACAGCAGTTTTCACTGTAATTTTATAGCCCTTTTCACTGTAATTTTTACAGCACTTTTAACTGTAATTTTTACAGCACTTTTTACTGTAATTTTTACAGCACTTTTTATTGTTTTTTACAGCACTTTTTATTGTTATTTTACAGCACTTTTTATTGTTATTTTTATAGCACATTTTACTATGCATTTTGCTGCATATTCTACAAAATCTACTGCAATAAGCTATTTACAGCTATCATCATGTTTTGTAAAGATAACAGTAGAGTATAAATCAATTTTGAAAACACATTAGCTAATTTCCTAATTATGGGCCAACAATTATTAAGCAATTTTTTATATAATATATAAAGTACAAAAACATAACTAATGTTATATTGCAGAAGATGTCATTTTTAGAACTTTTTGAGATCAATAGTTTAACTTTCAATACCTGACGAGATTGTTTAACTTTCTTACCTCAAAATCTTGGATCAAATCGTAACTTAATTGAATAGTTAAGAAGGTTGAAATTTTTATTACATATTTTTTTAAAAAAATTAAGAAATAGCAGTTATATTGAATAAGATACAAAGCTTAGCATAAAATTGATTTTTGATATATCTGTGATTCTACAGATTTAGGATAAAAAGAAACCTTACAAAACATTCCATTTTACTAAAAATACCAAAGGGGAATTAGTTAATGATGTAGTATTTTAATTATACTGTAAAGACAATAAAAGTTTTCTTTTTGATATTGCTTAAAGTAATTGATTTTTTTCTATTATAATGTAAGCAAATTAAGATTCTGAGGAAAAAAAGCAATATAGTTGACAATACACAAATAATTGTAAAGAATTTTTTTTATTTACATTTTAATAATTATAGCCATTTAAAGTTGTATAAAGTATTTAAAAGTGACAAAAACACGTGCTTGGATTCATTCCTTGACATATTTTTTAGATTTCATTCCCCGCGAGTGATTAAAGTTGAACAAGCAAGCACCTGAAAAACAAAAAAATTGACGCATGAATAACTAATTTGAAATTTCAAGAGCTGAATATTTCAGAGGAAAAGTTGTTTAATAGTTCAATAAAATATTTAGAAATTTTTATTGTTTTATGTTAAAATATACTTCTCTTAATAGTTAACAAGTGATTGTTACATTTATGCAATCACAAACATTTTGATGATAAAAATTATTTCAAGGGATTTTAGCAATTTCATGATAAGAATTTTTGGTAATGAAGGTCTCACTTTTTCTGAAAATGATAAAATCTTTACTTCAATTAAATCATTCTAACTGATGTTTTCTATCTCGAGAAACTAATTTGTAATTAATTTAATTAAAAGAGAATATAGAATTGGTTTTATAAGAATTCATTCATGTTATCGAAAATTATATCCTCTGAAAAGCAAATCATAACACTTCCAATTGTGAATTACAAATTTTTAGAAATAAAGTGCGAAATATGAACTTTATGCCCACATTTTAAAGATAACATACGAAAACCGATTTTAAGTTAAAAAAAATTTATTTTGTAGAGAATATGGAAACATTTCTTTTACATGCACATATATACAATTTAAAAACATTTCCATCGAAAATAAACAGAAAAATTAAAATGCTATAATGTGTCAAAGTAACAATAATTTATGAAATAACATTTTATAAAACATTTGCTTAAAACTGAATTTATGTAATTCGTAAATAGTTGCCTCAAAAGTGAAATCTAAGTTGTTTTAGAGTGAGATCAAAGTTGTATTTCCCGCTAAGAAAGCTTTAATTTCAATAAAAAATTACATGAAATAGTGCAAAATTAGGAAATATAAAAAAAATTGCTGTTCATTAAGTCTGCATATTTACGTCATTATATACGTACTTAAGATAAATAAAGAATATAATTGAAGTTGTATCAAAAAAGATGTATTTAACTAAAACAATTTATTTAGATTTTTTTAGAACTTTATATATTCATATGATTTATTTTAAATAGAATGTAAGCAGAGTAAACAATTTTTGATGAGGTCAATAAATATAACAACAAAATTTTGCTTTTGAGTTAAAACACTTCAAACCTTATGAAATATATAAATAATACATACCACAAATTAATAGACATGGTGTGCAAGGTAAGTCTGTAATATCTATTGCATCCTGAGAAGATGCGGAAATCTAAAACCAATAAACAAATTCCTGATTAATTTATTTATGATTATATTTTATATTCATTTCTAAATTTCTTATTTATAATTTACTAAGCAGTAATTTTTTTTAAATAAAATTTTGAGTACTTTACTGCAGTACTTCCAAATATTTTTTCAAGTCTTCTCTGATAGAAGAATAATAAACTGTCCAATATCCTCTTTTCCATCCAATTCCTCAATGGTTGAAAATTGTATTTTACAACCTCCAGGAGGAGAAGTTTTTAAGAAATTAACAATTCTTTTAATTTTGTTAGCTGATGCAGACTTAAGTCTTTCATTTAAATCTACAGCAGTTCAACACTTAAAATTTAAATCTACAGCAGTTAAACACTATCACAATGAAGGATAAATAGAAAACTTTTAAAAATACACGTGCTTACAAAAACACACTCTCTCTCTCTCCAAATACCTATTCTATCTTTCAAATATGGCTGAAGTCGGTAAGAAGAGGCTTTACTCTAAATAGTCTTACTACTAAAAGTTATTTGTGATTATTCTATTTTTAAAACTTCCTTTACAAATCAAACATTTTCTTCATAAATTCTTATTTTCTCTAAACATAGTTATATTTAAAATTTTTTTAAAAAGTGTGACTATATTGGAAGGTAGTATTTAATGTACACAGTAGTATTAGAAAAATCTTGATCACAATATGTTTTAAATATGTTAAGCAAGAACAAATTACAAAGTTTTCACTCATGTATTTGTTTCTTAATTATAATTTTAAATTAGCTTTTATTTTTATGAATTTCAGATTTCTTCACTAACATGTAAATAAATCATAAATAGCACTACAAATTTTGCAATTTTTTAATAAAATAAAGTTAAATTTGCAGTAATAATGTAATTTTTTTCAAAAAAAATGTGTTGCCAGAAATTTTGTTTTATAAATATCAAACTACCAACAAGATTTCCCAAACAGATTTTTAATTAATGTTCTAATTAGTAATATAAATTTAAAAAATTAATTATGGTTATAAAATAATAAACTTTACATTTTCTAAATAAATCACCTTAATTCGAATAGTACTTCTTAATATGTGTTTAAAAATGTTTCTTATACATTTGTTATAAAATAATGATTTTAAAAAATAAATATTTTAAAAAAACATTACATTTTCCATTGAAATGCATTTTTACATTTCATGCAAATTCAAAACACAAGATTATTTATTCTAATAAATATCATTAATTGTAATATTATTTTATTGAAAGAATTTACAAACATTTATGCCTAAAAAAATTGTTATTTTAATGCATGTTACAAAATGGAATTGAATTAATGATAAAAATTAGAATGCAATTTAACAATCTGTATTAAAAAATAAACATTTTTTAATAAAATTCTAATCAAAAAATTATTAAAAATATTAAAATTATATTTAATTAATATACAATAAATTATATCATTTTACAATGACAGAAAAATCAGGAATTTTCCACAACGAAATAAAATAGAAATTCCGTTAATATATTTAATAATATATATCTAAAAGAATATAACAATAGATGATTATTCAATTTTAATTTCGAAAGAAATATAGCTAAGCAATTTTATAACAATGGAAGCACTTAAATACAATTCTAATTTCATCAAAAAATTGATAATTAAAATGCTAATCAATTATGTTACCAAACTACTATAAAATATTTTAAATATTAATAAAAAGAAAGTAAAAAAATATTGACACTAAATTAATACTAGTAAATATGATCGTTTGTAAATTCAGCTTAGAATTTTTTGAAATGTTCAGTCAAATTTATAAGAATTTATCTATATCAAAGTTAGCTAACAACTTGCATAATAAACAATATGAAAAATATACGTTACCTTATATTTGGTGGTTAAATTTCAATAGAACTTCAACTAAAGGAATAATTATTCTCAAAATATCACCTACTTCACTAAGCGAAAACACGGGCAAATAAATGGCGAAATTAATTTGATTCATTTGTCACAGGAACAGAAGAAACTTTTATTCCGCCAATTCAATGCGCATGCGCAATAGCAAACGATTTTCTGCGGCTGAATTTAACAGTAAAATTTACTGTAATCATTAGTGTTCCTATGATAGCCATTTAAATAACAGTGATTTTTACTGTATTTCTTCCGTTTTTTTACAGTGTACTTAAGGTACTGAAAAGGCATAATCGAGCTTAT
This sequence comes from Latrodectus hesperus, assembly GCA_037975125.1. Taxonomy (NCBI): domain Eukaryota; kingdom Metazoa; phylum Arthropoda; class Arachnida; order Araneae; family Theridiidae; genus Latrodectus; species Latrodectus hesperus. The sequence continues at coordinate 5,887,642 of JAJQOW010000014.1, forward strand.
TTTGTTTAAAATATTTTGTAAGTTATCTTGATTCTTAGAATAAAGAAAAATCACATTGAATTTTAAGTTTTAAACTATCACTCAAATTCAGTGAGACATTTGAGTAAATTACCTTAGGAATAGTTAGAGAAGGAGGAAGGAAGTAAGGAGAATAGTTTATAGTATCTTGTCACACACTATTTTTCCACACTAGAGGAACCATTTGTGTCGCTGGCGAGGAAATAAAGTGAAATATGTTCCTAATATATTTCACACTTTCCAGTGCACATCTACTGTAGAAATGATTTCGTCTCTCAAGAGTAACCATTTAGTTTTATACCATATATTGAAACAAAGTTTTTTTTTCTTCAGAAATCTTTGGATAATACTAATTTTATTTTTATGCATTAGTTATGTATTAACTTTGTTCATGACTATTGTACATTTTAACACAATTTATGAACAATCTGATATTTTTACTGTGGGCAAAGGAAATAAATCTTTTAACACAGTTAACAATACTACATAATTTTTCTCTCCTTTTAGATTTTTTTGAAAACTTGCTCAGTTTCAATACTCCTTGTGGCTATATGTGGTTATCAATTGTAAAAAAATATTACAATTGAAAGCCACATATTGCTTTCCGTCAAGATTTCTGATTGATATAAGCTATAGTTACGTGACCCAAGCGAAAAAATCTGAGAACTCCCGAAAACCCATCCACGTAAATGTCTAAGTAGACAACAAAAAAGTGGTACAGTAGAACTCCAACTATCCAAATCAATTGAGACCAAGCTCCATTCATATAATCAAAAATTTAGTTGATTGGATTTTTTTGAAAAATGAGTCGATTTTAATAAATTTATTGTATGTTGAAAATTGGAGAAAGAACTATATATTTATAAATTCTAAGCAAGCAAATGTTTCACCAAATGATGATATCGTTAAATCACATTTTTCCTCGATATTTTCAATAAGATGACCATCATTTTCATTTTGAAATCTAGAGTCTGACTCATAACCCATTGTCTTATGTTCTCAAAATTAACTTCTGGTTAATTTTTAAATGAATGGTTTTGAATTCTTCAAGTGATACCTCATTCTCCTCTTCTCCCTTCTTTTCTTGAGCTTTTTCTCATGTTCCTTCTCTTCTTCAGTCTAATTTATTTTTCTGAAATAGGTAAAGCTCCATCACGTAATACATCTGGTGTGACACAATTGTCACGAAATTTGATAAAAAAATTGAATTTCAATACGTCAGTTAAAATACAAGAACATTTTTGAAATCCTCCGTAATTTATGACAGTTTTATTGACAGCTAGACAGATATCTGCGCCTTTAGTTGTTCTGGGTAACAGTATCAAATTTAGCATTTCCTCCGTAATAGTAAAATCTTTTGAAGTGCAACGAATAAATATTAAAAATTCACTGATATCTGTCTGGTCTGTGCTTTCATCCAAACATATTGAGTAGTATTCGCAATCCAAAATGCAATCGCATAATTTTTTCGAAACATTCGCTTATATCATCTACTCGTCGCGCCACTGTTTGGTGAGATAACGCTATAGATTCAAACTTTTCCGCCAACTTTGGCTGCATGGAGCGTTGAGCCATTGAAACTGCGCATTTTTCCATTAAAATCCCATCACTGAAAGGTGTTTTTGCTTCGGCTAATAGTAAAGAAACTTCTCATGGCGCAACCTAACTTTGTTCATTATCTGTACTTACTTTTGAAAACATACTTGTTTGATGTATTATTTTTTTTATATTCGGCTAAAATAATTTTTCTTGCTTTACCGATTTGTTTTTCATACTTTTCTTCGTGTAAAGTAGTATAGTGCCGTTTCACACTGTATACCTTATCCACCGACAAAACTTGTATTCAAATCGTACACTGAATTTTATTGTTATTATTGCAGATCGGATAGTCTAATTCCTAATTTTCCTTAAATTCACGATTTTCATCACTTATTTTTCGCTTCTTCACAGACATAATAAGGCTTGTTATTTTGCACAATAGAGTTCTGTTTACTCTTTAATTAAATCACAAGTTTAAGTCGACAAAAGAGAAATAAATGGAGGCTCGAATGACACACAACCACTGCGATTACTAAATAGCTACTGCACAACACTTGTCACCTCAAATGACAACCAATAAATAAACAACGGCCAATGTTGTTTCCCACTTCGATCGCCCGACGGGGAACGCAGTCTAATCAATCAATCAGTTGCAATTTTAATTTTAACGTCTGTCGAATCGGGCGGCTTTTGAAAAGATCCAAACAGTGCAACTTCCGTTATTTTGCGCAACGGCCTTAACAGACAACTGCGCACCGTGAATAAGGACACGAATCGGAGCGGGAATCACAAATACGTACTTACAAATACGATTCTATATTTTAGTTATTTATTTATAATACCATATAAAAAATAAAATCATTTCTACCAACAAAATTTGAAAAAAACTGGAAAAATTTATTAAAAGCCCAACAGCGGGCCGCACAAAGATGGAACGCGCAAAAATGGGGCATTGCTTTGGGCAGTACTGTCCTAGTTCATTAATCGTAAGTGTATACTTTCGATTTGTTGTTGTTACTAATGACACTTGGACAAGCCAAGCTCGCTATGCCTTGGCTATGCAAATTTAAGTCAATTGGGAGCGTCTTTCGTTTAATCAGAGCACCATGAAGGTGAAAGTATGACTTATACTCTTCAAATCCTCCGATAGATGGCAGCACCAGAGGATCTACTTTCTCAATTTTGGCATTGATCTGAAGGGGGAGTAAATTTCTCCAGACCATTGCACCCATGGTAATTGCTCAAAGACCGACCACAGGATTTTTGATTCCACAGATTTAACGAGCACGTATATCGCATGTACTCCGTGGGTCTTTGGCGGCATTGGGAATCGAACCCCACCCTACCGGATGGTAGGCCGATACCCTAACCACTAGGCTACCCAACCCATACTTTCGATTTAAAGCATAATTTAAATCAAATAGGATTTTGAATGATTCTTTGATTAAACAAAGCAATACATTTTGGAAGAATTGATATACTTAATTTATTATATCATCACTTTGTCCATATTGGGATATTCAATAAAATCTTGCTCGTGGTCTTGTCTGTAGTATTAAAATGAATTTTATTCACATACACACACATACAATTAAAGTTATTTCGTTCACATATAATTAAAATTTAAACTTTTTGGAGGGAGACAAACATTTAAAAATACCTCTGATACATAAATGAAAATGAAGTAGTTATTATGTTCAATCATAAATTTAATTAATTTAAAATTGGCATAAGAACATTTATAGTTTTAAAATCTCTAATCCATGGTTGAAAAAAAACTTTTAACTTCATTGAGTATTTTCAGAAATGATGAATTCTTGTTAATATAATTTTCGTCTCTCTGAAAATGTTTAAATTATAGAATACAGACTGTATTATTAAGCATTTTTTAAATGAAGGACATTATTAGCTAGAAAATCAGCTTTAAATGTCTCATATTCTCTAATGTTTCCAGACAAGAATAAAGTATATCTTAGAATTATCTTTTGTGAATATAATATTGATTACAAGTTTTCGCATCAATTAATATTTTGGATAAAAAAACGAAACTGTCAAAAATTCACTACAAATTAAGTTTTATTTCTGCGAATATTTTATTACAACTTTAATTGCAGTGTTAATACAGAGAAATTCAACTTACAGAATTGAGTATTCATCGTTATCTGAAAATAATACTTATCATGTTCTAGATTAAGTTATGTGAATTTCAAAATTCCTACATTAGCTAAAAAAATGTAATTTAAAATTTTGCCATTCGTATTTTCCTTCAAGTCTACTTTTAACATGGAATCCTCCTTTCAGGTTGTATTTCTGTTAAACCTCTGGTCGTTTTCTTATAAATAATGCATTTTCTAATCTTGAATTACGGAATACGAAGAAACAGTTAATCTTCAAAGAGGTTATTTAATGATTAAATTCCAAAGTAGATAAGTAGATGTGGTTGTTTTTCTTAATAGAGTATGTTTTCCCAAATTATATTCAGTATTACAAGATAATAGCATTAACAAATTAAATATTTTTGAATGAATTTATTAATGTACTGACTTAATTGAAAGAATATTAAATTTTATTGTGTGTGGATTACCTTTTAAACTAGGAAGTACTTTTACTCTACCTCAAGCATATTAGTAATCGATTAAAAAAATCAATACAAATTTTTGAAAACTTCTCAAATGTTTATTTTTGCATTGAATAAGTAATTAGTAATAATACAGAAAGTTTATATAAAAACATGTCAAATTTTTAACTTTATAAAAATGCTTAAGTCAATTTAGTCCTTGAAATTTATTCTTTTAACATGGGGATTCTCAACCTTTTTTTGTCGGAGCACACTTTTAACGTTTTAAAAATTTTGTTGGCACTCAAAAATAAGTTTAATAGTTGTTTATTACCTGTAATACACCGTATAAAATAATTTATGACAACATTTTTGATTGAAAAGTTAAATGATATAGTATGCACTACAAAAACAACAGTATGTTTATTATGAGATTAATAACAAGATAATAAAATAAGAATATTTTTGATGAGAGAGCTTTGAGATTGAGATGTTTTTTTATAATTTCATTTATATTTTTGTTCGTAAAAATGACAATACCACTCTCATATTAGTCATATTTAAAAGTCTCGATCGCTTTTATTCTGTTTTTATGTTGGTTAATACTGAAAATCCGAAGTCACATAAATAACATGTAGAAAATTTTAATAATATTTTTAAAATTTGAAATTTTTTAACGTCGGCAAATATTTTACTTTATGAAAGGTCACAGTTATCAAAGATAAAAGCAGTTTTATCTGTAAAAAATATGGTATTTAACTATAAAAACAAGTTTTCTTTTACAATGTATTTTTCTTTAATTTAGGCAACCTTTACTCGTAATTAAAAAACATGATTTTTACTATATATATTTCTAAATTTTGGTGGCCCTCTTAAGAAATTTGGCGAATTTGGCGAAAGAAAACCAACGCTGCAGAGTGGTTGAGAATCACTGTTTTAAAACACAGGTAAAGATAAAAAAGATCACAGTCATTTTTTAAAGTAAATAAGTTTGAACATAAAATACATAGTTTCTCTATGTATTTTATACCGATGTGATTTGATATGATGGTTTAAAAAATGTGAAAGATGGTGGTCAAAATAGCCCTTCATTAATTTTGCATTATTGATGACTATGATAGTGATAGCATTACACATTAAAATTAATATTCATATATATATATTCCTGAATGTAAGTCTACTTTAAACAGTAATATATTAAAAATGTGTAAATATTATTAAAAAAATTATTTATATCTTTACCAAAAACATGAATTTTCGTACGACTCACAATTTCTCCCAGGTATATAACTCAAAATCCACACGAAAAATGGGAAACATTTTACAGATGCTTAGGAAATCGATAAGTCTTGTGTTGTGTAGATTTAATTTATTTTTAAAAAATGGATTCATAGCTACACCGACTTCTGGAAATATGAAATAACATGTATCATTTTTTAAAATTCCCTTAATTTTGTATCAGTCGGTTAGTTTGCCTGTCCATGGTTGCATTTTGCATTAAAAAAAAGCAACGTGAAAAAGAATTCACAAGTACATATGTTCCTAACCACTATATTCATCACTCAAATATAAGAGTTGAACCTGAGAACTGTTAAATTGAAAGACTGATGGCTCCATTTAGCTGAAGTTGGGATTTACTGCATGAATATTTTCAAAAAATAGGAAGTGTTAACTATTTTTTTGTAGAGTTTTCTAATCTAAATAGCTGTATATTTTGTTTCACATAAAACATAAATGTTTCCAAAGCGGGAGAAATGATGTTCTAAATAAACGATGCACTTTTTTTAGATAAAATATGTTTAATATAAAACACTAATTTATAAGTAACATTATGTATAAAATTATTTCTAGTTATTTAGAGTTATGTTTCAAACATATTTGAGTATAACTTTGAATAGCTAGGAATCATGTTTGACTATTTTTTGGTTCATTTTCATTGCAGGATCAGTATCTCAAGTTTAGTGTAAGTCAAATCCAAACTAATCCATGAAATATCTAATCACTTTAAATATAAATGATATTGCCTCTACAATTTGCCTTTTCAATTTGAAATAAGTTCCAAGTTATTTATTCATAAAATAACAGTAATTATTTCTTTCAACCAAAAATTTGATACTTTTTTTTTAAACTTTTCAATCAATAGGATATCTAAGTAAAACGTAATAAAAAGAAAATTATCGGGAAAGAATTTTTAAATTAATTCCGGCATATCTGCTCAAAAATAGGGCTATATTTAAAGCAATTACTTGAGAAATAAATAACCAAACACAAAATGAATGGCATTTCCTCAGACTTGATCCAGGGAATGTAATAATCAACTGTTTTTGAGCTGCTCTATTTTTAATGACACGCAACAGTAATTCCGCCAAATTCCAATTTTAATTCGCCAAATTTTATTTAAAAAAAATTATACAAATCAATGACCGCTTTGTTTAAATCAAATTATTCTTTATTTTGTTATGATTTGTGATCCGGAAAAATCACAATGTTTCACAATGAGTTTTCTTTTATTTAACAATGCATTACTTGATTTGAGATAATATCAGTAAAGGGAATAAATTTTTTTGAAACAATTTATTTGTGTTAAACTTTACTCTTTATTTGTGAAATGTGGGTACTGAGAAAGTTGAAAACACATTTTTATAAAATTAATTGTCCAGATTTGCCGTATAAAAAATGTAATAAGAACAATTATATGATTCCAAAATATTTTAGTGTTTCTAAGTTTATAACATTTTTGCTTCCTTTTCATTAATATATCTATATATTTCTCGTAAGAAATAAATATGTTTAGTTTAAAAAGTCTTGTTAGATTATATCATGTATACATATTACATTCACCTTGAAGCTTGCTTCTTAAATGAACCTAGAATTAATTAGAACCTAGAAATGACATTTTTTTATTCTATATCATTTTAAATAGATCAAATCTTATATTATCTACTGCTAGGGCTATAAGTAACTTCAATTTTTTTTTAGAAAAAGTGAAACAATTCTGTTTCAGTTTATATGATAAAAACTGGTTTTTATAAAACGCTTGGACAAATATACTATTAAAAATTTATCTGGATTTAGCAATACTTTAAAGTTTTCATTTTCGTAAATAAATTAAAACTGATGTTAATATTTTGCATTGTTTTTTTTCGAAAATTAATTTATTTTTAAGACAATTATCTAATATCTATGTATTTCTATGTTTACAACAGAAAAAACTGATCGCGACGTATTCTTTAGGATTTTAGAAGTTTAAATATTCTAGAAATCACAATGGAATGTTGAAAGGGAAGATCTATTCTGTAAAACATCTATTTATATACGTTTCTCTCGTTGCTTTCGAAAGAGTGAAAATGGCGCACAATAAGAACCGGACATTATTTTCATGATTTATCCCGAGGGTAAAAGCAAAATGTGAGCAAAGAAATCACGACCTTTAGAAGATGATTCTAGAGGAGAACGTATTCAAGCTTCATATGAATTAAGAAGCAAGCGAAATTGAGGCTGTCCTACTAGCCCACTGCTAGAAATGAAGATGGAGAACGCGAAAACGCCCCCTGGCGGTGATCGAAATAGGTCGTTCGTAAACATCGTGTCTCTTTGCCTAGCCAGTTTCGTTCTTGCTTAAGAAGTGAGCAGCATGAATTAAGGACTTTTCTCTTATGGACTGTTACTTCATATTGAATTTCATACTGAGGAAATTTTTTATTTATTAATGCCATCCTGAGATAAGTTGTGGTGAGTCATAATAAACTATTATTGAATTCTATAAAATATTTTAAATTAGTTTTTTAAATATATAAATATAGATAATAACACTGATTAAAATGTATTTTTTAAAAATAATTCTATAATTAATTTTAGAGTTTTTAATGGATAAATATATATATATAAGAAATTCTAGTTAAATAAATTAATTTGTATAAATTTAATTAAATTCAACTTTTTTATTTTAAAATTTAAACGAAACTATATTAAAAATAGTGCCTTTAATTAGAATATTTAATTAATTCGTTATTAATAAATTATCAATTTATGTTAATGTATTATACTTGAATATTACGTTACTGACTGAATTTAGTCATTGATAGAAAATTTTGATAAGCAATTTATTTTCCTATTGTTTCTCAAAATTAAATTGCCTGTAAAATATTAAGCACAATATCTTTAACAATGAGTATAAGAAAATTGCAGTGATATAAAAATGTAGGATAATTTCTTGTAGAATATGCATTAACTTGCTTTTATACTACTTTGTAATGAATAAACAATTATAATTATTTAAATGGATGTGTATAAATTTTATCAACACTTAACTTAATGTAGTGAAGTCCTTAAGATATATTCTAAGGCTGATTAATTAGAAAAGTTAAAATTTTTCTACATATTGTTCGTTATTATTTAATAATTGGTTATAAACATTTAAACTTAGAAAATTAACGTAATTTTACATGAAACTTTACCAAATTTAAAAAATTTAATAATAGTTTATCTTGAAATTGATTAATTAAATATTGACCGGTGGAATTTCCAAAGAGATCGTAGCATAAAATATGTTTGGGTTTAAGTATAACTACTTAATAAGGTAGAAATTAAACCGTAAATAAAAAATTTAATAAAATTATAATCATTGCAATAAAATTATTTTTTTAATTTTTCCTAGCAAAATAACTAAAGTTTTAAAATAATTTATCATTTTTAAAATTTCGATTCTTTTCTCACTTTTATGATAATTGTGTAAAATTACTAGGCGCTGAATGTATTTGAAAGAAAAGCATATTTGTATAATTCGAAAGACATTATTTTAAATATTCAGTTTGTGCTTAGGAAACTGAATAGTTAAAATAAATGTCTTTCGCTTTTTTATATGTTAACTTATTTAAAGGAAGATTGTTCTTGAACTCTGATCTTTAGTAATCAAGGAAAATTTAATTTTCATAAATCATTTAGATATTTCGAAACAAAAACCTGCTCTTTAAAATAACAATCTTTGCTCTTATAAGAAGTTAAAAGAAGATGAATTTGCAATTAGTTGAAACTTCAGAATAATTACATTCCATACGTTTTGGGATATTTCCAACACTTGATGCATTAATTTAACAAATTCATACCATCTTCATGTAGAAAATTGGCGATACTTTTTTTCTCAATCTTCATGTAAACAATTAGCTCTTAAACCATTTGCACTTAAGATACTTTATAAGATTTGTGCTTACTATATAAAATACTATGGATGGTTTGGAAAAATTCATGTCGCGTCAAAAAGCGCCAATAGGTGAAGGTTGACTATCTTTGGGTTAAATGTCAAAAGATATCCAATAATAAAAATAATTTTCATTATTGGTTATCAAAAAATCAGTATATTTCTAAAACTAATTATATTTGAATATATTCTGTATTCAATAAAATAGCTGGTGAAATTTTTAAAACAGGAATTCATAAAATGTTTCCATAAAAATTGGTGATCTCATTGCCTTTACCTAGTCTTTCTGTTTTTCTTGATAAATTTTTAAAACTTTTCATTGAGTTAATGCATGAATTTCATCAATATCTAATTTGTGATGTATTTATTTTAATAATTAATATGTCAGTCGTCATAAAAAACTGTCATATGTTGATCTATATTAATTACAGAATTATTTGAAATAATTAGGCAATCTGATCAGTAAACCTTAATCTTATTCGGCACTTCTTAATTTATTTATGCACAAATCGATTAACTATTGATCAAAATTTGTTTCCAAATAAAGTGTTTAAGTTATAAGTTAACATAAAAAACAATTTTTGTAGCAGAATTGCAAGCTATTTTTAAAATTCTTTTGAAATAAATCTATTCGATTTTAAATTTTAATGTTTTATGAAGTTCAATAAATAATTCTGTACGCATACTTATATAAATAAATGTTAAAATGTTCAATAATTGAGGAATGAAATAGACTTCCATTCGTTCAATTTTCTAAGTTCAAAGAGCATATTTCTTTTAACTTAAGCAATCTGTCTAAATTCTAGTATCCGTAACGCGATGGATTTGGCGATATTAAGATTCAGGTTGTATGTTTATAAATTGCCATTTTGAGAATTCACAGTTTTTTGATTATCAAATGTTCGCGTATGGTTTTGAATCGTATGAATTTTGCAGTTGGTGACATTTTTGAAAACCGCGCCAAATGCGTTACGTATACTAGGATTCTACCAGTTATCTAATCTTACTTTTTCTGTCTCGGGCCAAATATCGCAAAACAAATTGAAGGGCTAAGATAAATTTATCTAAATTTTTAAAAACAATATACAAATTTTACAATTTAAACATGCCAATGCGAAGTGTGAAATTGCGATTTCTCATGTAAAAATTATTAAGGTTCGAAATGAGATGTACTGATTCTTAAGAACAAAGTTAAATGCTTATTTGTCAGTTTACATCTGAAATGATTCTTTCTAAGGCTCATAGTTGAAAACACTTGTTCACATATGTAAGATGAAGCAAACATAGATCTGATTTTCTGAGATGTCTGGAGCTTAAAATGCCCAGCCTACAACATGTGAGGTCTGATTCCCCTATATTGGATTCCCATATGCCTGCTCCCCGAGAAAGAGATAACGCTGGTTGTCGCCAGTCTACAGCTATAACTAACAAAGAACTTCCGTTTTAAATACTTTAACGTTTACAGCGGTCTGTGATTGCTATTTCCGTCGATTTATATTTTGTAGAACAAAAATAGAGAAAGTAAAAAGATCACCACTCCTTTGAAAAAAAGAAAAAAAAAATAATATTTAAACAAAGTAGAAAGAGAGATGGATATATATAATATATAAATCATATTTTCTTTTAATTTCCGTCGGACCGACAAATTAAAATTCTCTCCGCATGCCGTAGTTTGCGCATCCCTGCATTACACCGTTGTAATTTGCTGTCGTAATTTTTTATACAATTGTATATTTCTAATGTCAATAAATTTAAATTACATACATGAATGATTAAACAGATAAAAAATTCCACTAACTAGTTGAAATATGTAATAGATATTAATGATTAGTTCATTCAATATTTTGCAGTATAATAATCAATTATTCATGCCGAAAACTGTTATTCAAATACAGATTTTGAAATTTTTATAGGTAATTATAAAAAGTTGAGAATAACGAATGTTGAATATTTTATTACAATTAAAAAACTAGAAATATAAATTTCTTCAAAGTTTCCAAAAAGCCTTGTATACCAATGCTATTTTAAAGGTCTCTGTAATTCAAGCATTTAGTAACGAACTTTTTGAGAAGGGCATTCAATATAAAGAAGCAAATAAGTTTTAGAATGTTTTTACGCCTTTTCAGTAGAAAACTTTTTTTGTTCTTTTCAAAGTGGCTGACAGCTGATAAAGTTTATAAGGTTTCATCTCTATTTAAATCAGTTGCTTCATTAATAGATATTTAGTATAAATTTATACTGAAAATCATATCACATTTAATATTATTGTATGTTTACACTTACCTGTTGCAATTTTTTCTCGTGTCCCAAAAAATTAGTGTCAAATTCTCAGACATTAACTGTAATTATTACAGTTCTGATGGAATAAATATTCATTATATATTTAATCTATAAAATTTTCTTTATGTATAATTCCCATGTCACATAAATGTCTTCCTTATAGCAAGTGTCTCTCATTGCATTTTTATCAACTCTGAACAAAATACCGTACTTAGGTGAAAAATTTTATCTTTTCAGAACGCTCCATTAAAAGTATCATTACTATCTAAAAATCTATCTAGACTTTTTATAATTATCTTTTTTATATTTAAAATAAAACGAGCTATTATGTAAAAATTTAGTCCATTTGAAGGAAAAATGTCCAAAGTATGATATTCCAAAATAAATCAGTCATAAGATACATTTAAGAAAATAAAGGGCCGTGGTAACATAGTGGTTAGAGAATCGGCCTTCCGTCCGGAAGCACTGTGGTTCGATTCCTAATGCCGCCCAAGACCAACCGAGTACATGCGATATACATGCTCGTTAAATCTGTGGAATCGAAAGTCCTGTGGTCGGTCATTGAGCAATTACCGTGGGTGCAATGGTCTGGAGAAAATTTCCTCCCCTTCAGATCAATGTCAAAATTGAGGGAGTGAATCCTCTAGCGATGCCATCTATCGGAGTTTAGAGCAAAGTAGTACTTTTACCTTCGTGGTGCTTTGCTTAAACGAAAGACGCACCCTAATGACTTAAATTCGCTTAGCCAAAGGCATAGAAAGCTTGGTTTGCCCAAGTGTCGTAAGTAACAACATAAGTAATAACAAGAAAATGAATCCGTTTAATTGACGATGTTGTTTTCAACGTACATTTTTAAGGATAAGAAATATCAAAAGAATTATAGATTCTGCTTAGAGTGACGATATGTGGAATAATTTCTTTGTTAATTTTTCTTGAAAAAATAAGAAAAATAAATTGTATTATCATATCAAGGGACACGTTTAGATGAAAAAAAATTTATATGTAAAATATATGTTTAATAAAATTTGTAGGAAACGTTTTTAAAAATAGGAGAATTTATTTTTAACAAAGAAGAAAATCATAATATATATATTCATGTTAAGAAATTTATATGGTTTGTTAATAAAATTCTCAACAAAACTTTCTTTTAATTTTTCAAAAAAAGAAAAAAAATTACGTATAATGTCGCTTATACCATTGTGATTTTTCACATTAAAATTTTATCATTAAATGTGTTATAAAATGTTATTTAGGATGATTAAATCACATTAGATTCGCGAACCATTAATCATAATTAATTGATGTTGAATATTCATTTGTTATGTATCAAATTCTTTTGCAAATAAAACTTTAATGACCTTGAATAGACACATTCTTTGCATATCATTTTCGATCAACTGCGTAGGCCCTCCTCAGTGGTGTTTAAATATCTGCTCTCGTGATTTAAATACTTAATGGCGCTCAGAAGGAAGTAGAATTGATCGTGACATTCATTTTATCTAATTGTTACATATTCCGCGTAACGGGGAACACGCTGTTCGCGTTATTTGTCCTCCATTTAATCGGGCGTCTTACTATTAAAAACTATCATTGACGTCAGCCAATAATTCTATGTTCCATCAATAAAAGCTATGCTAGAAAGTTTCTATTTGTTTTAAATTAAATAATCCTTCATATGAGGTGTGTGCGCGACTTCTTTAACAAGGGAAAACAATGTCTTTATTGTTCTGTTTACCTTGAGTGGAAACAAACGAATTCCTTCTAACTGAACATTTGAGGAGAGATTTAGCAGACCTTTAAATGAACAATAATATGAATCTGAATCGAATGTTCATTTCGTGATGTGGTCATGATTCAAATTATTATTTTGAATTACAATCCTGAAAAGTCGTGTCATAAAATCTTTTTAAAACACCATTTTTTTTACGCATAATGGTTGAAATAAAAAAATAGATTCTTTATACCCGGATTGAGATAAATATTGTTGAATATTACAAACAATCTACAGCCAAAATTTTAACATAATTTTGAAATTACTGAATCAGTTTTAAAATTTTATAATATTTTGGAAATAACATACTTTATTGTAAAAGTTTGGATCAAAAGTTAAATAAGAAAATATTGAATGATTTCCATATTATTGAACCAAGTTTTGTTTTAAAAAATGCAATTTCTGTTAAGCAATCAAGCATAATAACGTTTATATTTCATAAATTATTGCTTTATAAATAAGATGGTTTGAATTTATTGTTATGTTTCATATTAGTTTAACAAGGAATTAGATACTCATTATGTGATCATGATCAAATCAACTTATATCTGTAATTTAAAATATTATCTTAAAATATCCCTAATTATTAAAAAAGTCAGACATTTATCAAACGTTTACCTATAATCGGTCATTAATGCATAAATTAGGAATTCAGCATTAATAGGTCCATAGTTATTTTCAAGTTTCATTTAGTTATGAGCTTCAGTAACTTTTCGTCATTGATAAATGCTGAAAACTTTTCGCTATTGTAAATTAAATATTCAAAGGAACGCATTATAACATTATATTGCCCAGTAACATCGCTAGCTAATATATATATATATATATATATATATATATATATATATATATATATATATATATATATATATATGTATATATGTGTGTGTGTGTATATATATATATATATATATATATATATATATATATATATATATATATATATATAAAATCAAATACTATATGGAAAATAATAAAGTGAAAATACGAAATATAGTAAATAGATGGAACATTTGTTCAATAAATAGTTTAAAAACCCATTCGTTTCGTTTTCCTTTTATTCTATGTTTCTTTTAAATTTTACGCTAGCTATTGAACATATGTTCCATCTATTTACTATATTTCGTATTTTCACTTTATTATTCTCCATTTAGTATTTGATTAATTTTATAAAAATTTAAAATTAGTTATATGTATATATATATATATATATATATATATATATATATATATATATATATATATATATATATATATATTAAGGTTGGTGCGTATGAAATGTCGGATTCTTAAGTGATTGTATAAAACTGCATATCTTTCTTCAAAAGCTGTTTATTCAATCAAAGTATGCTCCATTCGCTTCAATACACTTCTCCCAACGAGATTTTAAAGCGTAGATGCCTGTCTTAAAAAAGTTTTGGTCTTTAGAATTAATAAACTCTGATATCGAGTTTTTTAGACTGTCTTCATTTTCATAGTATTTGCCCCTTAAAAACAACTGTAAATGCTTGAAAAAATGAAAATCGGTCGGCGAGAGATCCGGTGAATATGGTGGATGCTGCAATGATGAGCATACGTTTAACCGATCCAGCTTATTTCGCTCTGTCAGTGCGTGCGGTACCCACTTGTCCATCTTCTTAACCTTGCCAATCTCAGAAAGGTGTCTCAATATCGTTGTATGGTCAACTTTCATCCTGATAGCAAGTTCCCTCGTGGATACGGCTGGATCCGCTTCCACTAGAGCCTTCAGGTCATCATTCTTCACAGACGTTTTGGGTCTTCCGCGCGGCTCATTTTGCAGTGAAAAATCGCCAGTCCGAAATTTTTCGAACCAACGCTGCACTTTCCGATCGTTAACCGTATTCTCCCCAAACGCTTGGTTTATGTTGCGTGCAGCTTTTGCAGCACTATTACCAAGTTTGTACTCATATAAGAAAATGACGCGAATGTCGGCAGAATTCATATCGGCAATAAACTCAAAAGAAATAAAAAAGGGAAGACCTTCGAGAAAACCTATTTTGCTGAAATGAGTCTCTGGCAATGGAGAATACGAGTATGAATGAGGTTATGCCAAATACAAAAGTATAACGAAAACAGGGAGGAAAACGTCCGCATGTAAAGAGAATCCGACATTTCATACGCACCAACCTAATATATAGTCTTCTTATACCAATATTGTTATGTTTTTTTTCTGTAAAACATTATTGTGAATAGCTGAAGAAAACAATTACATGTATTTCTCAAAGAAACTTGATTAGGCTTGCCCAACGCTTAAGAGTATAACTTTGAATCAAAAAAGAACCATAAATTTAAAGCCTTATTAGACTGAATTGAAATACGTTAAAGTATATTTCAAAGCGTTAAAGCATTTTTAAACTGTAAATTTTTCACTGGAAAATTTTTTTTACTAATTACATTCATTCGTGAAATTATTATAAAGTAATTGTATGCTTTTAAAATTGAAAGGTGTGACAGAGAGAAACACTGCCTAATTTGTTAAAAGTGTGTTAACATTCTCGTTGCATGAGCTAATTGTCATCATTTCAAATCTAGGTTAAAAGTGTTAAGAAATAAAGCTGTTATAACTTTAAATGTTGGCATCCTCATTTGTAAGCATCCGCTTGAAATGAAGTGAATTTAGAAAATAGTATATTGATAAGGTTTCGTAAACTTATTTATCAGGCAAGTATCAAGTACGCCTTAAATCAGCTTTAATTTTAAAAAATACTGTAGAAAATAAAATTTAATTTTGCAAAAAAATAAATTTTTCTAGCATCAGTATTTCTCCAAATTACAAGTTAGGAAAGTGTTTCAAATTAAAATGGAATAGTTTAATGAATTTTAAAACAGTTGTGATACCAAAGCTATTTCACTGATTTGATATTTTCAGTAAAGTCATTCAGACCTGATTTCATTTGGCGTTAACTATTATCAGCGTGCTTTTTAAATAATCATTATGTGGTCTTGATGTAAAACGAATGGCTAAAGTGAACCAATTTGACCATTAACGATAGTCAGATCTTGGTGGAACCAGTCTTAAATGAATAAAAGCATATTTCAGTATAAAAATTAGTTGGTTAATAATTTGCTTCAAGCTGTAAAGTAATTCTAAATAAAAATGCTGTAACATGATTCCATAAGCATAAAAAAACGTTAATTTGATTTCTTATTTGATTTAGGAATTTAAGCTCCAGAACTTCGATATTTCTAGATAATTCGTTGTTATTTAATGGTTCAGTTTTTTGGTAAATATTTATTAGCTACAAATTTTCGAGTTAAAAGAATAATCTTTGATAATATTTATTATTTATTACATTACATATATTCACACTTGTATGCTTGATTCTTGAGATCCGCTTGTAAGTCTTCGTCGATATTAGGACAAATAGCACAATGACAGATGTACAACCACAGAAGAATAACGAAGAAAACACCCAGGACCATGGTGGGAATCGAACCCACACTCCTACGCTCTCAAGCGATTAGCAGTGATGCCTTTGACCACTCAGCCACGGAGCGCCCTTCTTTTGATAATTGAACTGAAAAACAAATAATAAATTTTTATTAGGTTTGTTCTATTTTATAAAAATATTTTTTCTCACGTTCGAATTATTCATATCATTGCTATTTGGTATACTAACTGTTTATAAAAATATATTTTTCAATTACAAACAAATGAATAGTGTAATTATTAACTTGTTATATATTCAGGTCTCAAATGGAGGATCAAAATTTTTTAATTAAATACTAAATCATTAGAGTGTCTATAATTAGGACAAATATATCACTAATTTTTATAATTGTCTCTATTTTTCGAAACAATTTCAAGAATTAATGAAATTTGAATTGTTTAAATATATTAATTGTTGGAGCATTAGAACGCTAAAAAACATAGTCCAAATAAATAAATGATTTTCAAATATAGTTCTTGCTAGCTAAAATGTCAAATAGCTTTGAGTTAAATAAAAATCTATTGTTATTGATATTTATTTTTTCCGATGAGCGTGTCTTATTTTAAGCTCGTAACATGTTTTTTATCTATGCTATATAATTTTTTTACATTTAAATGCTGAATTTTTTAAAAATCAAATATCATTATATATGAGATGCTATAAAAGCATATAGAAAAATAATTTTACTTGATAATATACATGACTAAAATAATATTATGATCTATGATTTTGTTGCTTTTTAATACTTATTCTATATTAAGAATGATTACTAAATATTTTTCAAAATTTCTTTCTTTGAAATAACAAATACCCAAGATTGCAGTGATTTGGTTTTGAAATATATTTAGTAAAAAATAAAGTAATATAAGAGTTTATTTATCGAATAATTTAATTATAAATACATAAAATAAGTAATCTGAAATATTAGTTATTTTATAGTCATTACATTAATGCATTCTTCTCTTAAAATACATATTAAACTATATTATAGTTAAAAATCCTGATGACTTTATCTTTTTAAATAATTATTAAAATCTACTAAACATTTTATTTTTGCTGATATTATATCTAACTCACAATCTAAGTTCATTTTAAATAGCTGTTTTCACTATTTACACTGAAGTATATAAAAGTTTCTATAAATTTACATCATTTTAATTTCCGACAAAAAATACTTTTTTAAAATACTTATATTAATTATCATTCTTAAACTTTTTAGGATATTTAAATTTGAACTTTTTCATTCTTGTACGAATGATAAAATTTAGACCATTATTATCATTTTATTCTGAAAATTTTATGTTACATTATTTTATGAAATACACATTGTATTACATTACTATGCTAATTGCTTTTAACCTACATAATACTTTTTAAATATTAACTATGACTTTTAATATTAACGAAAACTATTTTTAGTTTTTATTGCTTTATAATATAGTTAATATAAGCCTAATTCTGGCAGATTTAAATTTAAAATATATTCTTATTCCCTTATTCAAATAAGATTTAAAAGTTAATGGTTACAATTCCTTGCACGAAAATCGCTCAGTTTCTCACGTTGTAGGAACAAAACATTTTCCTGTTCCGAAATTGTATTTCCATTTTCTTATAATAACATAAATAACTGCTTATGGCCATTAAGTTATATCGTACTTAAGCAAAATTGAGCTCTATTGGAGAAAAAGGTCTTATTTGGCAAGAATAAAAAAAACATTTTTATAAATCGTTAAAAAATTACTGTCATATTTTTAAGGATGAACGATTTTATAGCTAATATTTTAAGCATCCTATTCTTTAATGTTTTTATTGCTCATAAAAACATCATATTGGAAATTCGAAAGTTGTATATTGAAGTTTTACAAAGCATTAAATGCCTGAATCATTTTTATAAGTTAGTAATTGAACAATCCCATTATACAATATCATTAATATTATTTTTTTAACTATATATTCAGAGAAACATCAATTTTGAACAATATATTTGTTTCTGTTCTTCAAAATTTAGTGTCTTATAAACTTCTACAGTTATGCTATATCTATGAAGCCCGGTACCTAAAGAAATGCAATTAATAAAATTTATTTATTTTTAAATCTTATTCCTGATGAAAAACGCGTTTATTATTTTGAAATAAATATTAAAAGACAACATACAAATACATTAATAGATAATTTATATTTATTTGACTCAATTACTTTAATAACTTATTACGAGACCAGGCACATGTTTATTCATTTATTTACTGTTCAAGTAGTTTATTTTAATTAATAATAAGTACTTATCGACTAGAATTATTGAATTCCAAAAATAACAGATTCAAAATTCAATATCGTTATATAAATAATCACAACTTTTATTATGAAAACATAAAATTTTAATGACAATTAATTATATTGTTTTTACTAAATTAAATATTTTGTAATTGTATTTTTGCTCATGATAGTTATTCGTTTTAGAGTGATTTTTAAAATTTATAGTTATTAAAACTATGAAATTAAGTTTAAATATTTAATGATAAACTAATACAAGTGTATGCTTATTTAGCTATGTTATGTTTAGCACAAGTTCATTTTATCTAAATATTTTTCCATAAAGTTAATTTTAATCTAAATTAAAGTTTATTTTTCTCACCTATATAAATTAAATTTATATTAGTTTTAGAAATACACAAATTATATTAATTTATATATCAATTAAAGGCACTATCAATAAACATATCAATTATGCAAGTTTATTATTTTATGTCAATAATATTAGGAAATGTATTCCTTAAAAATTTGTGTGTTTATATAATTCACATTTAAATCAATTATTATTAATTTATAAAAATTAATAATAATTCATATTATTTTAACACAGATTAGGTTTAAGCATATTTTTGATTTATTTTACATATTTGTGATCGTAAAACCTTTATCACACAATTTTAATATTTTTTTATTAAGAATATCACGAAATAAATTAAGATATACTTATTTTAAAACATTTAAAAGTGATCTAACATTATAGCTTTAAATTTATATATTTTATGTACACATTTAATTAAACATTTCTCGGTAAAATTCTAATTTAAATTTGAAAAATGTTTCACTTTTTTTTTTCCAAACTCAGAAAACATTTTAAAATTAATTGTTCGCCACTTAAACTTAAGAATTATAAGGAAAATTTAACAAATTCAAATAAATGTTTTTTTTTTTTTTTTTTGAAAAAGTTATAATTTATCACTTTTATTTGCTTGCAAAATTTTCAATTTATGTCTTCTAAAATCTACTTTTTATGAAACAATTTTCGAAGTAGAAGTTTTTCGGATAAAAAAAATTCAATTATTGATTACTTCAATATTTCAGATGTCTTTTTTGAAAATATACTCAAAATAATAAATTGCCAAACTATGGGAATTTCATCTAAACGAAAATATCTTCAAAATAATTTATGATAATGTTAGCAATGAATCAACTGACGACTAAAGTCTCTGTCCATGACAAAACATCCAATCCTGAACTATATGTGAACGACCTGGCATGGGATTCGAAAAACCCCCGAGTGAGAATTTTCCCAGGAACCAAAGAGAAAACAGTAATCTTTGGGAACGAAGTCTCTCACGTGCATTAGAATAATCGATCAATAAACTGTAAGCAAATGATCGACGAAACGAAACAAGTTGAAAAAATGACGAAACACATTTTAAATCATTTCTCAAGGAAACAATGCGGCGGTTTGTTTTAAGAGAGCTTTGTTTTTTTGTTGTTGTCATTTCAATCCAGTTTCTTTAAGGCGATTTGCTCCGTGAAATCACGGCTGTGTCTGTGACCCCTTTAGATCTGGATATACTACTTTTAACCTGCTCAAACAACAGTCCGATAGTGCTAATACATGTGTGTTAACTTTTTAATCGCATTCTTATTCTGTTTGTTTGCTGTTTGACGCATTGTTCTTAGTTGTTCGAAATAAGTTCTTTGAAGTGTCGTGACATTTAATAAAAATTACAAGTGTATTTCTTAGATTTATTTTAAAAATTGAATATGACATTTCCTTGAGCAATGTAAAGAAATAAAATACAAATATGTAACAGTCTCTTTACTTACAATTTAAGTTAAGGAATACACATTTCATTAAAACAACATTAACGATTTGTTTTAATAATTCAAAAAGTGACTATAGAGTATTTGTAAAACAATATCAGCCATAAGGACAAATCAATATCAGTCAAGAATGAAGTCTTCATTGATATTTATATCAATCAAGAATTCATTCTAAGACACAAAACTCAAAAGTAGTTAAGATATTGATTCCTGTGTTGGAATTTTCCTCTTTGAATGAGTGTTATATCATTATAAATATTATCAAGGATTTAAATGGAATTATTTCACTTGAAGCATCGTTACTGAGATAATTGCTGAATATGTCCAGCGCTTTATCTTCACTTCAACAATTAATAGATTTAACACACGCCTCTATCCGGATAGTTGCCGGTCTTCAAAATCTACTTCAAATCGCAGGTACTTGCAGTACCTTGTCATTAAAACATAAACGTAAAGCTATTAATAAAGCATCCCTTTTTCCTTAATGTTTTTAAGAAACTTACCATTTAAAACCAGTTACAAAATTAATCAATTAGGAGTAAAAATGTTCAAGAATTTTCTATAATAATGACATTTTACCATATTATAGCAATAAAATATAGTATATTAGTTACATTTTTATAACACTACAATTTGTGGTAGACGACTTATTTATTCATTTTATTAACCAATTGAATTTGAATAATATAAAATTTTTTGTTTTTAAAGTAGAAATATTTGGTAAAGCAGTATTTTGCATATATATATATATATATATATATATATATATATATATATATATATATATATATATATATATATATATATATATATATATATATATATATATAATGCAAAATACTGCTTAATATACATAGGGTCGCATTCCTTTCTGAGAGTCAGAAAAAACGAAACTAAAAACGCATCAAGAATCCATCATGAATTTACCCCCAGAACATTCTTCCATCACGGTCTATAACGTTTTGAAGGCCACATATCCCGCACGATGAATTCGACGTAGCGGAGCTGTGGTTTGGCCTCCTCGCTCACCGGACCTCAACCCACTGGATTTTTTTCTTCTGGGGGCACATGAAATCTTTAGTGAATGAGACGCTTGTAGACTCAACTGAAGATCTCGTGGGTAAAATCATTGTTGCCGGGAACGAAATTAATATATCACCAGGAATATTCGAGAGGGTGCTTCAGTCGTTCCTTCGCCGGTATCAACTGTGCAACTGCACACATGGGTAGCATTTTGAGCATTTGCTGTGAGGTTTACGCTAAGCAATAAATATGATTGTGAAATATTTGGTATTTTTTATTCGTTTACCCAACACAACACTGTTGTAAGTGTTGGGAGAACCTGTCAGGGGGAATTTCTCTTTTCTACCCAGAGTGGAATGCGACCCTATGTTCCTACGTAATAATTTCTTGTCTGGATAGGTACTATCACCCCTCTTAATTTGTAAAAAATATTAGAATCACTCTGTATGTATGTACGTGTGTGTGGGTGGGTGGGTGTATGTAAGTATGTATATATAAGTTTCATTTTTAAGATTAAATTAATGTTATGGAACTAAACTTTGCTAAACACGTCTCGATATAACAATAATTAATCTTTTCTAAACCTCTATCTTATTTTTATTAAAAATATAGTTATACATTAGAAATATGCATGAAAATTCAAGAATTTGCTATCTACTTAGACTTAATAAAAATGATGCATTATTCGTTGGAAAAAAATCAGTTACGGAGCACTGCTGAGAAATTACTTTAAAATAAAAATGTCATTTTAATCATGCCAACATGTTTCAAAAATTCCTTAATTCACGTTGAGAGGTGAATCACAATAAGTTGAATTACAACAACTTATTGTAAAAAAGTTATAGTGAATGCTTCCAATTAAATCTTAAACAATCGTAAAAACTAAAAGTTCTTTCCAAAATAATTTTGGTTTGTAATCTTTTAATGAGATGGAGAAAAGGAAATGTGAATTTTATTTGACTTTCAACCTAATTAATTTCCAAAAATGGAAATATTTAAATGCTGGAAGTTTCAGGGGTCCTTGAAATTTATATATGAAACTATTTAAGATATTTTTTATTTGTTTTATAAAAAATCATTTATTTAGCAACTATAGTGATAGATAGATGTACGATTAGAATTTTAATATGCAACCAGGTTTATTTTCAATTCAATTTTTTTAAAAAATAAACATTTTTCTCCGTTTTACAGTTAATTCTTTTAAATGAACTTTTTCTAATAATAAATATTAATCATTTTAAATTTTTCGTTTCATGTTTAATGATTTCAATTAAAGATCTTTAAATATTCTTATTCTTCATGATAATCAAAACTTATTCTTAAAGATAAGGATACCATAAATGAATATTATAGTTTACTTTTAAAGATAATGTTATATTTTGTTTCCTTTAAGAAAAACACAAAACTTTTATTCAATTTCTTATTTTTTAACTTAAAGTATCCTCTTCTTGCTTTCTAAGAGAAAATATGGATAAAAAGATTAAAAGTTAAAATATTTTTAAAGAATAATAAAAAATTAAAACTGAAGTAATAAAGAACTAATATCTACAAAAATTTGAAATTGTTTTGAAAAAAAACAAGTTGAAAATTCGTTACATTTTAAGAACAAAGAAAATATGTAAAACTCATTCTGAAAGAAGTGTTAAAAAAAAAGATTGCTTATTATCCAAGTTAAAGAAAATAAAGTCCCATGACGTACAATTACTTAACTTAATGCAATGACCTTGATGTTAAAGACTATCAACAGCTAAGGAATTTAATAACAATAACAAAAATATGAGCTTTCTTTCGATGAATCAAATATTTCACCTTCTCAAGAACCTTAGTTAGAAGGTATTTCTAATCATGAATGATAATAAAAAAAGTGTTGCATATGTTGATTCTTATGTTCTTTCCTCACCGTAAATGATCTTTTTCGAACTAAACTTGATAGCTTTCACAAAAGTTGAAAAGGTCAACACACAGGATTCAAGTGAATGTGAATGTTGTAATGCGGCCGAATGAAACGCTTTGTGATATGAAAGTGAATTGTTTCTAACGCGATTTAGAATGTTGACTTTCCTTATTTTAGAAAATCAGGCTTTCAATCAAATTATAGTAAAAAATTCCAAATAATTAGATAGAATTATTGAATTTTTTACTTAAAATCTATTCATAATTGTACTAAAATTAATAAAGTAACGGATTTGAATCCTTCTATTGCAAAATATATTAACTTTGTTTACATTTTAAAACGTTGACTATTTTGATATTGATTGTTTTTGATAATTGTAAGTTTTGTGTAGTCATACAATCTTTTAATTTTGTTTTATCCAATCATTTATTTAATAATCTTTTAAGTACACAAATATTTTCTAGAAAATTTATGTTATTAAGTCTATATAAGTCACCAGAGAAATATTCTCTTTTTAAGACTTTTTTAAATTTTGGAGCTTAAATGTAATTTTAATAAAATATAAAATTAGATATTTTATATAACTTTGTTCAATAAACATTTATATACATTTTTAGCCTGAAAAATGCAATGATTATTTTTTATTTTTGTAAAAATAAATAAATGTTAAATTTTCTCAAAAAAGCTTAACTTGTTAAAAAAAAACTTTTAAATAAATGCTGGTAAATGTTAAGATTTCTGTATATCTTCGTTTACAAAACTACTTTAGCTTTCTTGCATAATAACTATGTCACTTTCAAATCATACAGAATTTAGTTTTTCATAAAGTATTTTATTTTCGTCACCAAATATACATACAAATTTATATATAAATGTATGTATATAAACATATGGGGAACTTCTCATTTTTTAATTGTTTTTTTTATTTTAATTTTGATTTATTGATTTAAAGTAATGCTACTCTCTAAAAAATTATTATATTAAATATAGTACTGTGTGTAATTTTGATATTTATTCAGAAATTCTTCATATATATAAGTTACATAATATATAAAAATATGATGCAGATAATCTTCCTTATGGTCAACATCGCTCGCAGAAAAATGCGGAACTAGTAGGATATCCCCATTGCTACTTTTTTTCGGTGCCCAGTTAAGCGCATGTTTCTTTAACACGGGAATTTTCCCAAAGTTCAAAAAATACACATTTTATACAATTTTAAATCACATAATAGTGTAGAAAAATCTAAAAAACTATTACTGGAAAATGAATAAAAACTTTATTATTGTTGGGTTTGCTTTTTCTTCAAAATAGCCAGTAAAAGTAGTAAATAATAGGGAATTACTTGATATGACGTCAAGCTCACGTGTCGAATATACTCGGTGATATAAGGAAGAAAATATAAGAAAAATATTAATACAAAAATATATAAGAAAAAGATAATAATAAATGAAATAAAAAAGGAAATTGGAAAAAAGAGCAGTTTAGAATGTTGAAAATTTAAAAGAAAAGTATAATAATAAATTAAAAAATTTATATAAGAAAAATATATAATAAATAAACAAAATAAAAAAAGATATAAATAATAAATAAACAAAGAAATTGGAAAAAAGAACAGTTTACGATGTTTGGACGCTGGCGATAACGAAACACAACACCAAACGTAAAACAAAAAGTTCAAATTGAAAATAAAACGAGCATTTGCGCTATTGCCACTGAAAAGAATCATATATGTTACGTAAAAATGATGTAAAACATGAGAAAAACCAAATCTGGCAACAAAAATCTGAAAAGTAACAAAAACTTAAATTGGCAACAGGATAATCAAAACAAAGGAAGCTAGATTTGGCAAGAAATCACTTGGGGGAGGATATCATACTTACACCAAAAATGCTTGACACAGTTTACAATGTCTGCTGTATTTCTCATTAAAATTTCTGTTGAACATCATTCGTAAAGAAATAATAAAAATATAGCATTTTCAAATGGCGCATTTAAGAAGTTGTCATTTTGAAATGAATAAATGTTACTTAAAACAGAATACAAACAAAGTTCTTTGGTCGAATATGAAATATTCCCTTCCATCTGATCATGGCCACGTCAATCCTTATTTTATTATCGAAAATGACAAATTTTTGCTTAAAGAAGAGTTGAATTGTCCGAGTAATAACTAATGAATTATCAGTTGGAAATATTATAAAACAAATTATTTTGAAACTAAAGATAAACACACTTTAATATTCATATTAAATTAATTTGTATATTTTAGAAATATCAACATTTTTCACAAAAAAATACAAATTTTATTAAATTCTTAAAATTATCAATTAATAAAATTTAAATTAACATTTTCAATAACTCCATTCATATTACTTGGGTTTTGTCTAATTAAAAATATCACATTACTAGAAACAGTATTTAATATGATATACTTAAATGCTATATCACAATAGTATGCTGTAATGAAGAATTTTTATGTTTATTATCTCCAACTTGTAATTTCTTATTGTTATTAAAAAACTGTTCCACATTTTTTATGCAACTTTAGTATTTCATATTTTAAACTTGAAAATTCTCCAAACAAGCATACAGTATTTAACAAATTATAGTTCTTCACTTTAAAAAAACTCTTAAATCTTTCGAAAGAATGATTTTAATCTTCTTACGAGCATTTCATCTTAATGAAATATCCTAAAATCGATTATTTTAATTGCAAAATGAATGTCGAGATAATTCTTGCAAAGGAATTTCCATTTAACATTTTCTTTCATGCATCTTATTTCTACATGTTGTATCTGATGGAAGATAAATGGAGTCAAGAGTACAAGAAGTGATCTGAACTCTTCTTGGTATGAAAAGTAATTTTAGATCGACGTCTGTGCATGAAATTATTATGAGTCAATTATAGATTCACTCTAAGCAATAATCCCAAATGGAGAGGGCAAAAGCCTTCTACAATTACGTTACGCGATTATGGAGTTGGTACGCAATCAATCTCTCTCCTTGACTGCTAAATCTCTCTGTAAATGTATACAAATATTGCTACAAACGTGACTAAATTGTTGCAGCGTGGAAGAAATGGAGCTATAATTTACATATGCAGAAAAGGCTATAAAGAATGGAATTTTAATGTAAAAACAGTTTGCCGTATTCGTAACGTTGGAAGACAATTATTTGTATTTATAATATAACAGATAAAAATTCCCTTCTGAAAAATTTTGTGAAAAACATTACTTATTTCTTATATTGTTAAATTCAATAAAAAATTAATATTTTTTAATATTTTTCGTGATACTGTTTTGAGTTCTATTCCTTAAATTCTAAGCATAATTTTCTTATTTAAATTTATATTTAAAATGAAAGATTGTGTCTACATTTCATTATACTTGAGATTAATTAATAATGCTAATGAAATTAAATTTATATATACATTGCCTTTATCTCTGTATATGATATTCAGCTCTTACAGTTTTGTAACATATAATTCTTCTTAAAAATGAATAAAGTTTCTGGGTGGAATCAGTCATGAAATTAATTTTAAATTAAATTTTGAGTATATTAATATGTTATAATAAGTAGTTTCATTAGTATGATGAGATATCTAGGACTTTTGTATTCGCTTATGTAAAATATATTAAATAAAATTTCGGAATCAATAAATTGATATCAAACTTGCATAATTTGAATCCTAATTTAATCCTAATTTGAATCCTAACTGAATTTAATTAGAGAAAGTTAAATATTAAAATCTAGGTATTCTCTTCGTGATTGCTTTATAAACGTCATGTGAACAAACTATACTTATTCTGTAAAACATAATATCAAATCCAATTTTGTGAGCTTGCTTTGATCCATAACAAAAGCATGATTCTCAGAGTAGAAGATTCCAATTTCAATCCTAACAACTTATTAAAAATGGAAATTGTGCCAATACATTTTGTATGCTCGTCCATCAGAGTATATGCTATGGAATTTTATGCGTTTTTACCCTTGTAATAAGTGAATATAGCCCATTATGCATGGCAAGCCCTCTAGGTAAGCGACTCGTGAAGGGTCTTCAAATATTTGACTATGGGTTTCGGCAATTTCATTTTGCGCAACGTTATGTTAGCATTAAAATTCAAATATCGATTGTTATGCATGAAATAATAATAAATGAAATGTTTGGATAATCTGATAAAATTTAATTTAATGTAGTTTTATAGTTTTGAACAGAGTAAGGGCACAGATGCCATATAATCCAGGATTCTAAATTCTGAATGTTTTGGCGATGAAGAAATGTTCCCAAGATGATTTATTTGACGTGCACGATGACGTAAATACTATGATTGCCAAAATAGAATTTTCTGCATAATTTTTATAGTTTTTATTACATATCTATGACGTAATAAAAACTAGGTTGCTAAATACATAAGTAAATCCGCCAAAAAATCACAAACTCATAATTTGGTATCCTGGATTATACGGCATCTGTGGTAGAGTATGGAAATTACATTGAAACAAATTTTTTCTTGAACTAGAAGGATATCCTCCCCATTGGCGACTATTGCGACTTTTTTTGCCAAGTTAAGCGCATGTATTTTAACGCGGGAATTTTCCCTAATTTCCAAAAATACGCATTTTAGAAAATTTTAAATCACATAATAGTATAAAAAATCTAAAAAAAAATACTAAAAAAATTAATAAAAACTTTTTGTTGGGTTTGCCTTCTCTTCAAAACAACCGGTAAAAGAGATAAGTAAATAATGATATACTTTATATGACGTCAAGCTCACACGTCGAATATGCTCGGTGATATTATGGAAAATATCTAAGAAAAATATAATAATAAATCAACAAAAATATATAAGAAGAAGATAAAAATAAATAAACAAAAAGAAATAGGAAAAAAAGAAGTTTACGACATTGAAAATATAAAAGAAAAATATAATAATAAATTTTAAAAATATATATATATGAAAAATATATAACAAATTAATAAAATAAAAAAGATATAAATAATAAATAAACAAAAATAAATTGAAGAAAAGAACATTTTACGATGTTTGGATGCTGGCGACAACGAAACACAACAAACGTAGAACAAAAAGTTCGAATTGAAAGTAAAACGAAAACTTCAAATGCTGTTGCCACTGAAAATAACCATATGTATGATGTAAAAATGATGTAAAACACGAACAAAACTAAAGCTGGCAACAAAAAAATTTAAATTGGCAACAGGATAATCAAAACAAAGGACGCTTGATTTTTCACTGGGGGATCATACTTACATCGTTTTTCTACCACAAAAGTACTGAAAATAACACTACGTATCACTTTTTACCAGATCCATTATATTTTTTACTTTGTAGTCACCAAATAGAATATGACTGAGAAATAATTTTATTAAGCTGAATATTTACAATTATTACTTTACATTTACTTACTACATTACATTTTACATTTTGCAATTATTTGTTTTATAATAACTTAAACATACTTTTTAATTACCATTTGGTATTAGAACAAACGACATTCTTTATGTTTGTTAATACCTAACTCTTTCTACTGTTTCCAATTCACATTTTGATAGAAAACGAAAAATATTTTTGTCATCTTAATTTAATGTAGTGAATTTAATTGTAATTTTATATTATTGCTATTAATTATTGCTGTTAATATAAAATTGTTGATACTTAGATTATATTAAATTAAACACATTTTGACTCCTTCAACTTTATCATGATAGTTTTTATCCAAATTAAAAATGTGTCCAGTATAATTTTATTAAATAAAAAATGAATATCCGTTATTAAAACTTTTATAATTTAAGTGATAAATTATTTCATTAATGATTCTACGGAATTTCTTATGGAACTTTAAGTACAAATTTAAGTGCAATATCTCTCAATTTCTACAAGAAAAATTCGATGCATAAAAGAAAGAAAAACTGATACTGCCAATTCGCTATTTATCTCGTATTTGAGGCGTGTGCCGTCTGTCACTTCACTTATTCAATACCTTGCTGATTACTTCCTTCCAGAAAAGAGCAGATTGTTGCATATGATTCATCGCATGTCTATTCATTTCTTATTCAAATCACGCCATTCCCAAAGCTGTTAGTACTTCGCAGCCAATTGTTCTAAGGCGAATGATAAACAATGGAAATCAGAATGGACTGAAATCTCGAAGAGTCGGCCTCTGGCACTCAATGCAAACTATTGCTGGCACTGCCCTTCATTATAGAATTTTATCAGATAATCAGTCTCCTGACAAAGCAGCTATGGTGGAGTGCATTGTAGATTCTGCTATTCTAAGGAGATAAGGATATTTTAAATAAAACATTTCCTATCCAATCCTTGAACCTAAATCCTTCTTCAGTGGATATTCACGATAAAGTAAAATCTTCCCTTCTTTTAAACTGATGTAAAAAAAATTTGTAACAATTCTTACTTAGAAATAATTTTTGAACAAAGAATTTTTGTATAAAAGATTATAATCATATTTTAGATTTCTTTATCATTAATTGTGGTTATTGATAAACTATTAAGATACCTCATTTGGAGAGACTGACGGATCAGTCGCTTTTCCCTTTTTCTGGGAATCACATGTTTTATTAGTTACAAGATGAAGACAGCCACTTTGGGATTAAGGTAAAGGAGGATGTGGGGTAAATAAGGACACCTAATTCGGAGAAAATAACGAATCAGCCGCTTTTTCTTTTTTTCTGGGTATCAGATGCTTTAATAGTTAAAAGATAAAGACAACCATTTTGTGATTGGGGTACATGAGGATGTGTCTACTTACTGATATCTCCTCTTTTATATGATAACGTGACTCTAGATGAAAAGATAGTAATTTGTTATAGATTAAGAAACATAGTTTGTATCTAGTGGTGTACATCTAGTTCGATTGAAAATTGATTGAAATTAATATCTTTATGATAAACTATCCTGCGATTCTACAATAAAAGCTTATCACGTAATATAAATAGGTGATTATCTAAACTTGAAGCCCAATATTTTCCGTGGCAGAATAAATCTATAACTACTTAAAATTCAAGCAATGTTATCGTAAATCATATATATTGTTCTGACGCTGAATTAAATTTCCACAGTGAATTTATCACACAACATATTAGCAATCAATTTTTTTATTATCATCTATGATTGCACATAACATAACATTAATTTACAGGAACATTTTGTTATAGGAACACCAACATTACATTCTCAACATGGCCGTTCTAAATCACTATCGAATCCAGCCGAACAGCCCGCTATTCTTCTTATTTAAAAAAAAAAAAAGTGTTGCTGTCTCCGCAGCGCCATCTCGAGCCGTCGAAATCATTACAATATGTATATATGTATGATTTTAATATAATTCATTCATCGCTTTTGATTAACTTTGATTTGTTTTGAAGTAAACTAATTCGCTTTTCTCTTAATCCCTTTTTTATTTAAAAGAAATTTGTCGTTTTCTGTTATGACTGGTAATTATATAATAATGCAGTGTGACTAAATCTTGTGTGTGTGCAATAAATTCTTAAGCAATTCTCTTAACTAAAGAAAATAACAATTCATTTGTAGTGATATTTTATATATTTTTAGTAACTGTATTTCGTCATTAACGGGCAATTCAATGTAATTTGCTTGTTTACCTTAATTTTGACTTTTTAAAATAAAATGACCTATTTTTATTTAAAAGATTTATGCAAAGATCAAGGATTTTTAACATTTTTTTCAATTTAACTTTAAAGTAAAATACTTAAAAAGTTTAAAACTTTACTTATCAACTACAGGAAAATAAAAGTAACTATATATTTAAAAATAATAAAAGAGCTCAACTTATATAACTAAAGTAATTATATTTCAGTTTAACACATTACTCATCTAATTTTATGAAAAAACTTTTCAATGGTTTAAAAAACATTCACGGAGTTTTTTTCAAGCTAAATCCTTAAATTTACAGATTTCTCGAGATCACTTTTTTGATAAGCTGAGTTTCCCGAATTTTAACTACGTGAGCTCATATATAAATAGTTTATACAAATTTTATATTGCGTATAATAAATTTTACGATTTCTTATAATAAATTGCATAATTGTTTTAATATATTGTTAATCATATGATTTGTAAAAAAAATGTACATGTCAATTTTTCAAGAATACAGAGAATGATTTGAGTAAAGGAGTTTAATATAATTTTAATGATTTGATAAAATTATTGAAATTATATTGAAACCTTTACTCAGTACAATTCCAAATCATTAATTTAATATATTTTTATTTTATTCATTTTTTTATTTGAATTTTACGATTTTTTCTTAAATGTTACGAATTTCTGCCTAAATTAGAGCAAATGTGTGCACATATTTCATTTCTTATTTCTATGACTGTTTCTATATATATAAACGTATATTTAAAAATATATTCAAACGAAATTCATTTAAAGTAGATTTAAATTATTCTCCAGAGAGTTTTCAGCATTTCAGCTACATGTACTCGATCTAAATACATTAGGCACGTTTTTGATGTTAAGATATTGTAAGAATTCGCGCTTATATGTAATTAGGGCACACAAAAAATCTTTTCCACCTTACTTTTTACCTTCAAGAGAAGGAAATATGCGCATGCCTAATTCTTTTAAAGAATAATTAAAAACAAAGGAAGTGGAAGAAAACAGGTACTACTGACTGTTTAACTGCTAACCACAAAGAGAGTTATTATAAATTTTGAATAAAAAACGATATTGTTGATGTATGCATTGATATCTAATTAGTAAATGTCATCTCAAAATGAAACTTTAGTAAATTAATCTCTAAATTTATATAGCGGAAATAATTTGATTTAATCTGATTTATCTCCTTCAAATGTTTTCCTGGAGGGGTTTTTCAGATTGCAAATTTCCTTGTAGGAATCGGAAGGTTGTTAACTCTTATATAAAAGCGGTAAAAAAACTAATGATTTTTATATTTATGTTAAATGTAATTAAAATTCAACACGGGCCGCGTTTTTACAGATAAATATTTGTCTCGCATAATCCCTCTCTATTTCCAACATAATATTATGTAAATTTGTTTTTAAAATTTAATTTTTATTAGGATTAAATATATTTTTTTTGGAAATTGTTTAGGATTAAGTTTGTAATTTTAATTATCATTTCTGCATAGAAAGATCTATAATATCTGTAATTTTAATTAATTCTATTTTAATTTTAGATTTTCAATTTTAAATTTAATTGGCATCAATAGATTACTTTTGCTTTTCAAGTAATGAAGCCATTTTTTAAAATTTTCAATTTAAAATTTAATTTCAAAATTTCCGCAGCAATTTAAAAGATGATCATTTTCTCTTAAAAATTATAAGTTTTAACTATAAGTAAATATTTGATATGTATGTAAAACAATTAACTCAATGAATCTATGCAATGAAAATTCCATTTCGATTATCTGCAGTAAGATATAACTTATTTTGGGGTGTTTTTAAAGTGAATAATTACTGTTTGCTTATTCTTTAGAACAAAATGTTATTTCAAAGGTGTAATGCTAAACCTCCCTCTGTTCAAGGACCAACGAATGTTACTTTTATTTCTATTACAACCATAGGTATGAAAATGAGCTTGAAGGAATTATGTGTCATCTTTAATATACTTCATAAATACTAAAAGCATCCTTGAAAGAAGAACATTGGTTGCCACCGTTAATGAGAAAGTTCAAAAGTTCTTCCCTTTTGTACCTTAAATAATACATTTTATATTTTAACATAAACATACACACAAAATGTAACATATAAAACATAACATATAAAATGAAATAAGCAATTCTTTAATTTCAATAGCATTATATTTCTAAAAACTAAGCTCCGTGGCACGACAGCCCATATGGGACAAGGCCTACAATGCCCATCTCGGTTTTCTTGAGGCCCTATGGTTGCAAGGCAT
The DNA here is from genome assembly GCA_037975125.1 of Latrodectus hesperus. NCBI lineage: Eukaryota > Metazoa > Arthropoda > Arachnida > Araneae > Theridiidae > Latrodectus > Latrodectus hesperus. Next base: position 5,921,376 of record JAJQOW010000014.1, read on the forward strand.
ATGTCCCGTTTAGATGGTCATCCTTGTGTGAAACTACCAGTGTTTAGTATCGTATTCAAGCATGCTTGATACTCAGTTTATCGACCCATTGAAGGGATAAAAGGCTGAGTCGACCTTGGCCAACCAGAGAATCGAACCTCGGACATGTGCCTTGGGAGCGTGAAACGCTACCACTAATCCACAGTGCTTCACACATTTCTAAACAAGTAATTTACAGTAAATCAAAAACAAGAATTACAAAATTCAAACAGCTTTGATTTTTTTAACGTAATTAGATGTTTTATCTTCGATAAAAGTGTTTTAATTTTCATAATTAATACAAATTAGATTTATTTTATTTTTATTTATTTATTTATTCATTTATTTTGACCTGAATAATATAATTTAAGATACTGATATTTAGTTTTCCATTGAGAAATTTTTTGTTGATATGTTTTAGTATACAAAATGCGAAGATAATATATTTTGCGAAAATCTATATTTTGTTAATTTAATACTGGTATAATTTACTATATACAGCATTAAATACTGTCTATATAAAACAGTTCATTAGAGACAAAAGAAGTATCACACATTAATTATATAAAATCTGTTCAACTTTATACAGTTAAGATCAGTTTGTGATTGAAAAATGTATTGTTAATTTTGTTTATCGTGTAGATTGTCAACTTTCAACTATTGATTTATGGATGATTTCTTAGATGTTATCTAAGAAATGAAATTAGGGAAGAAAGATCTCATTTTTCTCACATTATATCTTTTAAATCCTCTTGATTCCGAACAGAGTAATGGGTTAAATGGTGTGTGATCTCATTATTTGCCTTTCCCTTGTATCTCACTTATTTCAACATTTTGTTAAATTTAATCATATTAAAACATTTATAATGATATTCAAACCCTATTTAAATTTGTAATACCTAAACATAAATTGATGAAAATTAAAATACTCGAAGCATTTTTTATGGATAAAAATAATAGTTATATTATCTTATCAAAAGGAGTATTATAATTTTCATATTTATTTTATTCAGTAGCAAGTAAAATATATTTTGTAATTTCCTATTATATTAGTATTTAATAATTATTATACATTTATTTAAGAAAAGGAATTGTCCCTATTATGAATATGTACAACGCTTTACCCGTTGTTCTTGTTAAAATCGGTACTTGTGTAAAATCCTGACGAGCCAGAAAGTTTTCACGAAATCCGCCAACTGCAACATATTCAACAAGCGTTTAATTTTGTTCCTCAATGCATGTTTCGAGAGAATTAAAATAAAAATTGTTGAAATAAATGTTACAGAACATGTGCGATTGAAAACAATTGTGGCACAGTTTATTTGCTAAAATAATTAAACATAAACATGAAATTCATTGTTTTAAAAAGAATAGAAAAAAAGGCTACTTAAATAGAAATCCTAAAAGGAATATCATATAAAAAATTGCTTTAAGCTGTATGGTAGGAAGGTCCCAACAGTTTATCAGTTAATGATGCCAAAGCAGAGAAATTGTTATTAGAACTGAACTCATGTTTAAAGAAACCTAAATAAATTATCTAAATAATAACCACATAAATTTGGTATACATTTTTCTATTGTCGATTAAAAAATGTCCTATTTGGGGCTATTTTTGTCCTGGATGATTGAATTTTACTCAAGTACCTTAAAATCTCTGTATGATATACGTAAATATATTATAAAAAATACCTAATGATAATAGTTATACGTGAATTATTTGATGAAATCTGTGTGTGGTTTAACCTGTTGATGATAAATGTGCTTCTGAAATCCCTTGGATATCAACATGATTATATGTATCATTTACGTTATATTTACTGTAACAGATAAAGCTTCTGAGTGGTAAAAATTTTCTTGTCTGTTTGATGAAAAATTGTTAGAATATAATTTATAGTTTTCGAAATATCTCAAGAATAATATTTTCATTCACTTATACACACATGAAATCTTGTAACTATATTACTTGAAACTCCATATTCACAATCTATTGCTTAATGAATAAATTTTAAATAGAATCAATGAACTTAATTATTTACATAAATGTAATACTATATATTTTATAATAATTCTAATAAAATTGTGTGCCTTGATTTTTATAGTATAAAATTCACTTTCGTTTATTTGAAAAAAAAATCTTTTTGAACGACACTTTTCTATTTCCAGAAGAACAAACTCCAGCATTTTTTATTACATACCTATCTTGTTCTTGAACCCAAAAGTTCATGTTAATCAAATAGCTTCCAGGTCTTCCCGTGACATTTTACGGAGGTTGAACAAAACGCTACATAGCATGCAATTGCTTGTGCTGCGAACATATTCCACCGAAAACAACTTTGTATGAGAAATTTGGTGCTAAAGGTCAAGTAATAGCTCCGTGACGAGAACACGTAAAGCAGCTTTTTGTCGACTGTCGATTATTCAAAAGAACAAAAACAAAAGGGAAGAAAGATGGAATAATAGCGTTTGAAAATAAGTTACACATCTCTTACACGAAAGTGTCAAGGGCCAGCTTTCTAAATGTAATGATATGAAATTTGTTGGAACATTTTTAGAGATAATTTTACATCCCGGATGCTTAATGTCAATAGTCGCAGGTTGGGCTTTTTTAGAATCTTTAATGTGGTTTGATGTGCTGGCGTATAATAAAAAGCTTATTAATCGTTTGATTTTCATGATTATTAAAAAGGAAAGTGTGGGCAGGTTTTTTAAAGTATTTCATATTCATTTCTCATGCTAGATAACGCAGTAGAATTAATGTGTGCTTGTTTAGGGGAGTGTTAATTAGATGAAAAGAAGCAAATCTTACTTTAATGGGAGTATTTTAAACCTATTGAAATAATAGATAAAAAAATTATGTAACGAGATGAATAATAAATAAAATAAAACATAATTTGCATGAAAAAATTGTGGAATTAAATAATAGTTTTAAATTTCGTGAGAGAATTTGCGATTAAACTGATGACCATAAAATGCGTACTATTCGTAACTACCTATTTCTAAAGTGACGTCTTATAGTGAAAATTATAATTAATAAATTCTTATTGCCATATTTTGTCACTTTTGATTGAGAATGTAAAAGCATTGGAATTAAATAGCTTAGTCAAAAGGAATTCATTAATTTAGTCTGCTTATTGATCATTCACATATTTTCTTATATTTCATTGAGTCTCGTAAGCTTTTATTAGATATATAGAAAACAATTTTCTTCAAAAAATATCAAATTGTTTTTTTCGAAGAGAAAAATATCAAAATAATTTCTATAGAAGTAAACATAAAGTAACTAAATAAAAATTAATTCTATAGTCTGCAAATAAATATTCAACAGTCTGCAAATTATTTCTTAGCACAAAGAAGCTTTCTAAAATTCTATATCATATATGAAGCATGGAAGAAATAAGTTCTGATTAAATACACGAAAATATCTAGTATTGTACTTGAGACAAATGATATTTTTACGAATTTAGAGATTATGCAATTTTATAACCATAGAAAAATAACTAACATTAATATGTTTGCATTACTTTAGTAACATATGTAACAACAACAACATTATGTCTGAAAATTGTTTCCTCTATGAAATATATTCTCAAAGTATTACTATCAGGTGATCATTGATTTCTTGAAAAATAAATAAGTGAATTGGAAAATACAATTAATTGACAGTTAATGAACAATTTATTATAAAATCTATTTTAAAAATTCAATGGTGCTCTTATCAAAACAACAATCGCCTAATATATAAATGAATTCTTAGTTTATCTAATTCAGTTATTATTTTCATTTCAGGCTAAAACTTTATACATAATTTCATATTGCATGCATATTTTTATACAGTGACATAATTAAAAAATTATAGTTTTGAGAAAATTGATGATAATAGCTTGCAAAATGTTGCATTTCAGTCTAAGAAAGGTGGCGAGAGTTTACTTTGGAATAGAGGATTTAAAATTAAATAGGTATATTTTTGTTGTTTGATAAAGGATTTTTAAGCAGGTCTTACTTTGTTATTTAGCTTTGTCAGTTTAGAAACACATACGATAAGTGTGATCAACACACGAATATTTACAAGTCACATCTTTATATAGCATAAAGTTTAAATTGAAAACTTGGTATTAGTAGCACTGCTTGATTCTTGTTCAAATTTTAATCCATTACTTCTTAAGGTATATCAATATGTTAGCACTAATAGTAAATTGCACATTGTGTAAAGTTAAATATTTAAAAAGTAAAATGAATATAGTACTTTATAAAAGTAGTAGAAAAACATGCGAAGTAGAGTCTCGAACAGCCATAGACCGCTATAATAAAAGTAAAATCTTGCTGTTGTACAAGAACTCGCTTTGGTGGGAAAAACATTATATTCTCATTTCGTAAAAGTAAGCAGTAATGTTTGAGAATATCATGTTACCTTCTGAAGCATTTTTTAATCAATATAAATATGTAAAATTTTAATTTTGATGGCAAGTATCAATTAAAAGATGAAAAAAATAAATTTGACTGGAGTTGTAAAAGATTGACTGGTAAAACAGAATAGATAAAATTCGCTAATTTATTAAAAGATAAAATTGACTGAATTTGATAGCTAGTGAGCAATTGAATGTTTTCAAAACCTAACAAAGATTCACTAAAGTTCCTATGTATGAAATCAGTTAAATACCGTTATCTTCTCGGTCTTTATAAATATGAAATTTATGCGTGAAAGTTTGCTTCAAACCATGTTAGAATCACAACTTTTCTTAATTAAAGAGAATTCCGTAAACAGCATTTATAAAGTTCACCAAATATGTATAAGAGTCCGAAGGCTCTGCCTATTGATTAACTCTTCTATCTTTATTTCCTGAAAAATGAACAATTTTTGTAATTGCTTATAGTTAATTAATGTCTTTATTTCCTTCGAATGAGGAATTTTTGCGACTGTTTACGATTAGTATAAAATGGACCTTTTTTGAATGTTTCTTTTTACTCTGAAGCGATATTTGTTTAGTTTTGCATGATTGCAATTTTTTAGGATGTTTAATAAACATATTCCATTATTTATTTCCTTAGAGGAAAATGGCGCTATTTATTTAAATGGCTTTTTTTATATTGATAATATTCATTTTAATAGAATAAAAGTATTTAAGCAAATCATAATTTAAAAATATAATTATTTCTAGTTCCGTAAATGAATGTTTTCAACCAAATATTATTATTTTAATGAAATTGAGAATTCATAAAAAAATATAACATTAACCAAAATATTTTTTACGTAATGATTTTCCGCAAAATGTATAGTTCAAAAGAAAATGCTTTTGCAAAATATAAAATATATGAATTGCTAACTGATTTTAAAAATGTGTTCATGAGAAACTAAAGCCTGAAAATATTTTCTTTAATTATTGATTTTATGAAAGTAAGTGTGGAATTTTTTATGGGTGGATAATGTTATCATTCTAAATATTTGACTTACATAAAAAGAAAAGTAAATAAATTTGTCAAATGAGTATAAAAATTTTTGTATATGTCTTCTGAAAATTTGCAAACATGTTAGTTTAATTACTTATTCTTTTATGTATCCAAATATATTTAATTATATCATCGAAATATGGTACAAGTTAATTTTAGAATTCTCCTGGTCGTTTCGTAGTAAGTTATTGTACTCTGTTTTGTGCTAGAATGTATAAAAAATAGTTCAAGAAGTAACAAAAACAACCATTACGTTTGATGTTGGAGCTTTTAAAATATTATGAAAATTACAATGAAAAAAAAAACGATAATTATCTTCTCAATACAGACATTGTTATTACATTTTTAAATCAGGGTTTTTTTGTACCGTTGGAGGATACATAAATCCAATTAAATAATTCAATCAAGTAAAAATGAAGTTAGAAAAGTTCACAATTATATTCCATAATAAAAGAACAAGAAGTTTTAGTCGTAATCATGGAAACCGATAAGCAAGTTGGCAAGGTCACATAGAATTTTTTTTAGGTAAATATATAGTATTCGATTTGAAAAATCGAAATACAAAAAAAAAGCTCCATTATCATATCTGCAAAATTCATCTTGTGATAATTGTGCTTAGTTCCATGTAAGTTAGTTACACATCATTTACTGGACATTGGCTTTCACACTCCAGGTTTGATGAACTTGCAGGTGAAAAGGATTAAAGTATGTTTTCAAAATTCTGTTCATTTTACCTCGTTCCGCACGGGGAAAAAATATATTATACTCTGAGAATTTGGAAATGTAATTAGAATATTGTCTAAATCAGAAGAGGTGATTTATTGAAAGTACAAATATGGTTTTATTAAACAAGAGTATATATTTTAAATAATTTCGTTTACCTATCTTTAGTTTACTTTCTTTTTAATGGATGGAATTTTACAATGTTTCTAGTTTTACAGCCCGAACTAGAATTTAAAGATATTCAAAAACTGAATGTAAGTAAAATATAAACTAGTTATGCTGGTTTTAATACTTGTAAGAATATTCATAGAATTTTTGTTGGCGATTGTTTGAACTTAAAGATGAAAATATTGGGTCAAGTATGAATTGGTGATTGTTAAAAATTAATGTAAGGACTTATTCATTTATAATCGTTACTTTTTAAATTTAGTGTTTATTATTTTTTGTTAATTTTATTTATTAACTAATTTATCACTCATGTTGCATTCAAATTATGATATCAGAGTTGAAATAAAAAATTTTTTAAAAAAACCCAATAAAGGACACCAAAAGTGAAAAATTTTCAAATCATAAATTTTTTAAACTTAATATTCACTTTGAAATTTTTATCTCAATGTGATTTCTGTTAATTGTTTTGATTTTGTTTTATGTAAAATTAATCGAAATTTCCATATGTTTATGTGTATCCGGAAATAATGTTACACCGCTATGCTTAAAATTCAAGAATATCAGTTTTTAAATTGAATAAAGCCGGCCGATGGCCGAGTGGGTAGAGTTCCTGACTCCTGATCTGTGGGTCTCGGGTACGAATCCCGGTTCGAGAATGGATTTTACTTTCTCTCCGTGTTTCTCTGTCCTTTCTTCTGAGATGATGTTTGAAAGTGGCCCACCCTATAAACGGTTTTGTGGTGGTATGGTGTGGGTAATTCTACTTGCCTTCGTGATTTGGTTCACAGATGTCCATTTGGTAACGACATATGAGTAACAGTTTCCGGTTCAACCCTCAAGTGCCCGCCGCTATTTAGAAATAATTGAATAAGAAACAATATTCCTTATAAGATGTTCCTTTACATTATTATATTTGTTTTATTTTACATTATTATTATTTATTTTAGATATTATATTAGATTTTATATTTTAGACATTAGATTATCATATTTAGATATTTTTTTGTATTCGACACACGGCTTTAAAAATATCAAGCATTTTTTATTGTCATAAAAGGAATTAAATGCTGCTCTTTTTTGTCATTTAAAACTATTTAAATAATCCAACATTAAATAAATGTATAAATTAAACTATAAACAATTGATTGAAAGTATTCTTTTTATAGATATGATAGTATATTTGATTAAAAAATTCATGTGAGAAAAGTTCATCACGTAAATATTACATTATACATTTATTTAAAAAAATTTTCAATAAAAATAATTTGGTTAGTTTTATTTAGAATGAGAAACTTATTTTTAATATCATATTTTACGCTTATTTATTAAGTAAAATATGATGGTTATTTTTATGATTATTATATTTATATGTATAGCATTATTTTGAATTTTGATCTGTCATGTTTTATTAATTCAGTAATTTCATTACTACATTAATTACTACATTATTTCAATAGAAGTTTCAACTAGGAAAACTCGTTTTCAGTATAAAATGAATATTGAGCTTGTAAATAATATAGCCAAATGATTTTTGACTATATTATCGTAAAATTACACTTATTATAAGTCACTGAATGATGTAAATAATTCATTTTAAAGCCCGCATAATATATATACATAATAATTTCGTTTCTTTCATATAAAGGATGATTTGTTGTTGTTGTTTACTAATGACACTTGGACAAGCCAAGCTCGCTATGCTATGCGAATTAAGTCGATTGGGAGCGTCTTTCGTTTTAATCAGAGCACCATGTAGGTGAAAGTACGACTTTGCTCTACACACATGCCATAGGTACCCGTTTATAGGGTAGGCAACTATTCACACCTCATTCATACAAGGAAATGACAAAAACAGGATAGATAGAGAGAGAAAGTACATCCATGCCCGAACCGGGATTCGAACCCAGGACCTCCTTATCCGTAGTCAGGCACGCTGAACACTAGACAAGCTGGTCGGCAAGGATGATTTAAAATGCTCAAATAATATGACTTTTGCTTAAAATAATTTCTCACTTTCGGAAAATAAATTATGCATCAAAAATGATATATTGTGTTCTAACCAATACTTTTGATCAATAATTTTATTTAATTTAGATAAATTGTTCTCTAATATGGATGGTTTTCTTTTATGTACATAAAAATTAGAAAATGTATGTATGATATCAATAAAGACATTAAACATTCTCTATATTGAGAAATAGTATAAAAACGTAAAACATTTTTTATAATACAAGGAAAAGAATTTCAAATTGAATAAGTTTTATCTAAAAAATTAATTACTTTTTAATGTAATCATTTTTTGTCAAAAATTGAAACCATTGAAACATTTAATTATTTTGAAACAATGAATTATTTTCCTTATTTCTGAAGTAAGAAGTTTTTGGTTTTCGCAGAAAAGAAATAATTCTAAACAATTTTTTCCTTAAAAAATGTGTGGTTTATGTTTTTTTAATTTTGTCCTATAAGTTTGTAATACATTTGCATAAGTGATTAGCTGAAATATGATTATCAGCAAAAATTTTATCTATAAGTAAATAGCTTATATTTGAAGAACATGTTGATGTAAACGTATCGACGGAATATATAATCTTCAATGTAGTACAAGTTTTTCAGGAAAGTCTGCAACAAGGAATTAAAATTCTCAAATGATTCCTTGTTGAAGATTTTCTAAATCCTTGTTCAAAATAATTTTTCAGACAGTTTAAGTTTCACTGCTTTTAAAACATAGATAAGCATGAAATCACATAGATAATACGAGTATTTATGAAGCTTTTCTAATGATCATCCGATATAAAAAAATTATTTTGATTGTTAATAGTTAGTCGGAAATATTTTAAAAATTAAAGAATAAATTAATGCGAAACTTTTCAGCAATGAAAACTGTAACCTGAAGCCTCCATAAGTAATTTATGAAATGTTAAAACATTTCATATGTTTACAAGAAGAATGCTTTTACAGACAGTTTGCTCTGAATAATACTTCTTTTCTTAAATTAACTGTAAAATTAAAAAAAAAATGTTTACACATTAATTTTCAAAGATTTTACAGGTGTTTCATATTTTACTCTAAGTTTTAGAATATTTGCGAAGAAGAAAAATTCAGAATAAATTCGATAAGTGAGATTATGTTGTAACTATTAACGAGAGTGAGAAAAAAGGTGTTTAAAGTTAATATATGATTAAATTTTTAATCTTATTTTATTCTCACGGTGTCAGTTATGTGCTCTTATTATTAAGCACTGTAATTTTAATCTGCTTATTTTGATAACCATAAAATATTTGATAACTGAACCATTTTTACAAATGATACATCTCTATAAATTATCGATAGCAACGTAAATAAAATAAATTTTCTTTATTTGGATCTAATTTTTTTTTCTTTTGATATTTTTTTATTCAAAAAGTATTTTCATACTAGAGCTGGCTGTCGATGTGTAATAAGACGGTCATTTTCACTCTAATGATTTTTCTTACATTATAAGAACAATGAATCCTAACTAAAGTTGCTTCAAAAAACATTTATTATCAAGCTGAGCCCCTATCAGCTTATGAAACAACAGAAAATCTTCCACTATTCTAAAATGACGTTCCCTGATCAAAACTGCTTTCCGTGCAGAAGTAATAATCCGTGAACAAACAAAAGATTTCATGTTTTCTATCATTATAGAACTTTTGCAGTTCGCGAAAAAAGTGGGAAAAAGAAACGATCTCCAAAAAGTTGTTTATTTATTGTTTTTTCTTGTTCTACCAGAACAAGAATTCTAATGTTTTTCGCATCCTCGGCGTGTGTTTCCCTTTCTTTTAAAAAAAACCCATCAGCAAGTCACGCATAATTGTATTTCGGGTGTTATCGGAAACAGAGATGGTTCACCTCTGTTTTTTTGACCTAGATTTGCTATTCAACCGAAGGATGAGCAGGATGATCACTGAGCTCCACAATTCTCGCTGTGGTTGCTTGTATAACATCATTCGACTCTTTTCTCTTTTATCGTATTCAGATCCGCTTTTTTGGGCACGGGTGCCGTATCGTCCAGTGTCAAATTCTAAGTTTGGCGATTTTTTGGCGGATTTTCTTGTGTATCTGGTAACCCCGTTTTTATTACGTCATACAAATGGAGACTTATAAGAATTATGTAGAAAATTCTATTTTGGTAACCTTAGTATTACGTCATCGCACACGTCATGATACGTCAACTTGGCAACATTTCTTCATCGCCAAAAAAATTCAGAGTTTGGAATCGTGGATTATACGGCAGCTGTTCCGTTTTTTTTATTAGATTAAAAAACTTATTTATTCTCTTTTTTTAATTCATACCTAGCTTTCAAACTCAGATAATGAGCTTATATGAGTGCTTTCACCCAAATTTATCATCTACTTGTTTGATTTTTTTTTTTTTAAATTTGTATGGTTGAAGATGAAAAATATTTTCTACACTTACAATAAATTTTTTAAAGCAAAGAATTGAGACCATTTTAGAAAATTGAGAGTAAACAAAAAAGAAATGCTCAGTTTTCAGTCTGTTTCCTTTGTGTGTCGAAGAATACTCTATTACTATTTCACTTAAAAAAATTGTTTCGTACAAATATTACTCCCGCTTTTTCTAAAGTTTTTTTCAGTAGTCTTTGCTTTAAGTTGCATTTTATATTTTTGAAACAGATGGTTCTAAGCAAATAATTTGCAGTGATTGAAAATAATATCATAATTACATTAAGCATTCTTCCTTTTAAATATTTCATTGTGCTACAAAATGAGTGAATAATAATACAAATAAATACATTTTTACCTTTTTATTTTCTTATTTAACCATTATATTTAAAATGTCTTGCTTAGTTCATTTTTATAAATTTTTATTATATTTTTTATTTATCTTGCTTAGTCTATTTTTATAAGTTTAAAGAACATTCTTTATGCTCTATAGAAAAACTTCTATCATTCTCAACTTTATTTCATTACAGATAATTCTTTTTAAATATTCCATATAACAATGCATCAAATAACTTTAAAGTTAAATAATTTTCAAATAATAAATTGCATATTAAGATACGATAATCTTCTCAATGTTGTACATCATTAATTTGTCATAAATTTAATGAAGATTGAGTTTTTTAAATGAATTATTCATCCTCTTCAGAATATTTTATTCTTCAGAAAGTAATAATAATAATAATTGTTAATAGAAAAACAATTTTTTTAAAATTATTACCGTATTATTGACGACAGCACTGATACTGTAGTTTACGAATGTGCATCGATTAATCGTTTTTCAAAAATAAACGTTAACTAATCCAAATGACTTTTACAAATTTTAGTTAATTTAAAATTTAAGTTACATGCAATTTAAAACTCTATAATCAAATTTAAGGCTTTACTGGAAAATTGAAATTCCTATAATATTTTATAAACGGTATGTGCTAGTTTATTGTTATTATTTTTTAGTTATTTTTCCTTTCTTAATCTCTTTTTTTTTCTTTGTTTCCAATTCAATTTAGAGTTTATACGAATTCTATCATCTTATTTTATATGCTGTTTGTGGTTAAATATTACAAAAATAATAATTTTTTTCAGGTGTACTTATAAAGTAATATTACTGTGAAATGATGCTGAAGTCATTTTCAAATGCCTATCTTCCCCTGATATAACGACTCAGTAAAGGTGGGTATATTACTGTCCAAATATTTTGACGTGCGGATGATATGAATGTCAGAAATTTAAAATAATTCTTATTTGTCACGCATTTTCTCAATTGTTCTTCATTAAAAATATATTTAAATGTTTATTAATTTTTGTCTTGAAAAAATGTTTAAAATAATAATGCCACAAAGAGCTATCTATTTCATACAGAAAAGTATTCAATAAGATGTAAACTGTAGAATTTTAAATCTGGATATTAAAAATGAAATTATTGTGGACACAGAAAAGATACAAAATATTAACTTATGTTCGTAAAGCCTATATGTCATTTTATCGAGAGTGAATTAAAACATCTGTAAAAAAGTATATATATATATATATATATATATATATATATATATATATATATATATATATATATATATATATATATATATATATATATATAGTCTCCTATATACATTAAAGTACCAAAGTTAATAAATTATTTTTGTTTTAATGATTTAAATAATTATAACATTAGATTATCTCTCCACATTCGTATTAGAGATAAAAACAAATTTAATTAAAAGTAATATACTTAACAAAAATATATGTAAGAACGTATGCTACACCACAGACTTATTCTTTTCACTCACTAACTGGGAATAATTTACACAATTTTGGAGCAGACAAATTTCAAACAATGCCACAGATGACGATATATATGAGTAAACAATGTTTCAGTGTTTTCTTTTATTTCAAAATTGCCATCTAAAAAAATTTTCATCATAAGATATTGCGAAATTTTTTTTAATTTTAAAAATATTTTTGCTTATATATCCACAAATAATAGCTCGACATTGCTTGCAAATATCATGAAAGCAGTATTTTATGTTATTTTCTTAATTTATTGTATCATACTTTAACATTTCCAAAACAATCTTTATCTAATTGAAAAGAAATATAGTTCGAATATTTAATAACATAAAATAAATTTTCAAAACTGGACGTAATATTTATAATTACTATGATATTTTCATTAACACTCATACAATAAGTAAAATATCAATAAATAAGCGATAGAATTAGCTTATTCAATTGTATAATGCATATAAAAAAACTTAATATTTAAAAAATGGTTTTCTGTACTTTTAACATTTCAAAATGCATTTTCTGTACTTATCGAAATGCATTTTCTGTACTTTTAACATTTATTATATTATGCTTTATATTATAAGTTATTCCAGATATAAATTTAAGTTATTTATTTTGGAATATTTGGCAAGAAAATCAGATGCGATTCAATTTATCTCAATGTAAGTATTATTTCGAAACAAACATCAAGGTTAAGATAACTTTCACATTAATTCCAATGCAATTTCCTAAACATTTAAACGCACTGGCTGAATGATATTCCTTATGAAATATTATATTCTAATTCATAAAAGCTTTTTTAAATAGTCATTAAAAATTTCGAAATATGTGTATACGTCTAGTTTATCATGCAGAATTTTTTTTTATCTTTAACAATTACAAGGGAAGAATAGAGGACTTTTTAAGAACAGTTTTCTCCGCGCGAATTGCGTTTTTCTTGTTACTTATGTTAATTTGGAATACGTTGAGGAAAAATCCAATTACATTTTTTTACAGTTAACCCTCAAGTTTTTATTTACTAGCAGCTTTAATTGAACCGAAAATCCTCTTCATTACTTCTGGTCTTATCCACGATAACACTGCTGACGAATTTTCGTGGCGCCATATTGTAGTCTACATAATTCAGTCTAAAACGATTAAGATTCCGCTACTATATCTAATAAATATTGAAACTGTTTTCATGGATCTGACCTTGACCGAGTTTCTGAGCGAATAAGATTATTTTAGCTAACTGTTTTCCTCGTCACAAAAAAATAGCATTTTGATTCCTGATTTGTGTGCGACATAAATGTATGCAGGAAATACTCTATTTCGAAATCAATCTTGACCTTTCATATTTTTTAACAAATGCTTGAATTGCTTTTCTTTTGAATAAAATCCGTAGTTATATTATTTAAAAGTATGCAAGCAAGAATAATCATACTTCCGCGCTTTTCCCAAATCCTAAACCTATGTATTTTATTTTTTAAATTTTCTTGAAATTTTTGCTATGTTGGAGAAAGATATATAAAAAATTAACATTTTTCTAACTAATTAATTAGAAAAATGTTAATATATCTTACATGTTGGAAAATATATATCAATATTTATGAAAATATGTAAATTCAGTAAAATTAAATCATTATAATAAAACTGAATAACTTATGCCATATAATAATGAAAATGAAACTTTTTGAATTATCTGATTATTTTTGTTTTTGTTTATATCACTGTAAGTTTTAAAATATAGAAATACTTTTAAAATTTCTTACAAAATGTTTCAGTAAAATTCAAAACACATTTATATATATATATATATATATATATATATATATATATATATATATATATATATATATATTATATTATATTATATATATATATAATTCTAAACTACGGGTTAGATATTCTAAATGAGGGCAACGAACCAACTTTCATTACTTCCAATCGATCTAAGCTGCTCCACTGTCAGCGACTAAATATAAGGAAGGGCTACCATGGTAAGTGGATTCTCATTTTTAGTGACAGTCAAGCCGCTTTAAATGCTCTCAGTTCCTTCGACATCAAATCTAAAATGATTTTGGAATGTAGAAGTCTTCTTACAGAACTGGCAACTAGAAACAAGGTGATCCTTGTATGGGTGCCAGGACACAAAAAGGTATCGAAGGTAATGAAAAGGGCTGATGAACTTGCTAAACAAGGATCGTCTTTTGCTCCCACTGGTGCAGAAACTTTTTGTGGGATCAATTTGAAGACCGCCAAAACCAATGTTCTTAGATGGGGAAAGCGGAAGATGTATGAAGCTTGGCTCAACACTCTTGGTCAAACCCACGCTAAAAGTATGATCTGTGGATCATCAGCAAGGATTGCCTCTGAAATTCTAAGATGCTCTAGGCAGAAGATACGTTTAATCGTAGGCTTCATAACTGGGCACTACTATTTCAGAAAACACTTCCATAAAATGGGACTGTTTCAGCAAGACCCTATCTTCTGCAGGAAATGTCATACGCAAGAGGTAACGGCCAAGCATATCATTTACGAATGCGAGGCTCTTGCCCTCCCTAGATTAACTTCTTTAGGCATCATCCATACTAGAGAGTTACACCTAGACTCCATTAAAGAACTCGGACTTTATTAATAAAGTGGGTGACCCGAGCAACTTAACTAGGAAACATTGAGTTTGGAATTAATGTACAAAATGCTGATAAAAGCAGAGGTGCCCTAGTGACATACAAACCCAACTCTAAGAAGAAGATATTATATATATATATATATATATATATATATATATATATATATATATATATATATATATATATATATATATATATATATATTTGCATGAATGATTATAAACTAAAATCTGTATGTAGTTTGATACGAACTAACATTCAGAAATCGTATAAGAAGTACCTTTTAAAAACATATCGAAATTTATTTAAATGAATTATGTTTAGGTATATTAAATTTTCGTTTAGTTTAAACTTATAATAACACTTTCACAAATGTTTACTTTATGAATTTGTTATACTACATTGTTAAGCTTCTCTTAAGCTGGTCTTATGTTTTAACGCAAAAGGTGAAATAAGATTTCAGAAAACCTCCGTCAGGCGATCAAGCGTGGCAATCGAAAACAGAAGCACCATAACTTGTCAAACGGAACCCGTGTCATTGTTAATGTAACTATTTATTCCCTGTCTTTCGGGTGCTGTCTTTTATTCCAAATAAACGAACATGGCGGAACTAGAATGCGAAACAGCACAGAACCAAGTTCCACTTGAGAAGCGTGTCGTTCAGATTTTTTTAATTTCTGTTCACGCCTTGGAGGAAAACATCAGTTCGCTTGATGCTTCCTTTCTCTTTGAATCGAATTCTGAATTACTATAAATGAAAAAAAGTTACGTCTACTTCCTGCCTTAACACAAAAAAACTGATAAAGTAACTTTTGGTGAGGTATCGTTAGCTTTCGTTAATCTTTCTTCAGTGAACACCATTCTTACCTTTGTAATTAAGTAGAATACTATTTTCATTTAGATACCGGAAAAATTATGAGTCACCAATATGCTCCAGATTGTTTTTCGTATACTCCTTTTGATAACAAAAAAAGCATTATCCAGTTTAAAAATTGAGCAATATTTTTTTCACTGAAATTAATTTTCAGCTAATTAGTTTTACCTGAGTCTGGTTTTCAATTTCATGTTTACAGTTCAGTCGAGAAATTAGAAAAGTCTAATGGATTCTTTAAATCTAAACATAACATTTTTCAAATATCTCAGCATTGCAATCCATTTGAACTATAAAAATAATTTGATAACAATCTTCGAATTTTATTGTAAATTTTACCATTACAAGAGCGACTTTTAAATTCACTAATATATTACGTAACATACCCGAATCTTCAGACAATTGTGGTGTAAATATATGCTAATTTCAACAACACACCTTAACATTATTCGTAATTTATTACCTCATAATTATTTGAAACTTACATGAAAATGCATTGTATTCTGTCTTAAATAGACAAGTTGTATGTATATACACCGCATTATTTACTTTAAATACAGAATAAAAAATAAAAAATACCACAATTCTATCAGCTTCCACACGAAATTAGAGGAATGCGAGATCTTTTTAATTGGTCAATACCTATCATTAAATATATAGAGAGATATCAAATATTCCCTTGCGTAAGAGACATTCTACTTTCCCTACGTGTTTTTTCGTTGTTGTCGTGTGTCAGCTAGGGTGGCATTATGGGGTGCGCTGCTCCACTTTTCCAACTGAACCATATTTAGGTGTGGAGTCCAACTTCCTCAGTACACACATGCTATAGGTACCCATCTATAGGGTAGGCAACCATTCACAACCCATTCATACAAGGAAAGGACAAAGACAGGATAGATAAAGAGAGAAAGAACATTCAAGCTCGAACCGGGATTCGAACCCAGGACCTCCCTATCCGCAGTCAGACATGCTGACCACTAGACAGGGTGGGCGGCGTGTTTTTTCGTATAATAAAAATCATACATTCAAAAATATGAATAACTAAATGGGTTCAACGACTAGCATTATTGATTTTAAATCTTTCATTGTGTAAAAATTATATGATCAGCATCAGCCTATTTTGCTTTTTGAATTACGTTTGCAAAGCATATGACTGTTTTCTTGTTTTCTATTCAAGTAGAACACATTTGTAAGCGTTAGTCATGCCTATATATAAACATTAAAAGAATTTTTTTAGAAACAAATAACATTTATCTCCTATATGTATAAATGTACATAAATTATTTAAAAAGTAAATAATTAAATTGTAAGGAGATTTCTACATTTTAATCCTTAATTTATTTTTATTTAATTACTATTTTAATTAAGTAAAAATAAATTAAAGATTGAAATAGAATTGAAGTCTAATTACTTTATCAAAAGTTGATAGCTAAATACTGATTATACATATTACAGTATTTAAATAACTTTAAAATGATTAAAATCTCGCAACCGACTAATGGGTCTCAATCCATAGTTAGGAACTAGATTACTTCAGAGATAATTGATATATTTTTTTTATTGCATCAACTTACAAAAATAAGGCATTTCTCTGTACTTGTGTTTATATTGAGACAGCGATAAAAAAAACATCAGTTTGATGTCATTTAAAATATTTGCGTATACTCACAAAGATATTTAACATTCTTTATTTTTTAAACTTCTCATTACATTTCAAAGATTTGCGTGTATTTCTTAAAAAATTTTTGCTCTGTAAAGGGCATTTAATAATGATTTATTCATTCGAGCAAATATTTGATGTGTTAGTTAAGCAAAATCATAACAAAGTTTAAATAGAATCTATTTTGAGAGCGATTTCCAAGAAAATTATCTTTAAGATTATATAAATATTTAAAAAAATTCTTTAATCTAAGAAAATAATTATCTTTAAAAAATACTTCTTTATAAGACACTGCAATCAGTTTTATTTTATAAATCTACTTGATGTCAATTATTTCGACACTTCCTAAATAAATCCGTGTAAGTATGATTAAAATTATGGGTATAATATTAGGTTGGGGAAAAAGTTCGTAGCGTTTTTACCAAAAAGACTTACAAAAAAAGATACTGAGCTTATATTTAATCTACGTTTTACTGATGGAAAAATAAAGTTGAAATTTTACACTAGAAATATTACTATTAGGTTGGGGAATAAGTTCGTAGCGTTTTTACTAAAGACTTTTATTTAAGCAAAAAACAATAATTGTATCAATAACTTAATCGATTAAATATTCGCCGTTGCTGTTTACATTACCTCTTTCCACCTCATGACCAATTTGTTAATGCCGTTCCGCCAAAAATCGCCTGGTCTGGTGTCAAAGAAGTTGTTGAGCCAGTTTTTAAGGACCTCTTGGTGCACTGGGAAATGCTCGAAAAGACTGCCACAGTCAACAAGGAGCTCTACATTGCTCAGCTACACCGCGTGAATGAGGCTATTCGACTGAAAAAACCTGATCGACATGGTCAAACCATACTCCTTCACGACAACGCCAGGCCCCATGTTACACAAGTCCTCAAAACCGCACTCCAAGAGCTCGAATGGGAGGTCTTTCAGCATCCGCCGTATTCTCCGGACCTTGCACCGACCGATTACCATCTTTTCCGCTCCTTGTCAAACCATATGAAGGGCGTTACCTTCGATAACAAAGAGATCCTTATACAAACTTGCTCAACGAATTCTTTGACACCAGACCAGGCGATTCTTGGCGGAACGGCATCAACAAATGGGTCGAGAGGTGGGAAGAGGTAATGTAAACAGCAACGGTGAATATATAATCTATTAACTTATTGTTTTTTGCTTAAATAAAAGTCTTTAGTAAAAACACTACGAACTTATTCCCCAACCTAATAGTAATATTTCTAGTGTAAATTTTCAACTTTATTTTTCCATCAGTAAAACGTAGATTAAATATAAGCTCAGTATCACTGAATGAATTGATTATTATCGATTTGAATGACAAAACTAATTTCATATTTTTAATGCAATTTTCTAATTTAAATTAGAAATAATGAAAAATAGTATAATCTGAAGAACTTTTATACCTGGATGTGTTTGTGACTAATAAGCGTAGATATCCAAGTAATTGTGAATATTTTAGAAACTCGTCACATATTAGAAACATAAATCTCTCACAAGCAGTCAAAAAAGAATTTTAAAAAAAATTATTACTTGCTTAACGTGATAATCCTAATCATGTGATCTGGAGCGAAAAATATCACAATCATATTTTAAAGAATTCTTCCAACACAAAATTTAATGGTTTTGGTTAGGAAAAAAACTCTCTTAATCAAGTGATGAAATAATAACTATAGGGGAATTGTGTTTTTATATTAGTCTTCAAGGTAGGCAGCATTCTTTTGGGCGCGATCATTGAAATTCTCTGCGTTGAGGAAAATGTAAGAAGAAAATTACCGTTAGCGCGAATACAATGAGCACCTGTAGGTCAATTTTCATAACTTTTCTTAAATCAATTCCGTTTTACGCACAACTTGTTTTACAACCTTGAATGTTAAGTCTCTCGGGCGCATGCTATCATTAAAAATACATTAAAACACGCAACTGGATGATTAGATTTTGTTGTAATAAAATCTACCAACCAATTTCATGGAAGAAATGTTTGTCAATTATTTTCGTTTGTGGATTTTATAATGATAAATGGTGTTATACGCATTAATTTTAATTTAAATTTGTATTTAACAAACATAAATTTACGTTAAATATAAAATTAAAACTATGCATGAATTTAATTTAAGAAAAAACTTACAGTTTAATTATTTTGATAAACGAGCCCAACAGCCCCCCTACTTTCACTGGCCCGGTTGGCTCGGGCTGGCCAGATCTAACTCTATGCAACAATCAGATCTTTCAAAGTCTCACTAACTGGCAAGTGCAAGATTCGATATCATGCTCAGACCACAACTACATTTCTTTTAACTTCTCAGAACCAACAGCAATAACATTTAACAAAAGATACAATAGCACCAAGTACTAAAGTAAATTTATCAAACTAATCAAACCTCAGCTATCTTCTCTGTAAAATTACTTACAATCAATATCCTCAGCCAGCCAACTAGATGACTTTACTGACATTTTAACCCAAAAAATCATAGAAACAGCTGAACAATGTTTCCCTATCAAGAGTCCAGGAAGAACATTCAAGCTAGCATGGTGGACACCAGCCCTACGATCCAAGAAAAAGGAAGTAAAAGCTCTGCTGATAATATGGAGTGTGCTGCTCCACTTTTCACGCTGAACCATATTTTGGTGTGGAGTTCGACTTCCTCAATACACACATGCCATAGGTACCCGTTTATAGGGTGGGCAACCATTCACAACCCATTCATACAAAGACAGGATAGACAGAGAAAGGACATCCATCCTTGAACTGGGATTCAAACCCAGGACCTTTCTATCCGCAGTCAGGCATGCTGACCACTAGACAGAGTGGATGGCATTTACTAAATTTAATTTGTATAAATAAAACTAAGGTAATTATCAAGAAAGGGAGCGTAGGAAGTTTTATGAATTTTTTGCTTTACAGCTTATAAATACATCTTGTCTATAAAAAGTCTAAAAATATATATTTAGTTACCGAACTGAAAACGTACAGCTGACCTATATCTATTTGCCGAGCATTATCAAATTCTATCAAATAACATAGTTATATACTACGCATTAATTAAAAAATTATTTGTATATGTCACTACATAATTAAAAAATTAGAAAATATCTATGTATAGTTTTTCTTTAATCTTCCATTTAAAAAAAAACTTTCTAAAATTTAGTATTTTGTAGAAATAGGAATAAGATACGATTGATAAAATAATGTCAAAGTTTCAAAATTAATATTAAAAATGAATCTCGTGAAATAACCATCTGTACAATGAATGGATTTTATATATAGATGCTTATAGACTATATTTTCTTTCTTCTTTTTTATCCTCTTTCACTGATAGATAAATTCTGGTATGATTATGAGGAAAAAACAAGTTTATATTAGAAACAGTAAATCCATTCTTGATGTTGTGCCTTTTATTGAAATCATGAAAACAAGATAAAGTAGAGAAATGTTTCTTTTCAAAAACCAGTTCTCTTTCTTGAATTTTCGTAACATTTGTGCATAGATAATAGCTAATAATTAAAAAAGATATAAAAGGCGACAAAATCCAGATATTTAAGCGATAAAGACTCTAGTGAAAATTCATTTTATATTTTAATAAACTGTGTATTTTGATTAATTGTTCCTATTTTATTTTTATCTTTTAATTTGCGAAATAAAAAAAAAGTTGGAGCAATTGTAGAAATAGCCATAGATATTGAAGTTCAAAAACTATGGATAATTTTAATAAATATATATTGATTTTATATTATATTTTTAGACAAAAATGAATTCATAATTTTATAAACCTCAAAATTTTAAGAAACATGTTTTGGATTGAAAGCGAACTTTGTTAACTTCAAATCGGAACCAAACTTTCATTTAGTACTTTTTCGAACAAGTCCAGAGTTCGTATAATCTTTAAGAATATGAAAATTTTCCTTTTTAAAATTAATTACGAGTTGTTATCACAAACTAATAAAATATTACTTCCATTTACCCCACTTAAGATATCTGTATTTACAGATTATCATCTGCACTTGCAAAAATTTATTTTCAGCTTATTCAATATGTTTTGTTTGAAACTTACAAGTCTTTCTCTCGTACGTAGTTACCCCATCGACAAATAATTTAAAGTTATAAATATTGTTGTTTCTATTAAGTAACAACTGATTCACTTTCTGACAGTCTAAAACAGAATGAATTTTAAATTTAAGAAAGCATTTGCATCTCGATAGGACAATTCATTCATTCGGAAAATTACTTTTCATGAAATTCATTGACTTGATTCTGCAGTACATCATTCTAAAGTAACCAACTCAATCTTCAAGAAAAAAATATTTCTCTATGGTGATTTTGTTTAGTTAACGTCTGAAGAAAATAAGTTAATCGGAACATAATTTCTAATCTTTATTTAAATAAATAAAAAAAACGAATAAAAATCGCAGAAACATTTGAAACAATATTTTTTTGCCCTTGAATCTGTAATCCTTAAAATTTAAAGTTTTCAGAAAAATATTTTTGCAACTAAATTTGAAAGAGAATTTTTATTTGCAATTATCTTATGGATAGTCACTTATTTACATTGTGCTTCAAATAATAAAATTATTTATTTCTTTCATTATTTTCAAATGGCGAAGATGTTTTCACACACACAAAAATGTTACATAAGATTTCAAGTAACATTTTTGCCTCAAAACTAAAAGGAGAAAACCATATTTCATTTATGCAAATAAACAGACCAAGTAATAATAATTTTAAATTATTATTTTAATTAATGAGAAAACCTTATTTCATGTATGCAGATAAACAGACCAAGTTTTAATAATTTTAAATTATTATTTTAATAATAAATAATTGTGATATTTTTTATCAAAATTTTTGCAAGAGATCTTTAATATTTTTTAAATCGGAATCTACTATGTAAATTAAGCTCTCATTATCACTTGCAATTAAGTCAACAAATTCTCACTTATCTCAAAAATTTAATTCCGAATACAACAATTAATTGCTGAATTTTTCGGGAAAAAATCTAATATAAAATTCCTTACATTTATATTAACGTTTTTCTGGTATAACAATCAAAACTATCTTAAAAATCTGCCTTATTTAAATATTTTATTTCGTGTATTACATGTGGTATTATTTTTGCTTAAGGGTTGGTTAAATTGTTAACATTTTACGAAAACAACTGCTTTGTAGAATTGTTTTCTAAATTCTTTTTCTCCATCGAAAAGACCAACTAAGACCAAAATGTTTACAATTTATTATAATGTCCTAGTTTTTCTTTTTACTCTTGAAATATGTGGGTTAATCCAAGTGAGAAATTGTTTTCTGTGTGTGAGATGAGTAAAACAATTTGTCATTTAGGATGAGAATTTTCTCATGATTTACTTTTGAAAAGCGTTTTTATCGTAGAGTCTTGTAGGAATTATTACATTTTTATGCTTGGATGTGTGTGTGTGTGTGTGCTTTGATTATTCTTAATTTTACCAGCATTCTTAATTCTCTTGAGAATGTTATTATAATTAATGGCAAAAAGCATCCTATTACTTAAGTAGAATAATCTTCGAATGTAAGCTTATTTGACAAAATATCTTTATTCCAGTTGAGGATGCTAAATACATGAATGTTGCATTTATGTCATAGATAAAACTTTTTAAGATAAACTCAAATTACACAATTTAAGAATGCAAAAATATGTATTTTGTAAAAAAATACGTATTCTAGCGAATTTGTATTTTTTATAAATTTAACTATTACGTGACAAAAAAATAGCAACTTGTTTCTCTTTTTGCTCTTACAGGTTATTTGGCTTTTTATCTGGTGCAAGATTCGATATGGAAAAACAGGCAACTGTTAAAAGTCCTGATGGCTTATTAGCCTATAATGGAAGACCGTCACTTTTTTATCCAGCCATGAGAACTGAAAGTGATGATGAGATTACTTCCCATAATGGATTTCCTGTCCGCTTAGCTAGTGGAATGGGAACTGCAAAGTTTCTATGTGGTGCATGCCTTGCTCTCCTAGGAGGCATGGCTGTCTACGTTCAAGCTTGGTCTGCCTGGATGTATGGAGGAATCTGGAGTGGTCTATTTGCCATTTTTACGGGTTTGTGCATTATTTTAACTGCAAGGAAACAAAAACCACAAAGAAAATCTTTATTGATAGCTTTATTAATATTATCTGTTCTTGGTTTCTTCAATACTGGACTCTTAGCCACATTTACTGCCATGGGACTTGTTGCTGAAGTCTACATGGAAGACGTTGCCGGAGTTTTGGTGTGGCGAGGTGTATCCAATGCATCTCCTTTTGTGGTCCAGATGCTACTCTTGACGACAGCAACAGTTGACAGTCTTCTCTCTCTAGCCTGCTGCGTTATCAGTGGAAGAGAAGTGTGTTGCTGTGGACGACCAACACCTGCCCTTCTAAATATCCAAAGGAGAGATCGCCTTATCAGTTGGTTAGGGTCACAGCATGGGCCTATACCACAACAGAAAGTGGTGAATCTCCCATCAGTGAAATTAGTTCCTTCTGTCCGCCAATTAAATAAACAGCACCAGAACAGATCCAAGACGCCTTCTACTCTAAGAGTATTGCCTAAAACAGGAGATATCAACGAATCAATACCTTCTTCAAGTGGTGGGACATCCAGTAATATTAATTTACCTCTAGTGAAGTCAGATGAGTTGGGAAAGCACATTTCTAAATCCAAAAGAAAAGGTGACCGCAATAACAAATCACACCATTCTAATAGTAAAAATTCTACTCATCAAGCAGTGACAACAATTCCGAAAAATATCGATGATATTCAACAAAATTCTGTTTCAGTCGATGAAAAATACCTTGCATTGGATAAAAAATTATCAGAAGAGTTCATCGATCGAACCTGGAATTTTTAAGCAAATAACACTGTTCCCTATTCAATTGAATTTTTAGGGGACAATTTGAAATTGTTGTTGCCAGAATTATGTTGAACTTTTGAACAGACATTGTACATACAGTCATTCAATGAGTATTGTTTAAATATTTCATTCATAAGAGTTCATCTTCAAAATAGCTGTATGATTGAATAAATTTGTTCCAACAGATAAAGAAGATTATATTCGAATTTTTGCAAAGCAAAATATCGATGGTGTAAAATACTATACTTTTTGAATACTTATATATATTTTTAATGAAAAAGATTTTTTTTACTTATCTTATCATCAATATGAAAAGTAAACTCTTGATATGAAAAAGAAATAATTTGATTCTAAAATCTTTCGCTCATTAAATGAAAAAGTCATAGAATCGCTTAATCTACTATATGTGTTTCAACCTTATCAGTTTTTCTATGTTAAAAACCTTGTTTAATTAAATTGTTAGCAGTGGTATGACTGAAATCTGGAGCTCTTCTATTTTAGAAGCAGGCATTTCCCAGTCTACTCTCAATATGATACGATAATCAACGTTTGAAAATGTAAAAACTGAATACGATTCTTGCAGTGAAGCTGCATGATTTTGGCAGCATTGCTGCATGTCATAGAATATGACAAATCAAAATTATATTGCATCTTCTGTTGAGAATTTCTTTTTAAGCAAATTAAGTCAAGGACGGTAATTTTGGAAAAATATAATAGAAACTGTGAAAAAGCTCACTTTTTATTAAATTTCCAGGAAAGAGATGACTTTATAAATGCATAGACTAATGTTCCGGAATTCAGCCCTTGTTTATTTTTATATTAGATAGACGGAGAAAAAAAGGACATTTAGTGCTGCAAAATAATAAAGAGGCTGCTTCTAGAACCCACTTATTTGTTGAGAAACTAAGAAACTTCAAGTTCTTGACAGTGATGAAACAACGTGTCTTATAATAAAATACAATGAAACTTGGAAAAAGTTTTTAATAAAATAATTGTAAGGATAGAGCCAAATGAATAAAATGAATTGTGTGCCATTTAAGTTTCCTACACCAAGGTTAATAAATAAGCAATTTTGCTTATAATTACTTCAAGAAACCACACAATTACAACAATTATTTTATTAGAAGCTATTGTAATAAAATAAATGATTATTTTTATATATTCAAATAAAGGAAAAAAATAATCTAATTTAAATAATTTTTTAAGAGTATGATTTTATAAAAGTATTTTTCAAAATGTAACATATCGAATTTCTAAACGTATTTTTAAGCCAATAAATGTTTCATTCCATTGTGTTTATTTTTGACATTATTATTTTCACAGTGAACAAAATCTTTTTTTACTTGGATATTTTTTTTACTTGATTAATCATGAAAATTTCCCCAAAATTTTATTAAAATAAAAAACATAATTTTACAAGCTAATTAAAATTAAATGCTTTCCTGACTTATGTATTATGAAAATTATAAAAAAATTTTAAATTTATAATTATTTGCAATGTCTTGTGATTTTTACAAAAAGCATATTAAACTATTATTTCACCACCAATTATTCTTCAAATTTAAATTATCGTTCGAAAGTCGATTTTTCATAAAATAAATCTATTATTACACTGCTAGCCACCCAAATTGCAACACCAAGAAAGACAAGAGATAGTACAACAAAATTTATTTTGTAGATAACATGTTGACCAAGTAACAAATGATCACATTTATAGACTTTTATGAAGTAGCTAGAGTAGCAGCCATTGTTGGAGATCATTGTTGCCACACGCCTCGGCATTCATTCAAAGAGACTTTAGATGTGTACTTGGGGTACAGCAGAAAAAGCAGCTTCCACTAGTTGTCAAAGTTGATCTGGTGTGGCAGCTGGGGCTGTAATCTGGTCAGTCATTGAGCAACCGTGGACCACATGTTTTCCATCGGCGAAAGATAGGGAAAGCGAGCCGCCCAAGAAAGCAGTTCAATCTGGCGATTGACGAAGAACCCTTGGACAATACGTGCCACATGTGGTCACAAATTATCCTGTTGAAATATGGCCATGGGCAAGCCCTGAAGGTAAGGAAGGACAACTGGCTCCAACACCTCAGAGATGTAGCGCTGGCTGTTTAAAGCCAGCACTACATCTGTGAGGTGTTGCTCAAAGATGTAGCGCTGGCTTTGCTGGACCAGTGTGGCGATGCATAACGCAACTGTTCAGCATGCTTTTTCCACAGTGTCATGACTTAAACACGACCATCGTGGTGTTGCAGGCAGAAGCGTGACTCGTCAGTAAAGATAATTTCTGACTGAGAAACATCAGTTAATGTTTATAAAAAGAGCTGCCATTAAAGAGAATCTTCTGTTGCAAGCAACAAAAAAAACGAACTTCACAAAGACAATTTCCTCCAACTCAAATTGGTGATATTGTACGAATATTAGTCTCTGATATCGTCCGTGGTTGTAGAGATGGCCGAAATATGTTAGCTGTTGTTGGAATAGAAGACTCCGTCTTCTATAAACTGGCAAATAAAAGCGGTACCCTCAAGCAGTTTTATACACGTAATCAATTCGTAATTTGTAAAGAAAAGTAACTTTCCATAAATGAGATTTCTTCTCAAGAAATTTCGCTAAAAGAAGCAGTTGCAGGAAATCGAGACGCGGGCGGCAAGCAACACTTGCTGTCAATGCAAAAGGAAGTGTTCCACAAATAAATGCAATTTTGAAAAAGCAAGGAACACTTGCGCAATTTTAAGTGTCATAATAGTTTAAGTTTTTGCATTAAATAAGATTTGAACCACAAAATTAAAATATTAATTACTATATAATGAATTTATATAATAATAAAGTTTTTCTATTTTAATATTATTTTCTTTTTTTCATTCATTTAGAGTATTCTGTTTGTTTTTTAAGTTCTTGGTCAGTCTTCTCATAAGGACAGGCGAAAAAGTTACGTCACCATTGACGACGTTCTAACGTGACCGAAATATGGAAAAGAAAATATATGTAAATCTCCAACAAGTTCTATATTCACCATTAGTGCATGGCGATATGCACATCCAATGGTACCCCTAGAACATTTCCCCTGATAATATTATCGGGGTAAATGTTCTAGAGGTACCATTAGATGCATATCTTAGTCACATTTTGTTTACATTGATGACAATTTGAACAATGACTGTTATATGTTAAGGTCTATGGCTGTTTTTTTTTAATCAAGTCCTTTGAAATTTTACATATTATAAGGTAATAATTGATTAGATATAGTGAAAATTGCGCACACTTTTCTTAATAAAGGAGGTGTTCAGTTGCATTCTTAAGTAGAGCGCTATCCAGATCTTTTACCAATACAAACGTCTCTTTAATAGTTGCTGAAAGACAGATTCGACCCCATGATGTGTTGTGGCATCGCTATAAAACTGCCATATAAGTTGAATGTCGACATTTGGTGGTGTAAGTCAGAAATAAGGGTATTTAGGAAATATTTCAGACATACAACAAAGAACTATGTAAATGTTGACATTCCCCAGACTTTCGTCTTTCACTGTACCATATACACAAAATAATTCACTTTTTGAAGTAAATTTTGTATATTTTCTTCCATATATACTTTGGACTTTTTTAATAATATATTTTAAATTTACTTCTTTAAGTAAGTTGTTTTTCTTTAGTAAATACAACTTTAAAAAGTATCAGAATTGCTATTAAATTATTTTTTCAGATGACTCTTCTTTATCAAACTATTAAGTACAAAACAAGCCAAATTTATTCATTCAAATTAATCATCTTGAATTCACATAAATACACGCACATTTGGTTATTATAAATAAAGCTAATTAAAATAAATACTTGATTCAATAAGTCAGGTTTAAAAAAATCATTATTCACTTTTAGACCGGATTATTTACTTTTTACTTCAAATATTTTCAGGGTAAAGCATTTTTATCAGAAAAATTTCCGGTAATTTGCTCAATTTATAATTTTTCGGGTAATCCCCGAATTTTAAGTTTTTGGGCGAGCCTTATTAAAAAACACAAGGCATGAGACAAACCTATTAATAAACCTGTTATCCCTTAACAAATATTACAGCCTGCTTAATAAGTTTTCTTTTTAATGCATTAATTTCATCAGTTTCTTTCACTCTCATTTTATATGATTATTTTTATTGGGTTTTTAATTTAAGCACTTTAATTATTTTCATGCAAGAAAGTAAAGATGGCGCCATAATAAATTTTGGTCCTTGAAAACTTTATGTTAAGATAATAAAATATTAATGCAAAAATAATCAGAAAAATAGCAAAATTTAATTACATTTTCTAAAATAAGTCATTAGGAACCCAAATTTGTTAATCACAAGTGATTCTTTTATCAAACTTATTCTAATCTTCTGAAGTGGTATTAATTGGAAAGAGTAATATAACTTTAAGCTTTACTATTTGTTTTAAAGCTTAAAAACTACCAACGAATTTATAAAATAATGTAAGCTTCTTGAATTAAAATTTAAATGTGACACATATTCCTAATCACAAGTATTACTACCGTGTATAAATATTCAAATCTGAAACTATTGTTTTTCATTATGTAGGAGTGAAAACATTGCTTTAAGACTTGAACCTCAATATGCAAGCTGTTCCTTGCAGTGAAAGCTAAGAAATATATGTATCGAAAATCAAGGCTACAAAATAAATTTAAAAAAATAGGTTTGATTTTATGAATATTAATATTTTATACAGGAATACAAGAAACTGAGATAAAAAAATTCGCACAGGGGCTTAACGCTGATGATGACGCAACATTGGTGCAGATGTACACAAGAATAATTATGATTAACAGTATGAAAGCTTGCTATATTAACAGCAAGATCTCATTCTGTTAAGGAGGCTACTGGTAAAAGATTACAACAGTTATTCCCATCATACCAAAAACGCCGATTTTATCACCTGGAGTATCATGGGATAGGCTTTTGGACATGAAATGGCACTTCTTAAAGAATCTCATAAGAAAGTTAAGTGATTAAGATCTAGAAATCTCACTGACCATCCCGTAAAACAGTGAGGACAAAAGTATTATCATCCATAAAAATAAATTAGTCATACAATTCTTCTAAAAGTCACAGAATTCGAGAATCTCAGCAAAAGGCATTTTGCTGTTACTGTATGGCATGAAAGAGATACAGCGATATGCACTCATCTAGCATGATCCCATGTTAGATGAGTGTATACCGCTCTATAAGTCTCTCTTTGTGCATACCTTATAGTGTATACCGCTCTATAAGCCATAAATATAGGCATTTATGGCTTAGTGCCATCAAAGCGATCGATGTTTCTAATATTTGGAGGATGCTATCATCTATCAGGTTTTAATCAGATGAAAACTCGACAAATATCGATTTGTGCGCTGAATCTCGATAGATAACTAAAAACACCAGTGCCATTCTTGATTGTTTTAAGAATGGTGTCCACAGATCCAAAATGGCATGACGGACTATCCTTAAACCCAGTATGACGGACTGTCTTATAAAACTGCAAGAGGAAAATATACATCACTGGTCTTCAAGTATAAAGGTCTCTTTAAACTTTCCGCCTATACTCGACTTATCTAAATATTGTTCCAAACGCAGAAGCAAGATTTTTGAGACAGTTGTTCAACAACCACATCTCAATGACAGCTACCGTTTAAAGATGAATAACGGTATTCCGAAAGTGTTGACTCTTCGAAAAGTGTGCTTTCTTGTCCAATCCTCCAACTGAGGGTATTCATGCTTGAAACTTGTCAAAATCCGAAGACCATCATCCGCAAGAATAGTAGCCGACAAAAGACTTATTTTTTCAGCTTCTAGCCTACTAGTGGCTCTTCATTACAATTCAATATTTAAACGATTCAATGTAAGCATTGTAGCTGCAATTTATGCAGCTGTGCTTGTTTTCTTTAAGAAAAATAATGCACACACAAATTTTATGATTTTAGAAAATTTCCAATTTTAATTTTCAAATAACACTATTTTTTTAATGTATTATTACATTAGATGCTTAAAATGAAAGTTTCCTAAATTTCTCAACATAGCAGTTATATCTTTATAATTATAATATATAATTAAATAATACAATAATTTTAAAAAATAGTAGATATTTGTATTTAAAGCAAAATATTTATAATTTTAATTTTGAGTACATGAATAAATTTATATTATTACTTTGCAATTTCAAAGTTCTCTAAGTTTCAGATTATTGCAAAGAAAATATTTTAATATTTACATAAAATTTTATAAATTATTGATTAAATATTGCACTGTATTTTCATCAGATTAAAGCATTACAACAGTGTGATAAATTTTAAATACAAAGAGTAGATTTTTATGAAGAAAATATTAAAATTATTTATCTTAGTTACTACTTACATTTATATAACACAACAGCTGCATTTCTTAAATTTTCTGTATTAGTGCTTGATTTTTAATCAAAAATTTTAATTATTTATTTTGATTATTAGAATATTCTTGAACGAACACTATTTACAAATAATTAGATTTCTATAGTAATATTAAAAAAATAGGATAAAATATTCTCCACCTAAACGCAAGTGGTATTATGAATGCATATGTATTTTAAATTATTACAATCTCTAAGTTTCAAATAAGAAATTCAACATAATAAATGCTAAACCCTTTAAAAATAAAATAGAGTGATAATTTTCAATTAAAATAACAATTTTCTTATAAATTATAAATAAGAACCTAAAGAAACTAAATGCATAACACAAAGATATCATTTTGATAATCACTTTTTAGCTATTACAGAAATAATTTACACTTAATTAAATAATAATTTTGCGATATGTAAGAAAATATTAAAACAATTAGATATTTATTTAGCAATGACTTATTATCTATTTTCAAATTATAATATATTGTATAAATGATACAATGTAGAAGGAATGTGATTATTTTGCAATTCATAAATTATCTATTATTTTACAATAAAAAATAAATTGCTACTAGAAAGTTCTCGAAATTTAATTTTGACAAATTTTATAAAACTTAGCTTTAAAAAGACCATCTTGAATCAAACACATATTTTTTCAAAAATAAATTAAAATATTATTTTTGGTACTGAGCAATAACATAGATTTAGTTGAACAAGTTTAAAAATGTGTTATGAAAGCATTCAAAAACAAAAACCAATTTCAGCAATATAATTTATTTTCAATGCCATTTATACAACTAGTACATTATACACATATTCGCGCAGTTTATTGCAGCAATATTATTGACTTTGATTTCTTTTTTACAACAGACATATATGAAAGATCACAATTTCTACGAGTTATTTTAAATTAAATAACTAAGATGCTGCGCGTGTGCAGGTATATATATTTCTTTTATAAAACTTACTTTTGTTTTCTTTTTTCAATATACAAGGTCAGGATAGGTTGAAGTATCATTTTAAAATAGTGCTTTCATTTTAATGTTGATTGTAGTAAAAAGATATGCTATCCCTATGCAGGAAGGAAACATCTTAGAACAATAAAAGCTGCCTAAAATATCGTTTATATACTGCTAATAAAATTAGTCACATTTTGAAACAAAAATATAAAAAAATTAAATAAAAATTAAAATATCTTTAATTTATAAAAAAGCTCAGAAAATTAATTCCTCAGAATGTATGTCTAATATTTTATCTAATATATAAAATAATTCTTTTTGAACATACGTCATAATTAAAAACATTTACACTTTTTATGACTTACAATAGAGAATTTGTTTTTAACCA
Organism: Latrodectus hesperus; assembly: GCA_037975125.1. Taxonomy (NCBI): domain Eukaryota; kingdom Metazoa; phylum Arthropoda; class Arachnida; order Araneae; family Theridiidae; genus Latrodectus; species Latrodectus hesperus. The sequence goes on from JAJQOW010000014.1 coordinate 5,953,767, forward strand.
AAATATAATATATTGACACAAAAATTAAAATTTATAATTCTTTTAGCTCTTATGTGAAGGACTAAAAATAAATTTTCTATAATAAAAAAACAACAAGGTTAAATAAAAAATTAAAAACTTTAATAAATAACATAATATAAATTGAGGTGGGAATAAAATATTTTTGAATCAAATCATCATTTTGACAAATATGTTACCAGCACATACAGTCAAATGAGTTAAAATGTCTTCATTTAAAATAAATCAACATAGGTAAAAAATAAATATAAACTTTGTAATCATGATTTCTTTACAGTAGAATCTAAAATTCAAGCAAATAGGAATTAAAACAATTCACATTAAAATACTATATGTATGTGTAACAAAAAATTACATTTTAAAAACTTTAAATTTATACTTAAAATGGCATTAAGACAATGTCCACTGTAAATATTTTCTGATGAATATAAAGTATAAAATAAACACATGCTCTTTAAAATTTTTCAAAGTTAATTTTTAAACATTAATTTTACCTTTAGATATTCACACAATCACTTTATCATACACTTTCATTATGAAAAATTCTTTTAATTTTGAATAATTTATGTAAACATATTTAGAGTATTGAATATTCATATTCAATACTCTAAATATATATACATAATCATTTATCATTTAAGATATTGAATATTCATATACATGTAAATCATGTTTTTGATATTAAGTAATGTATAAAAATTAAATAGAAAACGTTTATGCAAATTAACATTTAATATTAGAAGAAGTGAAATTCTCTTCTTCAAAATTTAATACTAATGTTTTAAATTTAGATATTATTTAATATAAATAAAATAATATGTATTCAATATAAGAAAGTCCTAAGCTTAAGTAGATTAAAAAACAGACTAAACTCGCAGCTGCTATGATATAGCATATAGCATAATGTTGATAAGCTCTATGAAATGTACTAGCTGGTTAGCATCAGAAGATGGAACCAGGTAATAAAACAATCCAACAAAAACAGAAAATATATAAGTTATTCATAAACAAGAGTTAAAACCTGAAGACCAGCTTCTACTAATTACATGCATATATGCATATACATATATTGTATGTATATACTTATATACTAAGCACAATAATATTTACAAAATAATAAACAGTTTCATATAATAGCAAACTGTTTTTATATAAGATAAACCACAAAAAAATGCACTCAAGTATTTGCTATTATCACTATATGTAAATGCATAAACCTTTAAAACTATTTGTTAATAAATGCAAATCAAGTCATTCACAATACAAAGAAAATACATATCTTATAAATAAACTATAAAAAATTATAAATGATCTCGTTTAATAAATAAGTATAAACATATAAAAACATGGCTTTTACTAAAAGCATAACAGCAAATGATTCAGAATATTGCAATAATAAAATCACTCAATCCAAATAGCAATTTTGAAAAAGAATTTTCAATAGCACAAAACAACTACAATATAAAATATAGAAAACTTATTCTAATTGCGATAAAGCACAATTAAAAGGTCTTTTAAAACATTGAATTAATAAGGAAGCAAATTATTAAATGCTTAATTCTACTTAAAAGTTTTCTTAAATGCTACCGAATTAAAAAGTCTAAAAATTAAAAATAATTTTGGCAATTAATTTATCCATGGAAGAGTGAATTTTACATTTCATTTACATTTAAATTCAGTGAATATTTAGAGAAGAAAAACATTTTGTTTGCATATTTATAAGTATAAAATAAATAGAAAAAATTTATCACACAAAATCCTCTATACCATCACTTATGATATATTGGAGAATCAATACAATTAAAAAAAACATACACAAAAGATTATATATCTAAAAGAAATAAGAATCACAAAACTTATGTTTAAGGAACAAAAAAACATCAATTTGAAATCATTAGAACATTCTAATAATCGTTAAATTTATTACTAACATTAACACTATAGAATAAATAAGGCCTTATTTTCATAAAACAAAAAGAATTAATTTCATTGAAAACATTAAAAAGTATTCATGAAAAATACAATATTTATTTTTAAAAAATCACTTGCAATTATACTAGCAAACAGTCAAACTCATTAAATGTAAAACATCAAAATTCTTAAAAGCACATTAAAAATATTTGAAAACAAAATTAAAATACAAATGAATATTTCATTAAAAATAAATTTTTAAATTCTATAAGTCATGTAAAAAATGAAAATTAATTGACTGCAATAATATAAATTTTAATTTTATCTTCTCAGTTCTAAAAAAGCACAATAAATTGAGAAACATATTTTACAACCACACGAGTACAAATTACAACAAACTATATTTAACTTTCATTTTTTGGCAGTAATATGAAGACAATGGACAATGTCATGTGCTTTTGGAATATAATAACGTTATAAATGAGGAATTTTTTCATTATTATGACGTTCTTTTTTACAACAGGTGAATATAATTTCTTCATTTTAAAATTTCAAAAGAAAAAGCCTTCAAACTGTCGTACTGTAAGAGCTGTGGCTGTATGTAACTTTTTGATCATCTGGCTCAAGTGTGACATCTTCTGTGGAAGCCAAATTGATGGCAATGCTGTCTCCAACACTCAATTGCTGGCTGTGACTGCGACTCAAGCTAGTGCGACTGTATCGATCTTCTGATGCAACAGTTTCCATATCTGAAGTGACTGCTCTGTATTCATCAGCAGTGGTAGCAACACTCTGTCCATCTGCTGGACTATCTTCATATTCATACATTAAAACATTAGAACTCTTTGCTCCATCACCAATCGCCTGAAAAAAATTTAAGTAGAAGTTTTTCATAGAAATCTATTTTTGAAAGATTTTATTAGAAATTTACTCAGTCTATCAATTTTAACCAAGTCACTTATATTTAAGAAGATATAAATTTTTCATCTTACAGAAAGTGAATCACATTTTTTCCTCATATTCAGAAGTAAATAACTGATGATGGCTAAAAACAAATTTAATTATGTTTGTATTTTGATTTCAGATATTCAGATCTGACTTCTTATTAATTTAATTTTAAAAATAAAATTTACTTGATGACATTATTCTTAGATTTTGTAACTATAAACTTTAAATTCATGAAAAAAAATATTTCTTAATTTTTAACAAGTAGTTTTGTTTCTTTTTATAAATTTGAGCTGCCATTGCATTAACATTATGAATTAATAGCTGAAAACTAGTTGAATATTTTAAATATTAATGGTATCATATTTTATGCAAATCTACTAGTCAAATTTAAAGTTAGTAAAAGTAAATCTGAATTGCTTTTATGATTGATTCCCTTGAGATAATATATGTATACATATATATATACACACACATACACAAATATATATAACAAGTAAACTGTAAAATTTTATAGCATTGAAAATGCACAAAATTATCAAGATAATAAATTATTCATTCAATTTTTATTCCAATTACTGAGTTCACACTATGTATCCATAAAGTAATATGATAGAGAGCTTTAATAAATGAACATGCTTAAGACTTGGGAATACATCAGATTAGTGTGCTTTGGGTAGTGACAATTACAAATAGCTATGAAAGACAAAAATTTCTAAATCCAGATATTCCCTCCATTTTATGCTTCTTAACTCGCACATACTTCTGTAGCTAATCTGAGTCTAAAGATTAAATAATGCACACAGGCTATAAATTTCAAAGTTTTCTGTTCGCATTGTTAGATCTAACTCTAGGGAGACCGACAATATATGAAAGTTGAACCAGGTAAAAGTGAACAGATGTTCTTTGGAATAAAGAAAAGAAATATATAATGTTAAATAGGAGAAGGTACAATAAATTGATCATTCTTCAATCCTGAATTTTAGAGCGAAATTAAAAGATTCCAATAATAAAATGAATAAAAAAAATGCTTTTTCTTGGTTTTCTTTCTATAGTCTTTCTTTGCAAACAAGGGCAAATATGACTGAGACTTATGATTCAAAGTGGATTCGGAACAAATACATTTTTGCCTGAACTAGGATTCACATCTGAGTTGAAAACTTGTGTGCTGACCATTGAGATAACAGTTCAAATATAGATGAAGAGAATGTTTTGACGCATCATTTTCGTTTCCTTTAAACAAAATCATGGAATGCTTTATATCTTTGCAACCAATCTAAACAACTTAAATTACTTACTGTACAACTTGAAGTGCACAAATGTTCTTATGTTGCCTTCATATCTTAAAAAAATGCATTACAATGATGAACTAATATAAAAGCACCTAACACCAATTATACTGTCATCAGGTGCAGAGCCCGACTTTGCGTGATTGGGAGCCGGAGCAAAAACATTTTTTGGAGACCCCTCTGACACGCAACAACAAATTTTCTATTCAACTTGGCAAACAATTCTATTTAACTGACAATATAAAACAAACTTTCTATTCCATTTAGGGTCCCCTTTGATCTGGGGTCCAAGGCAATTGCTTGGTATGCCTCTGCCTTAGTGAGGCTCTGATCATATGACATAAAATTTAAACATCATTGAGAAAATATTGACCAACATGGAGCAATGCAAAGTAGTAGCAAGAAAAACAAAGAATACTAATGGTGAGTTCACCAGACTTCGAAAAAAAGTTGAGAACAAACTATTCAGCATTTACGTTTCTCAATCTATGACCAATACAAGCAAAAATATTGTCATTGTCAAGGATTTTCAAATCAAAAATATTTTGAATTTTTATATATCCTTCTAACTTTGCATATCTCCAATTAACATCATTTTCTTATTAGTTTTAATATGTTTTTATTTTTATTAATTTATTTGCAATTATGAGTACCACTGCTTTGTAAACAAATGGTAATTCAAACAGTAGAAAGCCAAAATCCATAAATATGTTAAAATATCATATAAAAAATATATTAATAGCTTTCAATAGAAGTATATAAGTTAAAAAATGAAGACAGAATAATATTCCTTAGATGAATGAAGTTCATTTTTATGTAGCTGAAATTTTATAATTAGAAACAAGAACTTTTACATTTAATCCTAAGGACAAAGAAATTTTGAGAAATCAATAGTAATTTTTTCATCCAAATAAAATTTTCCCTCCTAATTTCTAAATATTTAAAAAAAATTGGCATATACGATATGAAGAACTAGAAAAAATGGTTCACACCATTACTAATATGATATGTACTATAAGAGGCAAATCTTCATACAATCAATCAATTATGAAAAGCTTGGCTGGAAGAAAGTAAGGAGTAGATGCAAAAAAAATCTTATTTTTATTTTAGTAAATCATCCATAACATCATTAAAATCAAAAATGGGACTATTTTTGCATAAATTTTTAAATCAATACATTGCTATAAAAATTCTTACTTTTAAAATGTCAACACAAAGATCTGTTTCCATAGGGATAGGATCTTCATTCTCCCTGTTGAATATAATGACTGATATTTGAACAGGATGAGGAAGCGGCAAAGGAATGACAAGTTTTTCTAGATGAGTATTTCTTGATTGTTTTTTCCAAGGATACAGTTGCTTCCTAAAAGAAAATTTATATTTCAGAAGTCAAAATTCCATATTGAAAACTTCATGTTAAAGATTTTTTCAAGATAAAGCTTTCAATATAAAATTATTCTTAGAGGTGTAATAATAGTTTCATAGAATACATTCAGAAAAAACCATTACTAATTATTTTTTTCTGCAATTATTCTAATTAAGTGTTATTTAGTTAACATTTATTAAATTACAATTGTTACAATATCATAGACTATTTAAATAAAGGAGATGACCAACTGACACAAAAAAGGACATTTAAGAAAGTAAACCAAGAACTTTCACCAAATAATTCTTAATTTTATTTATAAGGGAAAAAACTTCATATAAACATGCCATAAGAAAAATACTACACTTTGATCTTAGTCAAAAGGCTGAGAAGAATGTCAAAAGTAAAGATTAATTCTCATTAACAATCAATATATTGTTTCTTCATATGAAAATGTATCACCCCTTTATTAAATCACAATTTTTTGGATACATTTTTTTACATATATTGATTACAAAAACTACTACAATTACAAGGATAATAATATCTAAAGAAAATTATATAACATCACACATGTTTTAGAAAAGTACATGCAGCAGATCTAAAATGCATATTTCTTTCAACAGACAAAAATAAAAATCTCCACTCTTTATTAAGATGATTCAGTTTAATTTGGATCATTCCTCAATGATTATTTTTGCACATGAGAGCTAATTAGACTATTAACAGTTTAAAAGTAGATTCCAAACCAAAAAAAATTATTTAAGTCGCAAGTGGGAATCTAATTTGCTAACAGTTAAACTGAAGGCAAAACTACTAATCCTTCATCTGACAACATTTGATCATTATTAAAATAAAGTATTATCTTGTTTATTCCATAAATATTATTAATTTTTCCTCTTCCCATATGTGAGTAAATGCAAACTTGTTTATTAAAGTTGAAACAGCACAAAATTTATACAAATGTTTGTTTTAAAAATAGGAAATAATCACAAATATAGATGAACTTCAATACCACTGTTAAATTTCATTAATTTGCATGTTGATAATATATTTTTAGGTTTAAAAACAAGATTGATTAAATTACCAAAGAGGAAACAATTAGCAATTTAATAGTCTCTTATTTTTGTCGAACAAGAAAAATCCTTTAACTAAAATTTTGTTAATTATAAAAAAAAAGAAAGCAATAAAATGAATTTAAATAGCAAACATAAAATTTTAATGTTTTCCTGAAATCTTCTATAATTTTCTATATATTACATACATTAACTTAAGTACATGCATAACATTAACAATTGTTTTAAATTAATAAGTTTGTTTCTATTGAATATTTATTGTAATTCTTAATCTAAATATAAGATTAAGTGTGTTTGCACACACACACACAAGCTTATAGTTTTAATACTTAAAAATATTCAAAATTAAGAAAAATAGGAAGTATAGAATCTTTTAGCTAGTTATATTATTGCTTTAAAGCTCTTTCTATATTATATTTCAAAACTATATAAAATACAAAAATAAATTAACACATCTTTCAGAAACTTTATATCCTTTTTAAGTGAGAAATATATTGTCAGCCATACTATTCCCAATAAACTTTTTTTATTTAAAATTAATTTTTATCTTCACAAATAACTTTAATGGAAAAAATAAACCAGATGAAACAAATACATTGTCGAAAAAACTTGTTTTAATAAAAAATTAGTTGATCAATTGATTTCAAAAGTTCCCTTAATATTAAATACATACAAAGTAAAGAGTTTTAATCTGGATTACTTTAGATTAAAACTATCTCCAAATAATAAGCAGTACTTAATTATTAACATTAAAATATATTAAGACATAATTTTTATGATTCTTGACTCATAATTAATAACTTATGCAAATTCTGTAACACACTACAGATTTTTTTATTACTTTTGAGGTACAACAGATATTTGAATAATCAAAAATAAATTAGTAAAAAGGAAAAGGAAAAATCTGAAAACACATTCTATAATTTAGTAAACATTATTCAGATATAAATGTAAGTACTTACTTGCTTTCTTCTTTTCTTCTTACAGTGCTAGAAACAGTATTAACAGGATTAAATGTGTTCAGATCTAAGTAAGGCGAATGCACGTGAATTTTCCCTTAAAAAAATACAATCATTGTTTTAAAGAGGTAATATATAGTCAAAATTAGATATGTTCAGAAGTATTAACTCAAGTACCTTTAGATAATTTTAATAAGATGAATTACCTTTGGGTATATGAATTACATTGCTAAAATCAACATTGGGTTGTACAGCAACAGACTGCAACATTTCGGAATACCTAGAGAGATTCACACCATGGGCCTAAAATCAAACAAGTTTCCTTTACCATGATTCTAAAAGATGTTTTGTATTTACTATGAACATGTTTGAAAATTGATAACTTACAGAACAATTAATCATGGAAAACCAGTTATTTTGATAACTATCCTTGACTCATCATTTAAATAAAAAATATAAAAATATGACAACATAAAAATGTTACACCGTAATATTAAGGACATTTTTTTCACATTTATCAGAAATGGTAAAATTCTACAACTAAATAAATTATTTTTAAATCCTTACATATAAGTGTATAGGAAAAAAGCAACTAATGATTATACCTAAAATGCCTGGAACTGCATGCACTTATAAGAAAATTTAAAATTTAAACGGTATAAATATACACACATTTCAATAACGTTTTAATTTTTCTGCATTATAAGATATTAACCTTCTTCATCATCAAACAGATTTTTAAAAAATATCAATTTCCTATCATGTATTAGATGTAACATAACAGATAACCTGTATTACGAATTAGCATATAATTAAAACTTGTATGACAAAAAGAAAATTTGCTATTTTCTTTGTTTGAATGTTACTTTAAATTGGATTTGTAACTGAATGACAATGAGTATAAAATTTGATACATTTTATATAATTACATAACATAAAATTTCCTTTTATTTCACTCAAATTTACCTCTCCTGATAATATATTATACTTCCAACTAATAAACAGTACTTAAGTATTTATTAAAATCTGAATTCCATATTATTATTTCCTACTAACGATATTGTATAAAATGTATATTTAAAGCTAATATAAAAAGTTGAAAAAAATGTGATAGAATTTCTTTACATAATAACTGAAAATATATTTTAAAAAATATACACTAAAATAAGATATTTTCCTAACTTCATAGTTAATTATGCACCTCTTTCAAAAATAATATTTCTGGTAACTTTGTTTTTTCATTTCATTTAAATAAACTTTAAATATTTCAAACAAATAAGAAAAACAATTATCAATGAAAAAATTAAATACTTAATATTAATTATTTTAAACAATATAAAATTAGAACACTAGCAATAACTTCATTCCATTTAAATACAATTTCTATTTATTTTAATTAATTTAAAATATTTTACAAGTTAAAAATAAAATATTTAACAATTTCAATGTGGATTATTAATGAGTTGTCTATGTTTATAAATAAATCAATGCAAGAAACTCATCATTTTTTAAACAATTAGATACTCACATTTAAAATAAAATGAAAAATTTATATTTAATCAATGACAATGGAAGTTCTTTAAGTGTGAGATAATGTTTTAAAAAGTATTTGAAGAATATTTTTAATTAAATATAAAATAGATTTGATTCACTTTTGACCAAAATAAAAATATATTATAAGTAAAAAATGTATGATATATATATATTTTTAAATACATAAAAAAAGCATGAAAAGAACTGATATTTTTCTTCTATGACAAGTTAAAATATATTGATAAAATTAAAAACACAGAAAAAAAGGAAATTTTTCATGCAATTTTTTTCATCAATAATTTTTGAAAAGAGAAAAAAATCTGGAAGAAAAATATAAATAGCAATGAGCAAAATTTTCTAATATAACTTTAACTTTCATACCATTAATATTTACTACAGTGAGCTAAACAACATGAATTAAGGTAATTTTAAACATTCTATGAGAAGAACTCTTAAAATATTATGTCATACATCATTGGATATAAGTTTAATAAGTTTTGTAAACTACTAAAAAGACAATGGAAATCATTGCAGATTAAGCAATGGTTTGCCAAAAAAATTGTAGATTAAGCAATGGTTTGCCAAAAAAATTGTAGATTAAGCAATGGTTTGCCAAAGAAATTGCAGATTAAGCAATTTTTTACCAAAAGTAAATTACTACTCAATTTCATATGACATAAAATCCTTCAACAAAATTTGTCCTTCATTAAATTTATTAAATTGAGTAATAACTTATCAAATATAAGATCTAAATCATTTACTAAGCACTTACACTAACTCTATTTTCTCAAAAATTTGCAATATCTCTTTTTTTTATAAATTACAATTATTTGGAATTTTTTAACTGAAATGTATACACAAATAACTATAAAAAGATTTGAAATAAATTTTATTATTAAAGATTGATTATTGTAAGCTAAAATATTAAACAATCACCAAGCAAGAATAATTTTGACTTCTCTTTAAGAAAGTATATAAGAATTAAACCTCAATTTTATATCCTCAATGCATATATACATATATATATATATCGTTAGGTCCTCTAACTAAATTTCTCTAACTGACATAAAAAATCCCACTTAAAGTAATGTACATATTTTTATAATCATTTTTATACATAAAATTTATAAGAAATCAAAGCTCAACAGATTTTCAATAAACATTGGAGACTGCATTCAAAAGAACTTGGAATTTATCTTAACACTCTGTTGAAATAATAGAACTGTAAAAGTGATAAAAAAATACTTAAAAAAGAAAATTCTTAAAATAAAATAGAAAAAAAGGCTGGTATATTAAAAAATACAAATGGGGAAAATCAATGAATTTGTTAATTTATTTACATCCTCATAAAATATTTCACAACATGTATTGCTAGTGCAACATGAAAAACTTAAGTTTATTTTATTTAATTCTACAATATATGCTTTATGGAAATCAGTTTACCTCTAAGCGATAGCATGTATCACTGTCTTCCAGAGGAGTTAGGATATCAACAGAAAATATTTCTGTTAAAAGTTGAGCAGCAAACCCTAATTGAAATTCAATAAGTAAATGCAAATAAACTTGGTAAAAATAAATAAGTGCTAATAATACATTTCAAAAGTTGAACAAAATATTATACCAGGCCAATCTCTGAAGGATAAACCTTTTTTGTCCCAAAAATCTTCTTCTTGTATTTTTATTCTTTTTAGAACATGAACAGGGAAAAATCGTTGTAAAATTACAGTAGCAACATGTAGTGTAGGCTAAAATAAATATTAAAAAACATAAATGTAAAATAAAAACTTAATCACAGTCATGTAATTAAATGAAATTACATCACATAATGATTTCAAACTGCATAATGAAATAGTAACCCAAATACTATGTTAAGATAACTACTATAAGCTAAGTTTTTAACAGTAAATAAAAGTCTATTTATAATTATTTTTAAAATTTAAACATATAAAACCAAAATATAGTAAAAAAAATTTTTTTTTTAATTCAACATCATTTACCTGTAAATCTGTAGCAGCCAATTTAACTTTAGATCTCACACTAACACTCAATCCAGTCTGTAGTTCTTTTTTTCTCCTTAAAAATTAGAACATTTATAAAAATAATATACAACAGATTATGTTTATTATTATATATATACACAATCATACAGATTTCGGATCAAATGTTTGCAATAAACACGCATAAAAAAATGCTCATCAGTTAACATAGAAAAATATACATTCTTATATAAATTAGACAGTATTTCAAATTAAATTATGTGAAAAAATTATGAGAATTCAAAGCAATTAAGAAATATCAATATTTATTTTAAATAATCAAACAATGGCTAAAATATGATAACATGTATACCAAAAACATGTTTTACATTAATAAAATATTATAAAATACTTCTCCCAACATTAAAGGCAAAAAATTAAAAATGCATGTTTTAAATGAAAATAATTTCACTATACTATTGGTAGTAAGAATTTTGTTTTACCTATCTACTTGGTCTCTTAAAGCTGTTAGCAGTTCCTGAGCTTCTTTCTCCACGTCTTTATACACACCTTCTTTACACAGAGTTGCAGAAAAAGGATGAAAACATTGTGCAGCAAATTCCCTAAAAGTAATTACATGAAAAAATTAAATTTAAAAAATCATAAAATGTTTAGCATATTCATAAGATAAAAATAAACAACTCATTGATTTTTTTATTAATTAAAGCTGAAGTTCAAGCTTGATGTTTCAAAGGCTTAATTATTTTGAGAAAATTTCTATCGTATAAAATTTGAATGCATCACAACATTATATTTATAATGTTGTGATGCATTCAAATTTTAAACTTGAGAAGAAACATTCATCTGTTGAATGTATTTAAAGCATATATTTTTATATATATATATTTATAAAAATATATGCTTTAAAAATACATTCAACAGATGAATGTTTCTTCTTAAGTTATTTATTTATGGAGAGATAAATAAGTACTGTAATGAGAGTTAATAATACATACAATCTGGAAATTATCAAAATAAAAATTTCAAACATTGAAAAGATTTTCGAAACATTTGAAAATTTAAAATTTTTTTAGAACACGATAACATACATAGGGTAGATTACGTTTTTATTAATATTTTGTTATTTATTGGCAAATAAATAGTAGTGTGTAATTATTTAAAAGAATACAAACTAAAATGTGGCAATATGAAATATACATGAATTATTTTAATATAAGCTACAGACAATTTAAAATAAAAAAAACATTAGTTTTATAAAAATAGAAATAAAACATCAATGTGATCCGACGAAATAGGTTAATTCAACTGATTTTGGTTTGGTTTGGTTTGTTTTGTCGCTCAACGGTCATTTTTTGCACACGAGGGCTAATTAGACCGTTAATTCAACTGAAGTAGTACCAATATCATATTAAAGATGCTAATAACAGACATCATAAAATTTAGCAAAAAAATATTGAGTAAAATTACATTATATATGAACTAAATGTAATATGCTATTAAAGCAATATGTTTTAAAAAATGGCAATTTTTAGGAAATACACTAATTTCAAAAATAAATAAAAGATTTACAAAACAATTATCAATTATTCAGCTTATGGTGACATGGCTATGAGTCTTGGAGCTTTACACAAAAAAGACAAGATATTTGGAGTTTGGTTTTAAAATAGTTTAGCATAAAACATTTGAAAAATATATGAACCAACCCATATAAACAGTAAGGTATGGAGTATATGAATAAATAGATATGCTCACAAAATATGAAGAGCATAATTTATTAAGGCACACAACTATTATTTAAACTTAGCCACACAAATTGCTTATCATTTGGTGAAATTTTTACATTGGAAATCAGTGTGAAAAGGACAGCCCTAAATCAAACCAAGCAGTATTTTAAATTGCATAAAATGTTTGAATATAATTAAATGGAAATGGAAGACTAGAGAAAGTGATCTGAAAAGACACTGACTGAATAGTTGGCAGAAAACCAATCTGGGTTGTAATCTCAACTAAGAAAATTGTATGCATTATACTTAATTAAGTAATAACTCGTCATTGAATTCTATAAACAGTTTCTGAAATTGTAAAAAATTTTTATAAATACCAGATTTAAAATACAGACGAAACATTTCAATAGCTAATTTTAAAAATAATTCAATATGAATAGAGCTTGCAGAAACATTCCATTAAATAATTGTGGTAAAATTGATGAATTGAAAGATTTGAAGATGCAATACCTTATTTCTTTGGATGTTTTGAAGCTTTAGAGATTTTTGAAGAATCAGGACAGTTTTAAGAGGGAATATTGAACTTAAAATATCATGCTTCACTTTTAAACATAAAACATTCCGCCTTTATTCTTCATAATTAATATGGTACTTTAAGAATGTTGACTAAAGAGTAAACTGGAGAGCTTCATATATAGCAATTTCTTAGAATAATGTAAATATTAACATAATTTTCTTTATATATAAACAAAAATTTAAAATATTAACATTATTTTCTTTTGATGCAGTTTTTTAAAAAGCATATTTTTATAATGATAGAAATAATAAACAATATAAATATATCAAAATTCTTTTATAAGCTATTTATCTTATCTTTTCTGTTTAAATATGTCAAATTATCAAATTATGCATTAGTTCTGTTCCATCAAGTAATATGCTGAAGTAAAGCTGTAAAAAATTTACCTGAATGTTTGTTGAGGCAACAAAATAATTCTCTCAACTTCATCTTTAAAGGCATTTAATTCTTCGGTTTCAAGTTTGGCTTCAAATGCTGCAAGAGCTTGTTCTGGATAAATCTAAAATTAAAAATATAATATGCAAATTTAAAATTTATCTTATATCAGTGATTCTCAACTGGATTTACTCCAAGGACCAGTAAAATATTTTGGTAATTTTTTGCTGACCTATAAGCTTAATAATCCAAACTATTGGCACAATTTTTTCACATTAATAAATCATGAATATAAAAATAGTTTTTAAGAAATAATTAAAGAATAAAAATAATTTTATAAATTATTAGAATTATTAGACAGAAGCCCACTAACTGGTGTAATAATATCGTGCTTTTGCTTCATTTAGTTTTCACAAGTTTGGTAATTCTGGAATCATCAAATATAATCGAAAAAATATTTCTAAGTTCATTTATTGAAGAAAATAAGTAGTTACATTTTATAGTTGTAAGATAAATTATTGTTTGAGATTTTAAAATTTTAACTTATGCATTTAATATTATCCAATGCTTTGAGGAAGATGATATAAGCAGCAATTTTGTAGATCCTATTTTTGCATTCAAGTTAGAAACAAATAGTCTGGTTTAACTTTTCTTTTGTTCACTTTTTATAATTAAGTGAACTGGCAGGAATCAAAACTTGAGAAAATACTATATTTGCTGCACTAAATTGTTAGCAATGCTTACACATGACAAAAAAGATTTATTAGCTGCACATGCTTGAGACCAGTCAATAAATTCACATTTTTGTCCTTATGAACAGTAAAAAGCCAACTATTTAAATGTTTTGTTCTTTGTGGGTTTTTAATCTTGGATGCTTATGAGTTCTTTACAATTTGATGCAAGATAACAAAAATGTTTGCTAACAAAGTATTACTGTATTCAAAATCTTGAAGTAAACAATTTTTGAACAAAGGGGAAAATCTGGCGAGCTGACAAGTTGTTGATGTGTAATGAGAAGGAACCTTTCATGCAGTCTTCAACAACAGTTGTTTTCATTTCCCACTTAAACTCATTCCTCCATGGCATCATTAGATAATCAGTCCTTTATTTGCCTATAAGTTTTGAAAGAACACTCCTATTTTCAAATTGGATCATTAAAATTCTTTCAAATCATAAATAGGAATGTTCTTTTTCTTTCAAATTGAAATAGAAAATAATTCACATGAATTTCAAGGTTATGACTTAAAATTAAAAAATTTTCAGGACAAAAATTTTTTTTCAAGAAAATCAGAAAACACAGGGCAATAAAGCCCACAAGTAAAAAAGAAAAATTTTCAATTTAATTATGAATTTTGATGACATAGAGTACATAGCAAATACAACAGAAATACCAATTTAATGTAAAAATTATTTTCAATATGGAGTATGATTGCTCGAAGAAACGCAATAAATAGTGTAGTCAATTGTATTATAAGAACATTCATAGATAATATAAGTTATTATTCACATAAATTTATAATTGATAAATGAAATATAGTCCTTACAATGCAATAGTCTGGGTTATTAGAATGAGGATGCAGAGAATCATGTTTGATGAATTCAGATCATAACAGCAAGTAGGTCAACTCATGTGAAAAATAATTATCTCTTATAGATAGCCTTTCATAAGATCCTTGGTTGATAAAAAACTATTTTAAGTAAAATGACATTTCAAACCAAAAATTTACAGGATTATTTTTGTTGACTTACTTGAACAAATACAATTGTATGTAGCATAAGCTTTGCATCATCTCAAAACATAAGCAAGACCTTCTTTAAATGATTTTTTCATCAATATTTAGTTTGTTACTCAATGGTCATTTTTAGTATACAAAAGCTAATAAGTCTAGACTTATAATTTAAAGTGTATTCCAAACCACAACAAATATCTTTGCTTGATGCAGAATTCAAAGCTCTAAACTAATGAACAAAAGGCCTGAGTGCTAAACTGTTCAGCTAACATCTTGGTTTCATCAATATTTCACAGGTAGTAACAGATTCTAAATTCATACAAGATCAAATAATACTTGCATACTTAATACTAAATTATTTGTGAGGGTAAAAAGCTCTCCACTGTTCTTGTTCTTAAAAAAAACTTAAGATTTCATTGAAAAAGCTCTTTGGAATGGCATACAAATTATCAACATGGAAAAAGACTATACTTAAGAAACTTTCCTTAGTCACCTTAGACAGAAACTTTTCGATTAGTCACAAAAAATTTACGAGCTACAAGTGGCTAAATTTAATTATCATTTTATCTTAATTTTGCCTTAATCAGATCTTAACCTTAAATCTAAAAAATCACAATTGAAATACCTCTAAAAAACAATATATTCATAATAATATTGTACACTATATGTAGCATTATTAGTCTGCACACACATATCATATTCAATTTAACATGTTTAATTTCATGTAAACAATCATTTCAGTTAAAAATGCTATTACTATTCTTGAGATTTTCTTTACTTTATGGATATTTTACTACTAAAACCAACCAATTAAATTCATTTTAAAACAGATCATTAATGTTAGACAATAGTTATAAAAACTTATTATCAACAATTTCTTAGCAACTAATCACAAAATTTTTCAAAGAAATTTTTAGCACTTTAGTAACGAAAACATTTTTAAATCAATTAAACTTTTAACTATACAACAAAATAGTTTACCTTTAATACCTTAAAATATCTTTCATTTATGACAGTTAAAATATTTGTTCTTAATAAAAATTTAACAAAATAATAAAGTAAATTACAATGCAAATAACTGAAAATATGTAAAAATCATATAGGTATTGAAATGTTGCTTTAAATAACAAAATATTTGTAAGCAAATAAGTTTACCTGAAAGAAATGCTCATTTGAAAGACCTGGTCCAGCAACACGTTTGACTAACCAACTATCACTAGATGGTACTCGACCACGCCTTTTAATTAGAATGTGAAACATTGCAAGATCCCAGATAACTCTAAAGCAGCAACGTAACAAAGATGCTAAAAGACAAATATTTATAAATGTATTTAATTAAATTATTTAACTAAAGATAAAATAAAAAATTATTTACTATAGATAAAATAATTACCTATAAGAACAACAAGTGAAGCTATGGGACAAATAACAAGAGATACTAACAATGCAAGAAAAGGCTGTAAAAGGCCTTGAATACAGATATGCCATAAAAGAGCCTCTAAAATCATACATATTTTATTTCTTGGAAGACCTAAAAAATAAATACTTATTTTTACTCCTTAATTTTTACTTTAAAAATTATCAAGCTTCAATACAAAACATTTTCTTATTGGCTGGCACAAAAGAGTATTAAATAACTTCAAAGACACATGTATTATAGATATTGCTTTTCTAAAAGATATTCATTTGAATTTAAAATACCAAATGAATATCTTGCAATATCAACTATCAACATTCTTAATTAGTCTAAGAGGTAAAAAAAAATAGTAAACTATACTATTTTGCTTATAAAACTGCTTTTCTTATTAAACAAATCCAATTCCTATTTTAATACATGTATTCCTTAATTAAAAATTTATATGCACAGTGGGAGAAAATGTAATTTATAACTTTGTGAAGGTTATTGACATGCAAGGGATAATAGTGGACAAATTTGTACTATACAGTATTTAAATTTTAATAGAGGGGAGTGGTGTCAGTCGCCTTCATGTGGTGCCCTCAGTTTTCACTAAATAACTGACTCCTGTCGCTTCGTGCAGCCTACTAACCCAGCCACTGTGGTATCGCGGGAAATGAAGCAGCTGACAAATTGGCAAAGGCTGGCTCAGATCTACAACAGCCTTCTCCAGCCTTGGAGTACCATACTGTTAAAAGGCTTATTAAGGCAAATATAGCCTCTTATCATAGAAATGTTTATAAGATGTGCATAAAGGGGAAAGCATGGGCTTCCTTACTAACAAAGCCTATTCCGTGTAACCTCCACAGAGCTGTGGGAGTGGCAAATTTTCGCCTTAAAAGGGGCATGATTATCTGCAAAAACACCTTAACCATTTGGGTTTGAAGGACTCTCCGATCTGCCTTTTTGTGGACTAGAAAACATGACTGCTGACCACCTTTACACTTGCCCTGGACTTTCGGACGTCGCAGTTAGAAATTCTGCAGAAGATGACTACTCATTCACCTCAAGATTCTATTGGACTGCCTGACAAAGACTGATGGTTGAAAAACCAAGGTCGGGCGTAGGATAAAAAAAATTTTAATATTGTAAATAAAAATTTTATGATAAGTTGCTAGTTAAATGTATAAAAGGGGAAATGTATTAAAATGTTCAATAAAAGTTTATTCCAAAGATTAAAATGAATAAAAGTTTAAAAATCGTTTGCACATAGAAATGCAAATAAATTTTTGTGTAGTTTTAATTCCATAATATCTGTTAAGACCATTTTAATAATACCTGTTAAGACCATCTATAACATCTGCTGTTTAAACAAGCTAAGTGCAACTCATTGAAAATTACAAAACAGTTAAAATATGAAGTATCATATGTAATTTGATTGTTTTCCTACTCAACAGTTATTTTTTTACACACGAGGATTAATAAAGCCCACATCTACAAGTTAAACTGAATCACTACAAACATCCAAACCTGTGTTAGAATTTGAATTCACAAACTGTAATGACAACAAGTGCTAATGCTTTACATAAAAAAATCAGCATCATTTTTTGCAGCATTGTCTGCAAGTTCATAGCCAGAAATCCTGACAAGATTTGAAACCAGTAGAGTCAATTCTGTATACTTAGAATATCTAATATTTACAAAACACTGGATGACATTTATCATTAAAATGTTCTAATTGCATCATAACACTTATTCTATCTGTATAGATGCAATATTTTTAATGGCAGCTGATATCAATTTTAGAGAATACACAATAGCAATAACTTTGGCTGTGTAAATAGAAATGTTGCATGAAGATTATAGTTATAAACTGTATTTTCAACAACATTTCCACAATCAACAAGGCACATTGCACTTGAACCATCTTTAAATATAGGAATGTAGGAGGAATACTGATAACAAATACATGAGAATATTTATTGCAAAATAAAGAGAAGTGGTTGATATATCCAGAGGAGGGATAAATAATATTGATAGAAAAAACTTTTAAGGAAGACATTTCAAAACATCTGCATTTTGAATTGGTGTATCAAGAAACTCATTAAGAGCTAAGTGAGTATGTATGTTCACAAAACAGTAATTTATTAAGTGGCTGAGCACTGGTCTCTTTAGAGGGCGTATCTCAAAAGGTGATGTGATGCAGATGTAAAATAATAATTTAAAGACAACTACTTATGCCTCAGATCAAGAGAAAATTGATAATGAATCATATAAAGGGTCTGAATGGGAGAAATTTAGAATTCTGTAGAAAATGTTTGCAAAATTGAATGATCCATAAAATCTAATTTGCACATTAGAGATAATTTAGCTGATCCATAAATAGCACAATTATAGTAAATGCAAAAACGAATAAACTCATACAAAGTAGAGTAATGCTTAACCATCTACACCCCGAAAGGTGTTAGAAAGCAATTTCAATTTGATTTGATTTGTTTATTACTCAACGATCACTTTTTGCACATGAAGGCTAATTGGACAAGGACCTATGGTTTATAGTAGATTTTAAACCACTACAAACATCCAAACTTTAAATGGGAATCGAATCCACAAACTAATGAACTGAAGGCAAGAGCCATTCGGTTGACAGTTTGGTGAGAGCACCTTGAGAACAATGAGAGGGAAAAAATAATCTTTATATTGTACATTAGATATTTTCCACATTTGCAAAGTATTTTAATGTAAGAAGGAAGGAATATTATTTGTAAACGAATCTTTCAGTATTTTTCATACATAGTGCATCTTAGAAACTTGAATGAGAAACAAAAATCTAATTCAATGAAAAAATATTTTATTAAAATGAAACAAAGTAACTTTTTATCTTAACTCTTATGCAAACATTTTAATTCAAAAAATTATAAAGAAAAAACTTTACAAATGAAAGATCTAATTTAAGTTCTCTTTGTCACATCCTAGTCATGTGTTTCCACTACTCACTCATTTCTTAAATACTATTTTATAATAAACATTTGGGAATATCTTAATTTTTGAAAAGCATATTTTAACACAATTTGACAAAAGCACCGAGAAATTTGTTACTACCACTTATATATAAGAAATAAAACTTTTCCTTTGAAATAGGATATTTAATTATAACAATACTAACATTAAAAGTAACAAATTTTATATGCAGTATATTACCTAAAATATAATGCATATTATTTAAAAAATTAACATTTTCAAAATTTATGATAAGGCATATTTACAGTTTTTAATTCTGTTACAAATATAATTTCTAAAGTTACAGGCTAAAAATAAAAATTATATAAGTGAAAAATTTTAACTAAGCTCTTAAACTCTTAATTAAAGAAAAAGTTGGTCCCTATTTAACTAAATTTTAAATTCAATTAACATAAGTGATTATTAGATGAAAGATCAATAAAATTATTTAATAAAAGATTTTTATAAACAAATCTTTTATAAAATAATGCCATTAAGAAAAGCAATTATAGATCACTATTTTTACTTATATACAGGGATATTTATAGATTTAAATCTTATTTAGAAAATTCTGTAAAAAAAAAATTCTTTTAATGAGATTAAAAAGATTTATTATTTTTACCCTATATAATTTCGAAACTAAAAGCAAAATTTGTATTGAATTTGTTTGAGCGAAATAAAAATATAGAACGGTTTTGTTTTCTTTATTGTAAGCATCAAGGGCACTGTGATTAACTGGAAGACCATCAAAACATTTTAAAGTGATAGACAATACCAATTTTTATGATCTACATATCTAAACATAAACTTGTTAAACCACCCATTACCACTGAATGTGATCACAAGACAAATAAAAACTAGAAAGTTCGTCACCCAGAAAAACCTGCCCATTACTGCTTTATTCAATTATAGCAAAAAAATTTATTTTAAGTATTTTAGTAATAATCATTTAAAGAATAGATAAAATGTTTTATTTCTACAATTTTTCTAAGCATAAAATACCAAAAGCGACTTCCATTTCCATTATGTTAATCTTGTAAATTATCCTTTGTTCAAAATTTAAATGCATTTTTTCCAAGTCCATTTTTAAATACATATAAGCTTTTTAAGAATTATTTCATAAAAAAACAGTAAATAATACAGTTATAATTCTGAATAAATAAAAGTGTTTGTATTAAGTTTAAAAATATCCCTAAACAAATATGAAAGTGCATTCGTTATTTTTGTTAAGATATTATATTATCCATTGGTCTAAAATTGCAAAAATTTGCAAATACTACCATGTAACTGCGAAAATTGCGTCTTAAAAACACATCTGAAAGTAAAAATGATGAAATACACATATGAAACAGCTTAAGATAATGACAATCATCCAGCTAGGAAAAAATGAAATCAATATATTTTTCATTAATTCAATACACAAGATTTTAATCAAAATTATTCATCCAATTAAAAATTTTCTTTTGAATAAATAAGTAATTTAGCATTTAGATAGTCATTTATCCTGCAATTTGCATTAAACTTCTATAATATAAGTCAAATGACTTTGGAGAAGCAATATCAGTATAACTGTTAATGAAAATGTTATTTGCTAATTCTGATTTATCAATGTAATGAGTCACAATGATAACTTTTTTTTATCCTACACCCGACCTTGGTTTTTCAACCATCAGTCTCTGTCGGGCAGCCCAATACAATCTTGAAGTGAATGAAAAGTCATCTTCAGCAGAATTTCTAACTGCGACGTCCGAAAGTCCAGGGCAAGTGAAAAAGTGGTCACCAGTCATGTTCTCTAGTCCACAAAAAGGGCAGATTAGAGAGTCCTTCACACCCAAGCGTTGAAGGTGTTTTTGCAGATAATCATGCCCAGTTTTAAGCGAAATTTTGCCACTCCCACAGCTCTGTGGAGGTTACACGGAATAGGCTTTGTTAGTAAGG
The DNA here is from genome assembly GCA_037975125.1 of Latrodectus hesperus. NCBI lineage: Eukaryota > Metazoa > Arthropoda > Arachnida > Araneae > Theridiidae > Latrodectus > Latrodectus hesperus. The sequence goes on from JAJQOW010000014.1 coordinate 5,975,601, forward strand.
AAGCCCATGCTTTCCCCTTTATGCACATCTTGTAAAGATTTCTACGATAGGAGGCTATGTTTGACTTAATAAGCCTTTTAACAGTATGGTACTCCAAGGCTGGAGAAAACTGTTGTAGATCTGAGCCAGCCTTTGACAATTTATCAGCTGCGTCATTTCCGGCGATACCACAGTGGCTGGGTATCCATTGCAGCACAATTTGTTGTCCTTTTTCCAGTAGAGAACTAATTGCCATTTGACAGAGATAAACAGACCCAATACTGCTAGGAGCAATTGAAGAGAGAGACCTGATGGTGGCCTGAGAGTCTATAAAAAATACTATGTTGCTCTCATTACCCTTTCTGATATCTTCAAGTGCTAATTGCACAGCAGCCACTTCACCATTGTAGCTGTTATAGTATTTCCAACAGCCTGGCAAAGCCTGAAACTCTTAGAGTATATTCCTGCACCAGCATTTCTAATGGCATCCACAGCTGAACCATCTGTATAGACATGGAACCAAACAGATGATGGATAATGCTCATTGATAGTAGCTAGGGTAGCCATCCTTAGTTCAGAATCAGTGGAGACCTTCTTACTAACAGGTAGTATCAGGTCTAGACAGCAATCAGCTCTATAAATATGGTTTTGAAAGATAGGGGGTCTAAATAAAGGAACTCTATCTGCATCCGGGATCTTATACCTATCTGACAATTCCCTGGTCAAAGTCAAAAAAGTTCTCTGTGTTTTCAATCTTGGGAAAACAGGAATATAATTTTTCCAGAACCCATCATCCCTTAGAAGCCTTTTGGAGAGTTTCATAACTGACATCAGCGAAGTTTCTTACTTTTAAATATCATTTTTATTTCTCTATCAATTATTCATTTAGAACAATGATTCATGAAAAGTAATTTCTTCAATTGTAAGAAAAATCAACTAAAAAATATTAATCAATTTGACAAATAAAATAAGTAAGTTTTATTTAACAAAAAGCATCAATACAGCCATTTTTCAAGCAAAATTTTCTCATTTGACTATTTTTGAATTTTTATAATTTTTAACATCAAAGGAAAGAAAATAAGAATCATATAACTGTATTCAGGATACCTGACAATGAGAAACTTCAGTTTGAAAAAGTGTGGGGGGGGGGAATTCATATTACAACCAATTTTATGGAACACAATAAATCCAAGAAAAAAAACATTCTCTTACATATTCAGTTAAAAATAAAAAGCCAGATATATTATAAATAAAGCAAAAGCTTTAATTGGTTCTAAAATATAAACTTACCAGGGCTGTCAAAGTCATAAACTAACACCATAGTTAAATGAAAAAGTAATGTGGCAGCAGGTACCCTGGTAACAATAAAATAATGTAAATTATTTTTAAAATTACAATAAAATGCAGTAAATTAATTAAATTTCAGTGTTATCAGACAGAAGAAAAAAACAATCTACCAATCAATCAATACATACATACATGTGTATGTGTGTGTGATTGTACAATAATTAAAAGCTAACTACAAAATTATATACTTTAAAACAAAAAATTTTTTTAACTAAAACAAGAAATAGCATGCCATAAGATTGGTTTGGTTTGTTTGTCGCTCAACGGTCATTTTTTGCACATGAGGGCTAATTAGACCGGGACCTACGGTTTAAAGTGGATTCCAAACCACTACAAACATCCATGCTCAAGGTGGGTTTCGAAACCACAAACTGTTGAACCGAAGGCAAGAGCACTAACCATTCGGCTGCCAGCTCGGCAGCATGTCATAAGAATATAATTAAAAATTCTGGTGAGAAGTGGTGTTCTAAAGGAACAAAGAACTTCCTCAACTCAGCAGTTATAACTAGTGATCAAATATTAATATAAGAAATTTGAAAGTAACGCATAACAGTTTCTAATTGATTTTCATACAAAAAAATTAGTCTCAGATAACAAAAATATTTGTAGAATATAAAAGAAAGATTTATTGAACAATATTACCTGATGCAATTGCCAATAGAAAAGTAGAAATTAGAAAAGTTAAATATATTTCATAAAATTATACATTTATAAATAAATATCTTAATTTTTTCAAGTGTGAAACTATAATCATGAAAGTGTTATAAAGATTAATAGTTTTTCATAAGCATTTGTATTTCATAGAAAATATTTAAATACTTTAAAATGTTTCATTTTCTCATAAGCTTAGTATAAAATTAACAGTATTCAATATATCTCAATCTTTTCTTGTAAGCCTTTGAAATTCAGTGCATTCAGAATTTGGATATACGGTTATTGCAAAATGCAGTAAAAAAAACTGAAAATTCAGTAATCAAGAGAAATAAGAATTTAAATCTTTTCTTAGAATGTTTTCACTACACTTTACAAAAATACACAATACTCAGGATTGAAGGTTATTAATCATTCAGCAGACTGTATGATTATCTATCATTTATATTTGGTCTATTTAAGATTCTTTATATAAATACATGAAATTAATATTCTCAGACTGCAAAAATTCATACTGTTAACATGTCAAAGGATAATACTTAATCTGTTTTCCCACAATATTTATCAGAAGAAATTTATATTTAGAAGAAGAAGCAACGGTGAAAGAAGAAAATATGGCTGCAGAAGAAACCAAAAACAAATACCTAATATTTTTTATTAATTTAAATGATATTATTTATTGAGTAAACAAAAACTAAAGTGTAATATAACTTTAATAATCTTTGAGTAATGATTACAGTACATACAGTCAAAAATGATTTCAAATCAAAATCCTTATACAAACATGAATTATTGGTCATAAATTTAATTGCTGTAAGAAAGCAACACGTAATCTAATTTTTACACAAAAAAAAATATTTCAGAATTTAGCACATTTTAGACCATACATTATTTATATACATTTTATTAGTTTATAAATTTTTCATAACAGTCAATAAAAAATATGCACAAAAACTTACCACAAAGGGGCAAATATAGCAACAGACAGTGACAGGAATGATACAAAAAGACAGATAAGTGGAAAAAAGAAAACAATCAGTAATGTTCCCAAAGCACCTTTCAAAAAATAGTTCCAAAGCCGATTTAAATGACGACTGAATCCTTTTCCAATAAAACCTTTAATAAATGTAAATATTGATGAAGTAAAATTTCATATTCGAGAAATAAAACAACTAAAACGAGCAAAAACAGTTTGCTTTACCAGTATCAGGTCGTGACTCAAATTCTGTTCTAGATTTAGATATATGTCTCCATAATAATAGAAGCCTTGAGCATAAAGTGTTAGTCATTGATGATTTTCTAGGATACAAGGTGCCCTGTTAAAAATTAAAGGAAAATAGCAACCATTTTTAATATACTTTGCATTTTGACATAAATCATTTTGTTGAATCTCAATGAATTCAGTAATGATTTTCAGAAAACTAAAACTGTATCCAATGTTTAATAAATAAAAAAATATTTTTAAAACTTTTCCATTTTGATAGCAAATGTATTTAAATATCTTTTGACGAATCACTTATTTACCCTATTTTCAAAATAATAATTAAAGAATCATAAAGTCAAATTATAATTTCTCACAAATTCTTGAAAAAATTATTTGTACTTTCAGAGAAAATTTTAAGTCTAAGAAAACTGTTTATTATAGAAATTTTTAAAGTGATAGCAAGTTATATTTCTAACACAATTTTGTTTCCCTTTTTTCCAATATATAACAACTAATTTTCCTGCTATTTATCATAAAATGCATTTTCCTTTTTTACTGAAATTCCTTCATAACAATATTAATTCCTTTTTAATTAATATATGTTAATATTTCTGCTTATTATTTTAATTCATTGAATGAGTTGTCAGGTATTTAAGACATTTTTAGACATACTTTTAATTTGAAAATATTAAACATTGACTTTTTTACATTTATTAAGTTAAATAAATCAGGTTAATAACACATTAAAACATTTATAACAAAAATATTTAATAGATATTGCAATCATTATACACTTCAGTAAGTTTTTATTTAAATATAGTTTAAAATCATTCGTCATAAAAATTTTGGCAATAAAATTCAATTATTTTTTTAATAAACATAATTTATAAATAAAAAATTAACTAATTCATTGAATCAGTTCTTTTGTTCCTTTATATGTTTTCAGTATTTTCTTTGGATACTGCAATTTTATAAATTCTAAAATTGAGAAATAATTGAAAATTTTCATCATCAAATTTTGTATCAAATATTACCAACTTCACTATTGAAGTCGTCAACAACTTAAATAAAAGAAATATATTTGTTTACACCATCAAGTTTATTTTAAGTCTTCACACAAATCATCTGTGGATTTTGGGAGAAATTTTCAAATTCTCCTAAAATTCATAGATATGCATTTTTTTAAAGAAATACTTTAAACTTACTTTTTTTACTTTCTTTAAAAAAATGAGTTTTGAAAAATGAGTTTAAAAAAATTGAAATTTGAGAAAATGAACTTACTTTCTTTAAAAAAATGAGTTTAAACTTTAAACTCATTTTTTTAAAGAAATACTTAATTGTTCTGAGAGTTTTATAGTATGTTAGTTAAACTGTGCATAGTTACAATAATGAAATACAATTTAGATTGTTAATATTTTTACAATCACATAAATGAAACAGAATATTTTCTAACATAGATTATCATATATTATCATTTTAGCATAGACTTGTCAAATTTAAATTTTAATGCCCTTTATCATTGTCTTTTTAGATTTGCAACGAAATTCTGATAAAGATATAATCTAAAATATGATTTAATGATACTGTGTTTTACTGATGGAATGAAAATTGAGTTAGAACAGGAAAATTTTGTTTAAACTAACCACAGATATTATCAACTTACACAGAAAATATTATAATTTTATTAAACATTGAATTTTTTCCTTGAAAATTGACTAATATCTCAATTTAACCAAAATTTGTGAAGAGATTAAAGCACATAAAAGTATTGCAAAATCATAAACATACATGATTTTTGAAAAATGTGATAACTTATACGATTCCTGTTTTTTGCTATTTAATACTTTCTAAATGCAATAATATTTGAAAGGTTATGATTATAAAAAATATACAAAATATTATAACATAATTACATGATAAAATAATCAGATAAATTAACCTTAATATACTGATATACTGCAGTAAAGACATGTTACGATAGATTATTCATTTATCAATGGTTTATATATTAATCATTCAATTAGATTTACATAAATGAATATATATTTTTTTAAGCTGAAACAATTTCCGTGCCTTTTAATGCAATTAATCAGCTCATTAAAAATGGGATGAAAAGAAGATTTTTGAAAAATAAAAATGTCATTAATACTATTTATAACTTTTTAATACCATAAAATATCAAGACAAAAGGCAAAATTTTAAATTATTCGAATTATAAAAATATTACATGATTTAAAAGTTTTTATTCTTCGGAAAGTATACCTTAGAATAAAAGCTGAAAGTAGATTAATGGAAAGTCTTTCATAGTTTGAAAAATTAATTCTCTCTTTGATTACTTAATGTCATTTAAAAATTGATTCATTTAAACAGAATTTACTTTTTCTCCACAACATAAATTTTTATTAATTCAGATTCGATGTTTTCTTACCTTATTTTCATGAATATATTTGATGTATGCATAACATAATTTTGTAACAATATATACTATAAAAAGAAATTGTATGAAACTGTTCAAAGATTTTTAATATAATATAAAGAGATTATTAAGAAAACCTTTTATCTCTTCATTTATATTCCATTGCAATTTTATTTTAATTAGTGGAACTGACACAATGCTAAATATTCAAACTTTAATATCTACTCATGAAAAATGTTTCGTCATACTTCTAATAATATTTTAACAAGTCCAATTTCAAATAACTAAAATATAAAATTAACTTACATCAATCTGACTTATTTCAAGATCTGGGATAAAAGGACGAATGCAAAATAATGCTCTTAAACTAAATGGGCTGCACCATGGTATAATTACCTAAAATAATAGAGATTCAGTTATTAAATTTATATAGGCTAATTTTAATTTTAATCTGCATAGAAGAATAATAAAATAAAAATTTACACCAAATATAAACATGGCATTCCACATCCAAGAATAAGTGCGATAACAGTAATTAATCCATCGCCAAAATGGAGATCTGGTGGTAGTTGTGTGCAGTTTTTGTTTTTCCACCAGGAAAACTGGCTATAAAATAAAAAATTAATCAAAATTCATAATTATAATAAATAGGTTTTATACATTTTAATATCTGGAAAAAAAAGCATTCACAAGGCACATATAAACCTGGAAAAGAATGAAATTTTAATTTATAAAAGAACAACAAAATTTGGTGTTTAAGAACTTGCATTTATGAAAGATTACTTAACTATTAACAATTAAGTTTAAATAAAAAAAGTACATTTACTTTTTTTTACATGATCATTCCAACTCAGACTAATTCAATTGGAACTGATAAAAGTGAATTCCTAACCGATATAAATATTCAAACTGAAAATGGAAATAGAGCCTTATCCAATGGAACATCCAAGTGGGAATAGAAACTTAATATATAGTGGATCAGATTTACTGTACAGTCACCCTTGGCGCCTTTTATTTTGGAGCCAAATTTGGCAGACATTTTTATTGGAAACTAGGCAAACTAGTATTTTGGCAACCCTACTTGTCATTAATTTCTCATGAATATTTACCAATTTAAATTCATTATAAAATTTAATAAAAAAATTTTATGGATAATTTAACATATCAACTTTATTATTTTACCATTCATGTTTGAAATCTATAAATCTGCGTTTTTTGTTAATTTTGTAAAATTAGTTGAGTATATTGTTAGATACCAACATTGTATGAAATATTTGTTCCTATCCCGATCGGAATTTCTGCGGGCGGTCACCTTTGGCAACTTTTTGGAAATTTCACCAAGGGTGACTGTATGGAAAATTTTTACCTATATAGTAATTAAGGACTTTAAATGAATGGCTTCATATTTGCATGACATTAGTTTTCTATTGATGTAATTGTTCTATTGAACTAAGGACTAGAGGACTAATCATTTGGCTGCCAGCTCAGATTAACAATTTGGGATATATTGAATAAATTTGTACCATTATAAAACAAAGTTGATTTCTTTTCACCAAATACACAAAGTATATAAGAACCTATGGTCGTTACTCTGACCATATTTTATAAATCAAATGACAATTTCATTTTCAATTGTATTTTTTCTGTAATACATTCAACTTGCACACACATGTAATGTTACAGTAATATAAATAATTAGGAGAACATTATTTTAATTAAAAAATTATGAGATATACATATTGCAATTTTATCATAAGAAAGTTTGATTATAAAGAATCCTTAAATTGAAACAATTAATTTAAAGAATCACAATTAGTAAAACATGAAATTACACACATATTATTATAGATTATATTAACATAATGCTATATAAATTCTATGCAATTAGTAAATTACAGACATATAATGCATAAATTATATTATTTTTGGTTGGATCAGAAAAAAAACCTTCAATATCCTACACAAAAAACAATTTGAGATAATTATCAAAACTAATTAGTGAATCAAAAGTTATTTGAATAAGAAGGAAAAGCTCCTTGATAATCACAATTCTATAGGAATTAATAATGAATTATTATGAGGCAAGATGTCACAACTTAGATTTTGGTTTATAAATTTAAATCATGTTTTTTAATAACAGTAGGTTTTCTACAAAAAATATGGCTTTTGATTATGAAATACTAATAATTGAGCAAATGGTAAACCAAATTAATAAAAATAAAAGCATGAAATTACACTTATAATACAAAAGTATTTCAACAGGTAACATTGAAATATGAAATTTCCAAAAAATTATTTTCACACAATCACTATGAAAAGATATTTATGTAAAATGAGAATGAAAGAAGAATGAAAATTCATAAATTGAATAAGGCATATATTTTAAAAATGATCAAATAATTTTCATTTACCTGATTAGGATCCGAGCGAGGTTGAGCAAGTGATGAAGATGTACGACTAATGACAGTGGGAACAATCTCAGCTTCACCTTGGAATACCTTTCTGACATTCCAATGATGAGGACTCCAAATTTGAGTCCGCCAATGAAAAGAACGATTTGGATTACGGACTTTACTCAATTCTTGTTTTAAAACAGGCTCTCTCTACATAACATAAAAAAATTATATTTAAATTCAAAATAACATCATCCTAACAAAAAAATATTGCGTACATCACTCAAAATTTACCACACAAAATAAAATAAATATTTCAAAATAATTCAAAACTTTATGCATTACATTACCAATATTACACATGAACATTTATAAATTCTGAATTCTTCCTAGACAACGATTATGATAAATCTCATTTAAAATTGAAAATACATTTACATTAAAAAATTAAATTTTAATTCATATTAACAAAAGTATTTTAATTCTCATCACATAATAAAAATTAAAAAGAAAAGTTGCTTTATTTATGAATTATTCTTGTAAGACTTGATGCATCACATTCAAATGAGAAATTATTAAACAAATAAAAAGGGATTTGAGACAAAGTTAAAACATATATATAAAAGCAAATATCAATACATATTCCATAATTAACACACGTTATAAAACAACATGTTAAAATATAATTTCCAAATTTCAAATTTGTAGCTTAAAATAATGTAAATTCCAAATACTTAAATAATCATTTTCTGGATAACAATAAAATTTGAATAACAATTTATTTCAATTGAAATTTTACTAATACAGTATTTTTTCAAATATATCTGATCATTTTCCATATTTTCTATTGATAAATCTTTTCAGAATTTTGTATGATACTTTTTTAAATATTATTTCAAGCAGAATATTTATTTAAGAATATTTTTAATTTAATAATATCATTAATTTCAGAAAATATTCTGATCATGCAAAACCTGAGGTTGAAAATTTTGCAATTGTTGTTGACAAAGAATTCTCTTATTGAGTTCAAAAATATTATTTATTGCATGGGCTAACATTTAAAAAACATTAAATTAAGCTTGAACAATTTGCATAGTATATTTGCAATTATCAAAATTTCTTTTTTTTAATTTTTTTTTTTTTTGCAATTAGATACCATTACGTTACAAATCCATTAATTCTTCCAAAACATTCTTGCAAAAGTTGCAAAATTTATTTCAAAAATTTCATTCTCAATACAGATATAATTTAGAATAAGAGCAAAAATTTAACAAAAAAAACATGATTTGTATCATTTGAAGCTTGTTTTTAAAAAATCTAACTACACGGCTTTGCAAATTTCCTCAGAAGATTTACTAATAGGATATTATTGTTTATTCAAAAAATAAATTAATAACAATTTTCTACAAACTTAAAATAACCAGTTATAAAATTTTACAAGTTTTAAGAAATAAATTTAATTAAGGTGCATATTAAATATAACCTAAAGCTTGACCTCAATTAAATGACAAGACAATTGTAAGTTGTTTAAGGTAAAAATAAATATGGTGAAATTCAAGTAGTGTTATATAGTCACCTGTAAATACTATAATATACAATAAAATATCAACATGAACTGAGATAAATATTCATTGATACAATTTAGGAAAATGAATCTGTTAATAGTTTTATAAACAGTATATCTTTGAGACTGCCATGAAAGAATTTAACGATTTTAAATAACAGATTATTTTTCCAAGTCAACTTGAAGTTGAATAAAAAATGGAATTAATACACACTTTATAAATCCAAACACGAGTTATTGTGACACAAATATTTCAGTTTCATACAATTATACATCATATAAAATAATTTGCAAATAATAAACTCATTGTTTTGAACACCGAGTTTTTCTCGCAAATACTTCACTTTTGAATTCCAAGAATTCTCAAATTATGAAAATACTATTTAAAATTATATTTGAATAAAAAAGAAAAAAAAATGTTTGCTTAAATACTACTTGTATTATATTAATTACTTCTCTCATAAATGTCAAATCTCTCTGTAAAAAGTAAGAAATCTGTTCCAGCCTGCTTTGCCGGCAAAGAGCTAATGCCTCTTCATGAGCATCCCACTGATGGTCAAGGATAAATTCTTCCTAGAAACATAAATATAATGAAATCGTATCATGATACATATTATATGATATATCTTATTATAGAAAACTTTTAACAATGTAAAATATTATTCAGCAGTAACTCAAACCATTATCTTCATCACAAAAAGCTCATCACAAATATTTACATTATTGTTTTCCATTTAAATCTCATATTCTTTATATTAAATAATTAATTTTCTCCAGTAAGTTACAAATAGAAGGTAAAAATATTTTTTGGGTGAATGTTTAGCTAGTTTTAAAGTAAAGGCAAAATTGTTAATAATGACAAAGATTTTTGTTGGTTTTTGTTAATAATGAAATCTTCCCATAAAAATATATTTTTACTATCTTTGACGATTATCACAAATATATGTAAAGAATGTAACTTCTCTCAACAAAACTGTTTGAAGATTTCATTTACTTAGGCGATTAAAAATATTTTAGTAAATAACTATTTTAAAACAATTAAAAAAAAGTCTGAAAATATATTGATTATTATGATCCTATAAAAATTTTTTAATGAAACTCAATGTTTATCAAGGATTACATAATCATATACAAAAACAAAATTAGAGCTTGAAGATTACAGCTTTCACTTTGTCAGTTTTTTTCACATTTCAGGAATCAAGGTTGCGGTAGCCAAATGGTTAGGACATAGTTTTCATTGTTAAAAAATTGAGTTTAAATCCTAACTTAATTGAAGATCCTTCATGTTTACTAAAAAGTAGCTAGAGCACTCTAAATAGGTTATGGTCACAATGTCCTTTAAGTGAAATGATACTTCTGGGAGTGTAAGCATTTTGTCCTGGGAGTTGTGTTTGCTACTTGCTTCTAAGTTACAGACTCATATATCGACACCTTCTGTCTAACTAGTAGAGCCTGACTCTTGGCTAAGTACAGGGAAATTTGCTAGGGATTACTCACATTTTAAAGAGTCAAAATATGATACTGAATTTGATGCAAATAAATCCAGCAACTCTTACATAATAATTACATAATGCTTACATAGTAGCAATCCTTACATTGATATAATTGAGTATGGTAATCACATACTATTAAAAAAAGACATGCTTCCATATTTGAATCAAAATTTTTCAATAAATTTAGGAATTTTACAATTTTGATTGTGTTGCATACCTAAGAAATAGAATTCCAAATAACTCCATAGTGAAATGCATAACTTATTAACAATTTTGTAGGGCTTGGGAAAATTACTTCCCATCAACATGATCTCACAATATACACCTGTGGGAAGTGCAAAATTTCATTATAATATATTGGCCTTGCTATTGCAATGATTGGAAGACTAATTCCAACTTCAGTTTTGCGCTTCCATCCATTATTCAATTGATTAAACAGAATTAGCACTTCTGTTTTAAAAGTTTGAAACATGTGTGAGATTTCTTTTATTGCATTTGTTTTGAAGTGACACTCTTGATTTCTCAGTAATTCTAAAGCAAATGTGAGTAGAATAATATTTTTATTGTAATATCACTTTCTTATTTCATACATTTCTGCATATTTTGTGCAGTAACTATCTAATATTATAAATGGTTGAAATGTAAAAGTGCATTGTATCATATAAAAGCCAAGTTCAATTAGTATATTATTTGAAAAAATAGAATATTTAGTTAATAAATAATATATTTACACAATAAATATAAAATAGTTCTTATTTATATTTACTTATATATTTTTGCACATTTTGTGTGAGTAAGTGTCTCATTTGAATAAGTGACAGGTCTAACAGTGAAATGTAAAAATGCTATTTCATCATAAATAAAAGTCTCGTACAATTGTATACTTAAACAATTAGAATATTTAGCTCATAAAGTAAAAATTAGAATATTTAGGTTCTTTATAAAATGAAAGAGGGGGAAAGTTTTCAAAATCAAAATAATTTGACTGATCATAGTATCAAAAAAAAATTATTTTAAGCTGCTTCTCGTAATTTTCAGATGAGAAGAAAAAAGTGCTTCTCAACATTAACTATTTTGGATATGCTGATTTGCCTTCCTAGTGACACAGAAGATTCTGAAGTAGAAACTGCTAAAGAAAAATTTTCAAAATTATAATCACTAAAAATTTAGAATAATCTAGTACAAATTATAAAAGTAATTGTTTGACCACTGAAGAGCTGCCCTCTGCTGATGGAGCATTACTGGCTTAAACTGATTATGACAATTCTTCTGAAAGCAATGATGAAAGGTATGAAGAATGTGGTAATAAAGCAGATTTCTTAAACAAAAATGCCCCTTTTTTAATAATGATCCAAATCTCAAAATACCATTCAACTAACAAGAAAAAGGATTATTTTGAAACAATTTTTACTGAAGGAATTTTACAAAATACTGTTGACAAAACAAATTTATATGTAAAGTAATCAAAGAAAAGGAAGAGATTTGGTCATACCACAAAAGACATGATCTTGAACTAGAAAGAGATCTTGTTCGAAGAATTGAAGGCATGGATAGGTATGCAGATACTCATGTGTATGCATCAATTGCCTGAACTATAAAATTACTGGAGCACTGACCCTAATCTAAATGTTCAATCAATAACAAGAATAATGATGACAGAAAGATCATAAAATAGCAGAGAATTTACATGTTAAATGTAGCACAAGGACAACATGATCACAATAAACTCCTTAAGGTCCAACCAATTCTCCGAAAACTCAATGATTCCATTCATGAAGCCAATAAACCTTCATAAACTTTTTCAATGATAGCTTTCACAGGATAGTTTCAAGATGAATATACAATAGCTTTCACAGGAAGAACTTTAGACGAGCAGTAAATGCAAATGAAGCCAAATTAAAAGAGTAAAAAGTCTGGTGTTCAGTAGACTCTAAGATTGGATATATTCAGAAATTTGTAATTTATTGTAGGAGGGAAACCTACAATAAATTACAAATTTTTGATAGTAAGGCTGTAACACTGAGTTTATAAAAAAAAACACACACAGTAGTTACTAAACTAATAGAAAATCTGAAACACACAGATTGCCTTACAGCTAATGATAACCATTTTCCATCTTTTAGGCTTGCAAAAATCTACTATCAATAAGTCTGTTTTCTGTGGGGATTCTGAGGCCACAAAAAAAGGACCTTGTCCAAATGCTGAAAGCTAATGATAAATTAGTAAGAGGTGGATCAATGTTCCTAACTAAGGAAGGTGTTGCAATAAAGTGAATGAACAATAAGGCTGTCATCTTGTTGGCTACAGCACGTAATCCAACGATTATAACATCTGCAAATGAGATTTTAAAAAATGGTACTAAAAAAGAAATAGCTTGACCTAAAGCTGTCATTGTATATAAGAAATCATGGAAGGAACTGATCGCTTAGATCAAAGAAAAGGAAAATAATAAATAAGAAAAAGAACTGTAAAATGATGGCATTGTATCTTTTATTTTCTTATTGACCTTGCCATCATAAATAGGTTCATACTGTGGCAAGTGAATAAAAGAAACAGAAGTTTAGACTAGCTAACTTTCAATATAGCATTTGCTCCTCAGCTAATAAATGGATATTCCTCAAGAAAAAGAGACGTCCTGCTAGCTTTCAAGCAAAGTGTGTAGCTCTATATATGCACTTAATCAGTGGGAAATCATGAAAAAAATTATTTCCAACTATAGGGTGATAGTTGAAGGAAATGTAGCAACAAGAAAAGAGGACCTACAATATGTGTGAAGAATGTGTTGTCTCCTTGTGAATTGAAACATGTTTTTCATCTTTTCATGGCAAATAATCATCATTAAATTCAGTTTTCTTTATGAAGGTGTGTGGTTTTTTGGGAAGAATTATATCTCACTCTAAAATTTAAATGTAAACATAAAATTCGGCAAAATAAAACATATTTGCTCTAATGCCATTGTTTAATTGTTAATAAAACATAAAAGAGAGAAATTAATGACACACAAAAGGTTTAAAATATCAAAAAAATCTAATCTTTAACTTTTATTTGGATATAATAAAACCTCATTAATTTTCACCTCTCAAAGTTGGATAAGTTGAATAGGATGGTGTTTGAGAACCCACAACATGTGTGAGTACATTGAGCTATTGTTTAATCGATCCAGAAACCAAACAAATAGGGGCATCAAGGAACATCCAGCAATATGAAGAAAGAAAAGTAGAGGAGACTGAAATATTTTGAACATGGATTTTACAGTTTCAGAAAATAATGTTGAAAAAAACAGTAATGCAAATCGAATACTAAAACAAAAGAAATATTCAAAAGATCAGAAAGATAAAAGAAACTATCAGTAAAACAACCTGAAAAAGAAATTTTTGAAATTTTGGAACTTTTTGAAGATTTATGGCCATTTATACAATAGAACTATTTTATATGAAAGAACAGATATTTAGTTTTCACCAAATGGCAACAACAACAAAGTTAATAGCTTAATAATCTCCAGCTTAATAGTCCAATGTCTTGATGTAATGAAAAGCTAAATTATATTGCATTATCAGTAAAAGCAGAAACTATTGTTTTAAGTATGTCTTTTAAAAATACATTATAATTGAAAAACATTTCTGAATTAACTAATGTTAAGACATAAATTTTGAAAACGTTGTTTTGCTGTTATATAATATGAGGTACTAAGATTTCTACCCTTCAGCACAACATAGGATGGAAGTGATGACACCTTAACTAACGGAACACCCAGTGGGTCAGCTATCATGACTCTCAAAGTGGGTGGGTCTTCATATAGAAGATCAGAAGAACCCCAGGCTTAGCCTGCCACCTCCAGAGGTATCATTTTGCATGAAAGATATTGCGACCCTTACATATTTTATGTGTGCCAGTCGCCATTAGTGAATACAATGTATTTTCTTTTGGATTAGGATTCAAACTCTATACCTTCTGATAATGATAACAATTATCCTAACTTACTAGACCAATGTGAACCTAATAATGAATTTTGAAAATAATTTTGTATAACAAATTGAAAATGAAAACAAAGGTAGATTAAATAATATAAATATTAAATTAAATATTATTTGTTGTGATATTAAAATTCACTATGAAAATTTGTAATAATCAAAATCTTTACCAAAGTTTCAATTAAAATTATTATTGTCATGAAGATTGAAATTATGATATAGTATGTAATTAATATTAATGAAGGATAATTTAAATTTATTGATATGATTTCGTTATGTATATTTCGATATGATAAAGTTGAGCTGGTAAATAAATAGCTAGAAGTTTGAAATTTGATAACAGTTTGTGGGTTTGATTCTCACCTAGGGATTGGATGATTATAAAGATTCAAAAGCCACTTTAAACTGTAGTTATTGGATTAATTAGCTTGTGAAAAAGCAACTGTTAAGTAATATTTCCTGTGAAAAAGCAACTGTTGAACAATAAACAAACTAAAAGCATACAATTGAGAATAAGTGTGCAATATAATTGGAAAGAAAGAAAATCCTTCAGATCTGTCGTACATATCAGTTTCCAAAGAGATCCACCAATCCCGGCTTCTTATTGGTGGTTGTACTTTATAAAGCTTATAAATATAATCCATTTTTTAAATTCTTTTTATTTAATGTATAATTCTCTTTGTTTGTAAATTAATTTTCTTTATTAAAATAAATATCAATGTAATTCATTGAATCATCAATTATTTTCACTAATTACAAGTCTCTTTGATTAAATATGGTTATTATAATTTAATATTTTAAGTGATAACAGAAATTTCAAAAGTTGACAAATTTTATTATAAATTATATGGAAGAAATGAAAACTTTATTTATTAATAACAATAGCTTGGAAATATTTCCTAATTTTAACAAAACATTAATAAACACACAAGTGGAAAAACTTATTAGATATAAAAACTGTTGTAAATGATATAATGCAAGTAATCGCAAAGAAACACAAAGTAAGTCTTTTTTCATCTGTAAAACTGTAGTCTTCAAAGACGTCCGCAATCATCTGCTGCGCTGCCTTCTGATTAGTGGTTGTGTTCAAGTCGTCCAAAATCTATAAATACACCATGTTCTGTTCTCTTAGTTTAGTATATGTATAATTTCTTTCTTTGTAACTTGCTTCATTAAATATTCTTTTTGCGATTCATGGACTCTTGTTCGTTAAACGAATTTCAACAAAAACAATTTGTAAATTAATCCAAATTAATTTTCTATTTTTCCTCAGATTCACAAAAGAAATTAATAAGAGAAAGATAAGTAAAGAATATTCTTAAATGATAATGCAACTTACTTCAGCTAGTTTCAATTTCTCTTGTACCCATGGTTTTACTCTTGATAATATTGGATACATTTCTTCTAATAAACGTTTTAACTAAACAAAAGTAGAATAGAATTGCATGAAGACTGATGCAATACAATTTTATAATTTTAATAAATTATAATACATGACAACATTTTTATGATATATTAATAAATTATTAGATACTTCTGTTAACCATAAATTATCTAATAATTTATACTGTCACTTTATGAGCAAGTATTATATTTTTGATAACAAAAATAACAAAACTATTTTGATAAAATATAAAAAACTATTTATTCTGTTTAAATTACAAAACTATGCCAGCTTGAGATAAATTTAAATAAAAAATAACATCCATAAAATCAAATGCATGTATAATAATTTTGGATTATCAGTTTTTTTAAGATTAATATTTTAGGAGATATTCCTTATTCACTGCGGCATCTGACATTTTATATAAAGAGATTAAAAATTAAAGAATATGTAAATGAATGCATTTGCGAATATAAGTTGTACTATAATCCAGCAAACCTCTAACTTCTTATTTTAGAGAAAAAATTAATTCGAAATAGTTATTGAAGAGTAGATTAAGTGTAATGCAATATTAATACCTGTGACAATGTTTCTTTCAAACGACGATGCATGTTTTCAACAGCTCTATGCATTAAAATAACTGATTGGGCTTGTTCCACTAATAAAGTACCTGTTTAAGAAATTATCAATATCTAATAAACATTTTTTCAAATGTATAATTCTTAGATGCTTAAGAATTTTACAAACATAAAAATGAAGTCACCTAATCCAGGTCCTAATTCTAGAATTTGAGGATGAGATAAAATAGCTGCAAATACTCTTCTTAAATATTCATCCAAAACTAAAATGTTTGCTAGCTATAAAATAAATAGTTTATTTTTACAGAAAATCTGCACATTATCTTATAAGATACAAAATATATTTTATACAAATAAAGTGTCATTAGTAATAGCAATAAAAATAGTAATAAAAATATATCATACTCGTTCAAGCTCTTCTTCTGAAATTTTTTTAGCTGAAAAAAATAAAAGAAAACTTTCATACCAATTAGACTTTATATTTTAAGCAATTAAAACTTTAACAAATAAGGAAAATAGTTTTTTTTTATAAACGAAATATTTTTAAATACTGTAAAATAGTTTTTTAAAGACGAAATTATTTGATATGTGGAAGAAGTTAAAAAACTGATGATAGG
Organism: Latrodectus hesperus; assembly: GCA_037975125.1. NCBI lineage: Eukaryota > Metazoa > Arthropoda > Arachnida > Araneae > Theridiidae > Latrodectus > Latrodectus hesperus. The sequence continues at coordinate 5,993,198 of JAJQOW010000014.1, forward strand.
CAAAAAAAACTTTAAAGTAAATTGAAATATTACTACCATCACAATTATTTTTATAAAAGATAAATTATTAATCATAATGCTGCATTTAACAAAGTATTATTATAGAACTTAAATACTAAAAAGATTTCTTTTAAAAATTTTTAATTTAAAAATAATATAGTTGAATTATTTAATATCAAATTATCATAAATAATTAAGTCCTCATATATAACAAGAGTGATAATTGAGATTAACCAGATATTTTTAACTTTAAAATATCAAATTTCAAAAGTACATAATATACTTATGAAATCAATATGTAAAAATACTCACTTTTTAAATCAGAAATAATTTTTTCTCTGAAAGGGAGAAACCAACCTCTTGATTCTTTTTCTAAAATACTTGCAATAATAGGAAGGGTTTTGCGGATTATTTCTAAAATGTTTAAAATTTGCAATAAATTTTCAAAATCAATAAATTATCAAAATATTTTTTTAATATAGCAAGCTTTTTGGAATATAACAAACAATATATTTTACAAAATAAATAAAATTTTTCAGTCTCAAAAAAACTTTCAAATATATAATGAGCTTTTCTCAATAAAGTAACTAAAGCATTTTATTACCAAAAGCCGAATTCTTAAAATTAGTAAGATTAATAAATAAAAATTAGTGTCAAGAGAAATATGTTGTTCTTTAATAAAAACAAATCCTTCAAAATCAAAATGTTATTGGGTAATTTATTGGGTTGCACATTTAGTAATATTAAACATAACTGAAGTCCAAATACAACTTGGAGTACAGAATCTGTTCTGTTCAAATCATTACTAGGTAAAAGAATCGTTTTTTCTATATATAGTTTTTTTGTATCATTTTTCCTATATATAGATATCTATTAAAAGCTTGGAATCATAAAATTTTAAATAATCATAACAATGTAGTTTGTTTAGGATAGTAAGATATTTAACAGAATACATGCATGAATTTTCATCATTATTTGCATTATATAGTAATAGTTAATTGTATTTAAATAAAATTCCAGTATTTCCTTTACCTATCAGTTTTAGAATCAACACTTTAGCTGTGAACCGATTTAAAATTCCCAACAGATCAGTTAATAGTATAATACCATTAAGAAAATATCCATTAATTTATAACACAGTACTAATTGTTAAATTAAAAATTTTACAAAAACAGCTTGATCTGTAGAATAACAATTTTGCCTAATTGAGTTAAACCACTGATTACATTAAAAGTGCTTTAATAACTTTTTTTTATATAAATAACAGAAGTGTATTTCAAAACATTTATTGTATAATTGAAAAAAATATCTTAATAAAACTTCAAGCCTAAAAAAATAATAAATTTTTTCTTAAAATTAATAACTGTTATTTAAATTTGATCTATCTTGATATATGTAGTGTTGTTTCATATCTACAATAAAGCAATTTACACACACAGAACTAAAAAAATATTTCTGCTCATTATAAATTAAGCTATTTTATATACAATACATGAATGACTATTTGATTTTCTAGTAAACTTTCTACTTTTGGTTTCAATTAAATCTTTGAACCAATACAACATTCAATATAAATACTTCTATCAATTAAAGATTTTACTATTTTTACAGTAATGCAACAATGAAGTACATTATTACAAATATTAATTTAAAATCTTAACCTGAAATTTCAAAAAGCATTTTTTAAAGAAATTATATTAACTTAATTTTAAAAACAGCTAAAAATTCTCACATACTCAACAGTCATACATTAAGGGTTAATCTGGATTCATATAAAAGCAGTATACTCCTTTCAGTTAATACTTAATCACTATGAATCTGACATCATATACCAAAGTAACAGAGAAAGTTTTCGCTAAAAATATTTGCACTCAATATAAATATGTATACAAATATACAAGAGCAATTTGTCAAACATTATTATGAGTGTACAATAATAGTATGTTTGCAAAGCCATTTCTATTCAAAACAGTGATTTTACTTTTTTACACCTGTAACTTGAATGGATTTTTCACTTATGATTATGCATGTACATACTGTTAAAAATACTACATTGCTTTTGTTTCATTAAAATAGTTTTATTTCTTATTATGACTACAATCAATTTTTTTTCTTGTGTCAATTAAATTATTGAATCTTCAACTAAACATTGGTCTGAAAATACTACAAACTTTATTTCTGTATTTTCTTTCATTATTTTTATGAAACAGACTGAGAAATATTGATTTAAAATGGAAATATTACTTATCAACAATCTGTTCAACACTACAAAATTAATCTAATTAAATGAAAAAAATCAATGACTTGTTAATATTTGAAAATTTTTTCTTAAGCTGTAGAATTTTTCAAAAATAATAAAATTACATCACATATCAAAAATAATAAAACTTTATTACAACAAAATTTCCTTAATACTCAAAGAACAAATTGATTTTTAGTTAATATTACTTTTACTAACTTTGGAATCGAAATTAAAACCATGAATCACTTGACTACATTTTATAATAATTCATAAAAAGTAACTTTTATTTAAGTTTTTAATTAAAATAAATATTTAAAAAACCAAAAAAAAACATATTTAATATAATAATGTTTGAAAAAAAGCATTGCTATAAATAATATTCTAAGAGTTGTTTAAATTTATTTTTCATACTTAACCTTTAAATAAAACTTCACACAAAAAATTACTAAAAATTTTACATGTATCTTATTTATTTTTATTTACATATTTGTTTACAGATAAACACAAAAATACAGTAGCATTTTCTTAAAATATAATTTTTGTGGATTGCAATCTGACTTTTCTATTGATCATAAACTTTTTTAATTGGGAGTTTTCAAAAGAATAAGTAAAATATGTAAATGTATATATCATTCAACATCAAGTTTAAAAAACGCTTATATAATTTACATGTTAAAAAAACTATAGAACTGACATCTGAAATCTCTAGATGGTCAGACATTAATTTAACTGCATTAATTTTTTAAATAACTGGGCAATATACACTCTTAAAAATACTTTCCTCAGTGGTTGATTATACAATATTTGTTGACTCTTACAAACTTTTTTCAAGTATTTCTTTTAGCTTAATATGAATCAGCTGTAAACATTTAATTTAAATTTGCCTTATTGTATTTTGAGTAAATATTTAACAGTTATTTCTATTGCTTAATATAATAATGTTTAACAAAACACATGGACATGGCAAATCATAAATAATTGAATCGATTTAATATACACTCATTACTCACTGAGGTAATATTAATTCAAACATACATGAGTGAATCCTAAAAATTTCATTCTTTGAAATGCATTGGTAGTATAAAGTTTCAAAAAAATTGGTATAGATACAAGAAATGTCGATTCTTATGAGACAAATGGATGATCCCCAATCAAAAGATTCAGAAAATATACATTACTAAATTTTGCAATGTGTTTTATAATTATAATAAAAATGCAATATTAAATGAGTGAGCAATTCATACCATTTAAAAATAGACATTGGTATCTCAAGAGTATAGGCTATGTATACAAATATCCTTCACCCCATAAGATAAATTCATAACTGAGTGATGTACATTATTTCCTTCTCATTTACTTCTTAAAGATGTTCGAGCAAAAAAAAGGTCTCAAATACAGTAGTAGTGTTAATTTGATATTATTAAGCATGTTTTTGCAACTTGTTCATATAATAAATAAAGGGGATTTTAAAACAAATTCTTGAGAATTTTTTATTAGATTTATTGAATAAAGAAAAAAACAGTGCAAATTACAGTTAGAAACTTATAATTCAAATTGAAATGTATTTCAAAAGGAAGAGAAAAAGGTAAGACGTGAAATAATTGCTTTTTTATTTTCTGCCTTTCTTTTATATAATTTGCAAGTTTTCTTAATTATACATATTTAGCAATTTTATAAGTTCTTGCAAAAGAAATTAATACATAAAGAGTAGTATGTACTTCTGTTTGTTTAATATAAAATGCAGATAAACAGATTAATCACATTTAAGAAATTCTCAATAGTTAAAGTTTCCCCTCTGTTCAACTTTATTATTCCCTATCATGCAAAAATTAAGCATATATTTAATAATTAATACATTATTCAAGTGAAATATACATCATAATAAATTAAGGTTTATTTAATATAAATGGTTGCTAATTCACAGTTCTGAAACAGCTCTCTTCAGAATGGAAGATCCAGTAGTTCAATCCTTCACTTGAACTTCAACGCTCAGCAATATGAGATAATGATGCAATTCTGTCTTGATCATACACTATTATCAGAGTAGGTATTTTAGAGTCTTTTAAGATTCCTCTCTTGGGACAAATGAATACAGCTTACAAATTAGGGAAAAAATTTCCAGTATTTCAGTACACAGTGGATATTTCAAAATATTATGAAAATTTATTAGATGTTAAGTAATCTATTACATAATGCAGCAAGAGAAAAAATCAACTAGTTTATCATTGGAATTATTTATTGTTTATATATATTGAACTAGTTACTGTGCAAACTGCTTCAAATATATTTATGTTACAAATCTCAGAATTCACATAGTTAATAGTTTTAACAATAAATTCAAAGGGAACAAACTGAATATCAACAATGGACTTCCCTAGCATATCATTAAAAATTGCATATTGTATAGTTTACAAAATTAAGTTCCTGATAAATAAAATGGTTAGGCAATCATGGAGACACATCAGAATAAAATGATATATTAATAATAAATGCTTTAAATATTTTATACCAATTCCATAAAAAACTATCAGTTATTGATTTAAAATATTCAAATAAAAAAGTTCTAAGACACAAACTTCATTTTTTTTTCCACAATTGGTAATCTTAAAATTTTATTCTCTTTTTACATTTAAGATAATGAATTTTCTTTTTATCATTTAATAGTTCCACGATAGTTTTGTTTACAAAGAGTTCATAATGTTGATGTTTCTAAACAAATTATCAATATATTATAAATATGAAAAATGAATGTTAAGCAGTAAAAATTATTTATAAATGCATTAAATAATTTTTAATAAAGTTTAAAAGCATATGGTCAAGAAAAGGAAAATCTACCTTTGTTAAACAAGCGCAAATCAATTTCATTCCCTTTTGGTGTTTGAAAATGATATGGAACAGGAGGTGATTTTTCATTTTCCTAAAACATGAGATATTTTTTCAAATAAATATAAAGAATAAATACATGATTTTCTTCATCAACAATGATTTAAGATAAATTTTTGTTCATTTTACAATTTATCAAAAATTGTAATATTTCTTGTAGATTTTCAACTTTATTAAAAATATTACCTAAAAGAATTACCTTTGAAAACATTAATTTAATGATTGTATTCATGAATTTTCTGATGAATTTAAAATGACCAACAATTTATAGAAAAATCAACAAAATCTAATGATACTGAAAACCATTATTTGAAGCACATTAATCATTTTAAATATTTTCCCTTTTTCAGATTAAGATTTTTTAAGTTAATTTGAGTGAAAAATTTGTATTTCTACTTTTATTACAAATTTCATACTCCTTAAAAGAAAGTTTAAATTTTTTTGTCATTATGAATAATTTGCTATGAGACATATTGTCAATAAAAAGATAATTATGCTTGAAATAGATTGATATTATATTAAATTTATGTTTAACTATAATTGAAATAAATCAAAAACCTTTACATAACAATATAAATGTATTTAATTTATTTCCTTCAGATATTTTCAAATACAATTTAAATCGTCATAATTTTACAACTTCCTAAAGAACTTTAAACTTCATCCTTAATGATTAAAATTTATTATATGAAGGATTGTTTATTACAGTATTTATTTATTATATTAAGCTATTTAATTATTGTAATCCAAAATATTGGTACATCAATAACAAATTTTACAGTTTTTTTTAACAATATATAAGTACATAGATATACCCTGAAAACTTATAATATAACAGGAAAAAGATATGCTTTCTTAAATTTCTAAATTTAAAAATAAAATATAAATTAGAAACACTTTTTTGTCTACTAAGAAAATTTTTATATATTACTCAGTAACATACAAAGCAATATTTTTCCATCGTCTGCTTGCGGATTTGGTGCTTCACAAATTGGCACAAATTATCGATGTCATCTTCATAATTAGGCTGCAAAACCAAATGTAATCAGTAAAAAATTTAAATAATTTGTCAATTAGAAATATAACTGTCTAGAGAAAAAGCCATTTTACTCGAACAGTAAGTTCAGCCACTAAATATTTGCTTCGTTCTTCCTGAACTCTAACATCTAAATTCTTTGCAGATAGGGATGGTATACCAATAAATATATCTACAAAATACAATAAAACATATGAATAACTTAAATGCAAATCAACAATATTCATACACATATATTAATGGTAAAAATATTTATACCTAATAAAATAGCTAGTCCATGTAAAAAGGCACGAACAGACTGTGAAACACTAAAAAATTTAGACAAAAGACGATTACGCGCAGTTACTACCAACAGATGTACAGAGAGAGCTATATCCTAAAACAAGAAATCTTTCTTAGTTTTCAGGAAAAAAAAGAATATTTAAAAATATTTTCAAAAAAATACTTTTTCAAATATGCCTATACATGAATCAATGTTTTCCATAAATATATAAAAACTATAAAATATTAAAACTACCAATAGCTATTCATGTCTTTTCCAATAACTAATCAATTGAATAACTGCACATTTATATAGTTTAAACATTGTAACTCAGAAAAGATGGATCACATATATAATAATTATCACATATATAACATAAGATACATAAAAAATGCAAATCAGGTTATTTACAAGCAAGACAGACATATAAATTGAGACTAATTATTACCTATAAATATCAATATAGAAAATTAAAATTTTATTTTTGTAATTCTTTCTTTGATTTCTGAAATTATGAAAGAATTTATGATAAAAACTATTTAAATGCAGAAATAAGTTTTGTAGTAGTAAATATCATTAATTTAATATCAAATAATTCTTTCTTTTTTTCATAATCTGATGAAATAAGAAATTTAAGTTGCACATAAAAGTTTAAATAACTATTTCTTTGTATGTTAATAATAGCTACACTGTGCTGGCTACCCAAAATGCAACACTAAAAAAGACAAAATATCACAGAAAAATTAACTAGCACATAACATACACTGCTGGACAATTGCTAAGGACGGATCACAAATTGCAATGTAGCATAACATTAAACGACACATGAGGCTTAGTAGGATAAAATATAGTTGCCACACTGTTCAGACATTAGAATAAAGAATATTTATTGTTCTGGAAAGTACAAAAGCTGTGAAACATCTGAAAGAAAAAAATGTTCATTTGATGGTGCATACGGAAAAATAGAAAAATGCATCTAAAAGTCAGCAGGCACCTTGAAGAAAGGTATCAGTACTGGATATGTCCACCGTGGAGTGTGATGCAACATTCCACACATCGTATCATACTTTGCACAACATTATCCAGCAGCTGTTGAGGCAATTTATCCCATTCCTCTGCGAGTGCACGGATGAGGGTGTTCTTGTTTGTCAGAGGATAGTTTCGACCAGCAACTTGCCTCCCCAAAGCATCCCACACATTTTCAATGGGGTTTAGATCTGGAGAACGTGATGGCCATACGAGGCGTTGAATACCCTCACTGTCTAGACAATCCTGAACAGCGAGTGTTCGATGTCATGTTGCATTGTCGTCTATAAAAACAAATTTATCACCGACAGCACCACGGAAAAGATGAAAATGAGGAAGTAGTGTAACATTCGCCCATCATAGTTCCATTCTCAACCACATGTATTGCCGTGCGGCCATTGATCATGATGCCGGCCCACACCATGACACTGCATGTCGAATATCGGTCCCTTTCCTGGATATTTTCTGGACGATAAGCAGTACCACTCTTGCGCCAAATCAGTTGGCTTCTACAATCCAATGACAGACTGAACCTACTCTCATCTGAGAATAGTACGCGTGCCCAGTCCTGTTCAGCCCAATTGCAATGCTCACGACACCATTGCAAACGGGCAGTACGGTGCTGTCTGGTCAATGGGACAAACACAACAGGTCTGCGGGCACATAGTCCTCCTCCCCTCAAGCATCTGACAACAGTTTTTCGGGAGATCTGCTTTCCTGAGGCAGCAAGAAACTGATTTGCCACCTGCTGAGCTGTGATGCACCTGTTCCTTTTTGCTGATAGGACGATATATCTGTCTTCTGCAGGCGTCGTACTTCTAACACGACTTCCACAGCCGTGAAACAACCATGTGAGCCGATGTCGAACTCCCTGGCAACATCAGTTATTTTTCGCCCTTCTTCGATCTTTCCAATAATTCAGCCACGCATAAAATCATCTAAGTGATGTCGGGAAGACATGCCAAAAATTTCAAGTTCGTCTACTAAATCTTTCCTGTAAAACTTTGACTTGAAACAACAACTGTATACACATGTCAAAACCTTTAAAGCTCTTATGAACGCTATCACGTGATGAACAGGCATAGAAAAAAATTTGCATACGCATACTTCTTCTTACTATATCCCGCACTTATTATAATTTTCCATATTTTGCTTCCTTTCATTTTGTGGTTGCTATGGATGATAGTGTTATCCATCCTTAGCAATTGTCCAGCAGTGCATTATACAATGGTCAAATGGTTGAAATAACAGCTTCTTGTGAAGAATGGATGATGATAAAATCTGTAGTTAATGTAGCTGCTACTGTTGACTATAACTGCTGCCAAGTGCTTCAGCATAGAATCGAAAAGCCTTTGGATATACCCTTAATAGTCCATGGCTTTTACACTATGGCAAAGTTGCTCTAGTGTAGCAGCAGGCATTATATTCCAGGCCAATTACTGTACAATGATGGGCTATATATTGTATTTTCAATTGGCAATAGATTGGAAGTAGAAAGCAATTCAATCTGATGAGTAAAAGAACTCTTGAACATTGATTGATAGATATAGTTGTGCATTATCCGGCTGGAATATGACTGATTGCAAGCTCTGAAGGCATCAGAATGTTGACTTGGATTAGTTTTCATTCTATAGTTATTTTTTGCATATGAGAGCTAATTTGACTGGCTCCTACTAGAAATATGAATTAGTAGTTTTTTAAATGTATTTTTCATCATAACCTTATAGCTAAAATGTTTTAAATAGAATCATACACTATCCTTTAAATTTTTAAATGAAACAAATTTAATTAAGAAATAAACTATAGCCTTTTCTAGTTAATTTTATTCATATCCTTACAATTCAAGACACTAGGCAACAATACAATAGATATTCATTTAATTATGATAATGATTCATCTAACTAACTGATAATATTCATTTAAGTTAAATTACTTTTATCTATAGATTGTTAAGAAAAAAAGGGTACTTTTCCATTATACCCCTGCTTTTGGTAATCGCTGTAACGGGAAAGAAAAAATGGTAAATTGTCATAAATATTTCCTTTTCCTCATGTATTATTTAAAAATGTTTACATTTTCAGAAATAACAAAAAAATAATACAAACATTTTATTTACATTTTATAAGCCAAACATTTATCACTTATTGATAAAACTTATTTAAAAGCCAGTGTTTATTTCTGGGGGAAACTGTTTAGCAATCACATCAATGATCAATTGTGTAACTACAATGTAATAGCACTTTTTTTCAAATAAGCAAAATTAAATTTTTCTGTTTTTAGTTGTTTTTTTCCCTCAGTGATTTGTGACTGTAATGTTTCTTTTAACCAAGGAAATTATCACCAAGCAGTCTTTTGCACCAATTAGTTTTAACTTTGTTTAGTATTTCGCTTGTTTACCCTTGTTTATCACTTTTTAGTCAATTTTTGCACAAAAAAAATTCGTTTTAGTATACATTAAATTAAAAATAAAATTTTGAGGAAATAAAATCATTGTATCTATGTTATATTATTTTCACTTCTCTGTAAAAAAAAAAAAACATGTTTCTTTAGGATCAAAAGAGCGAGTATAAAGGATACGTACCAAAAACTTATATATGTGAAAACATGTTCAAAAAATTTTCATTGTGAAATTAAGAGGTTTTATTTCACATTACATCATACGATGGAAAAAGCTTGTTTAACAAAAATTTATAGAAAATTTTAAATTACTACTAGATCCTATTATTATAAAAATTACATTTTTGTAAGGTTTGATCAAAATGTTTGCTAAATTATTTTAGGTTGTATGAATTGAAAGAAATCTTGATTATTAAATTTCATAATATTTCAATGTTCTCAAAATTTTGCTGTAAAAAATATTTGATTTTACTTTTGTAGTAGATGTTTTTGTAGCAAGATATTTTTGTAGCATTTTGTTGATTTTTTGTTCAAAATCAATCAAATGTGTGATCTGAAAGGAAGCCCTTGCCACTCAACTTCTTTTATTTTCAAATATAACTAAGCAAATGATAACTATTTAAATTACCTTATATTTGGATCCTTCTCTGAAGAGTCTTTTTTAAGCTTTTCTCTAGGTACTGTTATCTAATTTTCACTGTTGTTAATTATGCTTAATTGTTTCATTTAAAACTATCAATTATAATCAATTTTCAGAACTACTTTGTTAAATTTTATTTACTGCCATCAAACAACTTTTTAACAATATCATTCATGCCTCTTTCCTAGGTTTGCACTAGGTGTTAAACTCTATATCAGAGCAACTCAATTTGCTTCTACTCTAACAAAATAAGACTTTCATTTTCATTAGCATTTCATAGCTCTATTTTATCATAGAAATAATAACAAACAAATAATATATATATAAATATATATATATATATATATATATATATATATATATATATATATATATATATATATATATATATATATATATATGCTTATTTTAACACAGTTAAATCACTCACAAAAAATTTTGGTATTTGATCTGACAGTAACTTAAAACCCCAAAATTTTCATCTAAAATATAAATGTTACACTAACAATATGTTTGAAACAATAAATTTTGTGCTTATTTTGAGTGATTCCATGCTGTGTCCCAAGAACAAATTTTGTAAACAAAAAGAACACATAAAATGCACTTTAAATACACCCTGACTTAGTATTTCATCATTAATGATACATCAACTAGCAAACGTTTCTGTGCACAAGTTTCTATCAAAATCTTATATCTAATTACAATAACATCACTAAATAAATCCATAAGAGGCTAGTAATAAACATTTCAGCAAAATTCAGTTTTAGTTTCTCCAACAGCGATACATTCTTTCCAATGATTTTAATATTTCCATTCCTTTTTAGGAAAACTATTTTATTTGAAGAAAAAATAAAATAGCCTTCTGTTTCAGCAATCATTCCATTGTAGGTAGTTTTTCCCCCCTAGAGTATTCTTAGGTCTGCAAACAAGTAGAAATCTCTGCAATGTGGAAATAATGAGAATAAGATAGGAGCTCAAAGTTCAATTCAAGAGATTTTGCCATTTTTGAGACAGACTTTGAAAACAAATATTGTCTTGATAATAGAGAATGTTTTTTCTTCAAATACCTTGTTTTTTCCCACCAAATTGTTTTCTTCAATTGCACTAATAACAATATATGATATTTGCTATAAATGCTTTTGCTTTCTCAATATAATCAATGGGTAAAGCATATGCACAACCCAAAATACAGACGCCAAAACCTACCTAGTTGACATTTGCCTTTATGTACACTGTGGGCATCTTTCAATGACTGCTGATTTGACATAGATTGAAGCAACAGATCCACAATTACTCCATTGTTACATAGCACATAAAAATATATGTTGCTGAAAGTATGATAATCCAAAACCCACTATGAAATTGTCAATGTGTAGTCAATTCTAATGGACTGATTTTCTAATTTTGACATTTCTAATGAGATATGTGTACTATGTTTGCCCAAGCAAACATATAGTACACATATTAAACAAAAAAATTTTTACAGTAAAAAAGTAAACATTCTGCCTTTTTATATCTTTAAGATGTCAGCTAATAAAACTAACTTCAATTTATAATTAGCAAAATCTATTACATGGATTTAAAATTTTTTAAACATACTTAATTTGAAAGACCAGAACATTTAGAATCATCCACATTTGTAATATTATATTTAAAATCAACAATAGAAGACATTTGTTTCAAAATTGAAACACAATGGGAGGGAATACACATTTGTCCCTTGATCTACCAAGGACATAGGTGACAAGCAGAGAGAAAGAAGGAAAGATCGCTGAGTAAGCGAGTTAGTGTGATCTCTAAAATTTGAGATATTTTATTATGTGCATTACCATTTTTGTAAAATAGTGAATAGAAAATAATTCATTTGTAAAAAGTCAAGAAATGTGGTAATCAATAAAAAAATATTATTTGACTAAAATGTCTGAAGTTCCCAAAAATTTAATCAACTTTTATTACAGAGCCTTGTCATCCAATACACGTGGTTGTAAGTCTTTCTCTGCTTTATTCATTACCACAATATATTTCTATTGTCCTTTATGTGGATCATCGAACTGGCACGAATGCTCAAAAAGTCATTAAACAAACGAATGCTTATTTTGTGAATACTATAAATCTCCATTGAGATATATTTTGGTGCAGTGACCAGGATCTAACGGGATGATTTAATTATTTGAGCAATAGCTATATGATGAAAATATATGTGTATTTATTTTTATTATGTATAAAAAAATATTTTTACTTTTAAATAACTCTAAAATATTTTGTAATTATAAAGATTCGATCAGATAAATATTTACTAGATAATCAGATGGTATTAAAAATGGTGAATGAGAACTTGTATATATTATTTTATATCTTAGTTATTGTTTAGGTTAATTAAACAGTTTCTTCCAGAAATAAACATTGGAGTTCAAACAAGTTTTGTCAATAAATGATAATTATTTAGTTTATAAAATGTAAATATAAAATGTTTGTATCATATTTTAGTAGTTTCTAAAAACATAAACCTTTTTAAACAATACATGATGCATGCCAATGGAGTATTTACGACAGTAATTTACGATTTTTTTTCCCATTTTGGCGATTATTGTACGGGTGTATAATGGAAAGGACCAATCGAAGTAAAGATTACCTTATATATAATTAAATGATGTATCGCATCTTAAAAGCTTATTTCTGATGATAAGTCTGGCTGAACATGAAAGCAGGTATAAAATTAGTGTCACACACATGTATAAATTGCATGTAATTTTCATTACTCCTTGTTTATTCAAACACTTATTTTCATTTGTAACAAATTCAAAAAAAATTTTACATCATCAAGGCATGCCCATTTTTATCCATTAAGCTAACTGAACTTTAGAGCTGTTTAATTTTAAAAAGACTCAGTTAAAAATTTTTAAGCTTTGGTGCAAATATGCATTAATGACCCATAAGCTAGTTCTAAGAAATATGGACACAAATTTTGACTCGCATCTCAAACAGATGTACCATCTCTGATCTAAACAAACATTGTTTAAATAATAGAAAATCATTGTATCATGAAATTAAAATGTTTAATTCTACTTTATATAAATTTATTTAATTTTAAGAATTGACAACTTAAGCTAAAATAATTTTTGCCCTGGGTATTAAAACCTATAAAACTGGTAATGCAACTTTTGTGAATAAAAATTCTTATTGTATTATCAGTACAGTAAAAATAATAATTTCATTATTTTCTTTTTATTAAATTTAAAAAAATGCAACAGAAAATGAGTCTACTCACTTGTAAAAGTGTATCACGAACATTGTGCATTCCTTTCTGAAGTAACTGACTTAATTGCCATTTGTGTACTTGACCAGGAAAATTCATACTCTCTACAGTAAAATTTCTAGAAGTAAAATATTTAAGATATAAAAAAACAGCAAAAAATTACTAACTCTATAAATGAGCAACGTAACATAACAATTTTTTAAATAGATTACAGATAAACAGACACACCTAAAACACAACATCTAGATATTCTGAATTAAAGTTAAGAATTTATTTTCTCTGCTTCTAATGAAAAGAAAATTTCAGAAGTAATAGGAAAAAAAAAGAACACTAACAGAACCTAATATAATTATTTTACTAATGAAGTCACTAATACATAAACAACTTTATGTTATTAAAAAAATTTTTTTGGCTCTTAAAAACTGAAATTTTAAAATTATATTTTTCCTAAAAAATACATTTATAAAAAATATCAAAATAATTTAGTTGCAACATCACTTATTTTACATAATGCAGCTCATTGGAATTAATTTATATAAAAAATGAAAAAAGTGTTGAGTTTTACAAAATCAATAATTAATTTGAGTAGAGATAATTACATATTTAACTATTATAATAAATTAAAATACTAAAATTTAAATTAAGCACATTTTGTTATTGCTTTTTTAAGTAAGAAATTAAATTAATGTTAACAATGAACATAATTGCAATATATAAACATACCCAATTTCTCTAATACTTTGCAGCTGTTTTTGAGAAAGAGGTTGAGGATCACCTTTTGCATCTAAAGACACAATATTGAGCTCCTCAAATGTGGGTGCCACAAAAAGATCCCGCACAATAAGAGGTTTAGCCTGCATAAAATATTTATTTTAGCAAAAGATTTCTTAAAAATATTCTGCATATAACAGAATATAATAAAATACAATTCTTTCATTTATAAAATCTTGAATTTTGTAAATAATTATTTCAATATTTTATTAAAGAAGTAAACATCTTTCAATAAATTTTAAACTTGTTGGCATTATGTTGTTACTAATGACACTTGGACAAGCTAGGCTCACTATGCCTTGGCTATGCGAATTTAAGTCAGTTGGGTATGTCTTTCATTTAACAAGAGCACTATGTGGGTCAAAATACAACTCGGCTCTTCAAATTCTTCGATAGATGGCACAACCAGAGGATCCACTCTCTCAATTTTGACATTGATTTAAAGGGGGGGGGGATTTTCTCCAGACCTTTGCACCCATGGTAACTGCTCAACAACCGTCCACAGGACTTTTGATTCCACAGAGCATGTATATCGTATGTACTCAGTGGGTCTTTGCCGGCACTGAGAATTGACCCCCGCCCTTTTAAATGGAAGGCCAATGCCCTAACCACTAAGCTACTACGGCCCGTAATTTTAAACTTAAATACATTTTGATTAAAATTACTTGCACAGTAAGTAATCATTAAAACTTGAAAGCCATTAATGTGCACATTATCTAGCTATTCTACAAATTAACTTATTTCCTCTGTAAAAGAACAGAACCAAGAAGTTTCTGAATTTTACGTAAATAAAGTTCAATTCCTTAAATATCAAAAAATAAATATCAAGTTAGATTTTTTTTAAATTAATAATATTTTAAACAGTTTCCACTTTATTATTATAACTGATTTATTATAGACCTTTTAATTTATTGACAACAGATTCTATCAATTAATTTATTGTTTGATTGCATTTATCTGATTCTTTAGACATTAAAAAAGTATGTTAATTTAAAGCACACAGAAATATTGTTATATATATTTTTTAATCAAAGTTCTTATTTTTTCCTTTTAATGGTTTAAGGTAATATGAAGATTGATATAATTTGCAGATTACTTAAGTAATTTGAGATAAGAAACAATTTTCAGTATTTTAGCGAATACTAGTTAATTTACACATTACTTAGGTAATGTTTTCTGCACTTTAATAGTAACAAACATAATAATTCAATCATTTAATAAAATATTTTTCAGAAAAAATATTGTAAAATCTGCATATAAAATTATAAGAATTGTACTATTTTAATTATCTTTAAATTTTAAATCTCAATTTAAATAAAATTCAATAAAAAATTAAAACACATGCATAATATTAAAATTAATGGAACTTAAATTTAATAAATTACTTATTTTAAATTAGTCACATTTTAATTAATACCTTTCTATTTCCTCCACCTTCAGAAGTAATAACTGTCAAAGGAGGAGGCAAAACAATTGGAAATTCTTCCCAGTGATACAAAATCTTCTCGGCAACCTAAAAAAGGAAATTAAAATCTGTATTGGTTTGGATATAAAAAAAATTATGGAAGCATCCAAGTTAATGACAAAATGTAAAGGAAGATTTGTATGCAAATATTATGAGATTTTAAACACCATTGCTATCCTCCAAATAATTAATAAACAGTCAAAGTTTAAAAAAATTATGTTAGTTGAATTAGAAATATTGTAAATTTTCACAATTTTTTTAAATAAAAAGATTGTTATAGAACAATTATTCAATTTTTTATTATCAAAGTCTTATGAACTATATTACAACATATAATTATTAATTAAAATGCATTATATTTGCGTGTGTACATTCTTACCTTCTTGATTGTTTGAACAACCTGTGAAACTTCAGGAGGTATTCCATCTAACTCTACAAAAAAGTGAAGTGGAGCTCTCTGAAATAAAATATAATGTTCTTAAGAAGATATTCAAACAAAACAATTTGAACAGTTGAATTCATATATATTTTTATCAACTTGTTTGTTTAAAAGATGTTGAGAAAAGAGCCTCCATTGATATCCTTACCTGCTTAATCTTACCATTGTCTTCCCACATGCAAGTAAAACTATCAAATATCTTATGAAAAGTTATGTAACAATAGTGTGGAAAATTTTCTCTAAATGTTTATTAAATTTGCTAGTGATTATCAGTGTTGCAAGTTCACTTCACTCAACAAGATATTAATGAAATTTTTATATTATTGTTTAAAGTTTAAAAATTCTAATTGTGCTGATGGTTAAAGTTCGAGAATCATATGGGGAGAAGCTTTTCCAAGAAATTTTCCCCTCTTTAGGTTACCATAGTATAAAATAAAAATCAGCCAAGTTCAAGTAATGAAAATCGGCCAAAGTAAAAAATTTTCTGTTTCTTAGGTGGCATTGTGTGCAGAGCTTGATTTTTGGAAACAAGAGTGAGTTTGATTTCTAATTAAAATTAATATTGAAATATTGATGCAATTAAAAATATTTGAAACTTAAAATAAACAAAAATATTTATGTTGTAATTGTATGAAGAAAAATAGGAAATATCTCTAAACAAAATTTTTTACAGCCTCGATAAAATTAGAGTTTGGTTAAAATTCACTTGGATAGAAATATTTTGACATTTTTAAAATATTTGGAAAAATTTTAAGCACTAAAAATTATCTTAGAGGTGAGAATAGTCGTGTCTTTTCTATTTTGCAAAAGACCAGAAGTTTCTAGTATGAAAATAACACTTGTGATGCATTAAAATGTGCTCTACTGAATTAACATAGGATTCAATTTTCCTCAATGGAGGGGTCTAGCAGCGCCTTAACCCAAATGTCAAGAAAATCAGTATCTATCATCAACAAATTTTCATAAATAGAAAATTTGTTGATGATAGATATAGATTCATTGTGTTAAAAAGTTCAAATTCAATAATTAAGATTCTTTAAAAAAATAAAATTAGGATATATATATTTTTAAATTTATTGACCTGTAAAAATTTTCTTAGGTTAGGAATTTCTTTAAATATATCATTCACAGAAATCATCACTATTTCCTAAATTTGTAGCGAATTTCCCATATTTGCACAAAGTTTATTTCCAAATTCAATAAACAAATCCTACGAGCATCTACAGATATCAATGCACCAAACCTGTAAATTATTGTGCCAGAATGGATTCCATCAGTTTTATGGTGTAACCTGATGTGTGCATGCATGAAATTCATTTGGAGATGTAGTAACTATGGAAACTTTTGTGAAGTGTTTCCTTTGTTTCATATTTATGCTTGAAATATTTGTTTGAAAGTGTGATACAAAAAAATGAAATTTCACTTTTGAAGTGAATAAAATTCAAATCTTTAAATTTCTGTGAGGCAAGTGTCAGGTATAGAGGTCAGTATCTTGAATTTGCACTTATAAATTTGGAACATGAATATTGTCTAACTAGTGCAGATGATTCTTTAACAATGATTAGGTAAGTAATTTTACTATGTATTATTCCATCAAAATTGCTTATTGCATGTAATAATTTAAGTAATTTGTTAAGTATGTGTAGAAATAATTGTCACATATGTTTAAATTTATTGTGAATTGTAATTTTCATTAATTAAAAAAGTAGGAATTTTTATAAAAATGTACCTTACTTACATTATTGATTTAGCTTTACAACCCAATTGTCTCCACAGGAATAGATTACTTTTTAAATAATTTTTTGAAGGTGGACATCACAGCTCTATTACTTATAATCAGTGTTATTGTAGAACTATATTATTTATACATTAGTAGTATAACAAGTAGATATTAACACCTGCACTTTAAATCAAATTTATAGTGCAGGTGTTAATATCTACTTATTATTGTTATATACTGTGTATTTTTAAAGTGTGTTTTTATATTGCTTTTATTCCTTAAAAGAAAATTAAAAAACTTTTCATATGTATTTTACTGAGCTAGTAGGAATAGTTTAGTTATTTTATATTCATTTTGTAATATGTAATCTTTATAAAATTAGTATCTAGTTATTAGTTGAACACTTATATATTATTAGTTAAAAATAACCATTTTTTAAGGTGAGCTAATTTCAGAAAATTTTCTCATAATTAGAAAATTTCTTTTTTCTAATTATAAATATATTTTTCATTATTAGAAAATTTTTTAATTATGTTACATGCTAAATTTGCTACATTTTGGAGCAAAATTAGTTGCATTGTTGATAACACGTAAGTATCATTGATTGTAATATTTCTATAGTAAATAATTACAATGAAATATTCAAAAGTTAGATATTTGAAATTTAAAATAGCATGATATTATGATGTTCAATATTCAAGATTGAGCACTTGGCATGAACATGGAAATCACACTAAGAGAGTACTGAAAATAAAAGAATAAACATAAAATTAAAAACATAACACATACCAACTATTTTGTGATTCATATTCTAATTTTCACAATTTCAAGTTAAATATTTTTTTAATTATAAGATATTTAATAGTTAAAGAACATTAACAATTAAAAAAATTTTATTTTAAGTTTATTCAATGCTTAATTAATGAAAAGAGTACCAATAACAATCTCCAAGGTAGTGTGCAAGTAAGTATTGTTCATAAAACTCAATATGCCGACTCATAGCTGCGTGGTTAAGGTTCCCGACTCCTGAGCTGTGGGTCCCGGATCGAATACATTTCTGAACGAATACATTTCTAAAACAGAGAGAAAGCATAAATGTTACTTTCTTTCTGTTTCTTTGTCCTTTCTTCTGTAATGATGTATGAATGTGGCCCACTCTATAAACAGGTTTGTGGTGGTATGGTGTGGATAATGCTACTCGCTTCTGTGACTTGGTTCACAGGTGCCCACTGGGTAGTGACATATGAAAATTTATCATAACAAGTTTCCAGCCTTGTTATGATAAAGGGTTAGTTGCCCAAGTATCCACCGTTATTAAAAAAACTCAATATATAACATCTCAAAGGACTATTCATATTCTTACACAACTATCACCAAAAAGATCTTTAGTTCTTAAGCATTCTTTTTACCTAAAAAATTCAGACATTTATCACCATAAATGACTAAATTTCTTTGAGAAATTTAATTACCTTCTGTTTGCAATATCTTAAGCCAAGTAAATATGATAAAATCTACCTGTAAGAAGTAGATAATACAAATAAAAAAAATGAGCACAGATGCTAAATCCAAAATTCCAAATTCTGAAATAAATTTTTTTTTAGCGATGAAGAAATGTTGCCAAGATGATATAATGTGACATGTTGGATAACATAAATATTAGGGATACAAAAATAGAATTTTCTGCATAATTTTTATAGTTCTCCATTTCTATGACATAATAAAAACCAGGTTGCCAAATACATAAGAAAATCTGAGAAAAAACCGTGAAACTCCAAATTTGGCATTCTGAATTATACAGCATCTGTGGCAAAAAATGATATGGTTACAAAATAGAAAAATGTTGTCACTAATAAAATGACTGAAATATAACTGTACATTAATCACATGATTTTGTAGAAAGCAAAAATCAGGAAAATAAGAGCAAATAAATTTTTAATTAGTCCCAAAATTTGACGTTTATCATAATCAATGAAGTATCTTCTAACTATTTACTACAAATTATTCCTAGTAATTATTTACTATTAATATACAAATACAATTTTGATATTTTTATTGTAAGCTGAATTCTAATTAAATGACATGAAAGTTATTCTAAAACCATAAAAATATACTGTTATATAAAATTAGTTAAAAAATAAATTATAAAGAAATGATTTTTTGATTTTACCTGAGGTTCAATTACTTCAATTTCCATGTTTAATTATAATTGCACATTTGTCAATCCAGTGACAGTGAAATAAATGCAATACTTTAAAAATAGAAGTCCTATATGCCTAAAAAAGAAAAATCAATAAAACTTAAAATATAATACAACTTCATTCACATTTTTAATGATCAATATAAATAAAAATAATCCATAGTTAATTTTCAGATGCATCACTTTGAGATAAAAGAAAGTAATAAACACATATTCTAAAAAATTAATGAAATTATTGGCATATCATACGAAAAATAAATATTTTACAGAATGATTACCACTAAAAAGTTAAATAAAATCATTAATATGATACTTAAATTACAGGTGTAAATTATAATTTTCAAATCAATTTAAGTTTAATAAAATTATACCATTGTTCACACGATTCATTGATGATAATATTTATTCGGCCCTAAGTGGAAATGAAAAGTATACAAATCCACACTTATTGTGATCTCTGGAAGCAACCATTTCAATCTATTGTTGAATGCATTTTCTTACTCAAAAACCAAAACCTAACCAATCTAAACTAAAGATCTATATCAAAAATAGAGTTGAGAAGATCTCTCTCAAACAGAAAAAAAAAATCCTTATTAAAATTTATGAATCATAACAAATGAAAGATATTCATTATTTTTAAAACAAAATAAAGTGGTGTCATGGATTAAATTATTGTTTAATCATATTAAAGTTCGTTAGTATTTTACAACATGTGTCCCACTTATGAATAAAAGAAACTGCCTGAAATTCGAGAACAAATACGAAATGAAGTGAAAGCAGACGAACTCAATCAATAAAGCAGTTATTTAAAGGAAATATTCTTATTTGGGATGGGGCTTTGTTACTTTTCCTGTACTTAGTACGTACTGAGTACAGTTACTTTTAAAGTAACAAGTATTTTACCGATTACATTTCGTACTTGTTACAATTTCTTTTGTACTGCCATCTATCGGATTAAAATATAATGACAAATTTTTTAAAATTTTATTAATAAATTGAATAAAAACTAAATTAATAATAAATAAATTAATAATTAATTAAAACTAAATAAGTAGATCAATAATATTTTATATAAAACCAAAAAATTAATTAATATAATTAATGTTAATTTAAATTATTATCATTTATAAATAAGCATTCACTTAAATATTAATGAAAAGATCTATAAAAATAATTCTTATTATTTATGCAACATTTCAGTAATGGCAAGTTTTTGTTTTTCCTGTAATGCTTTAATTTCTAGTATGAGGCAAAGAAATATAAACTGTTTATCTACAAACTGATTTTTTTTTCTTTTTTGTAAAAAAATTTGTAAATTTCTAAATCTTCTTAAACGTAATTCATTCAATATAAAAATCATGATATTTTATTATTTGCATTTATTTTCAGAATTTATATGTGTTATAAGTAAATTTTCCAATTATTCAATCGTAATTTTCAAAGACTTCCAATGTTAATTAAAATATAAAATTAGATGAGATAATATAATTTCAATTTTTCAACCTAATCAGCTTAATTTTTTATTAGAATTTAGTAAGACTTTCCAATTATGTAAATGAATTTTTATAATTAACTTGTAAATATTTTGCAAAGAATTGTAAAGTGGGAAGTTGAATCAATTACAAAGAGGTTTTATTTTACATTAAACAAAGAGGTTTTACTTACAAAATTACAGCAATTAATCAGAAAAATCAACAAAAATTTAATTTCCTTTATTTTTCTATAATTAAACATTAACGAGACAAACATAGTAAAATTTTTTTATGTACAATAGATAATAATTTTTATTATAAAAGACGTTTACTTGTTTATATTTTTATGTAGTAGATAAACCAGTTTTTTCTAAGATAAAAATTGCAATAACTCACATATCTTGTTTCAGTTTCCTGAAACTTAATCAATTTATGGTTAAATAAAGTAGCTTTGCAATTAAAACTATAGTTTTCATTATTAATATATTAACATAATTAATATATTAATAATGTTTAAGTAAACATAATTATTTTATATTAGATATAGTTGAATAAAATTTCAATAACTATCAAAAAATATAAAATAGTTTTACCAATAATCTAAATGTTATAATGTATTAAGGTAAAATATTGAGAAACAACGTTTAATAAAAAATGGAGGAACAAAAATACATACATTTTATTTACATCAATCCATAATTTAAGAAATAAACATGACAGTAACACATGATGGTATAAATAAAGATAAGGTAAAAATTAACTTAATTAAAGTTTTTTTTTCATTTCGAATTTTTAAACTAAAATGAATAAACTACCTTCTTTAGTTTTAAATCAACATTCTCATTATCTGAATAAAAATAAATCGTATGGTAAAAAATACAAAAGAACATATTTTATAAAAGTTTAAATTCTGTATATTTACAGTAAAATATAGTGAAACTAAAACATGGTTGAATAAAAAATAAACATATTTATATGGAATTATAATAAAAAATATGCATAGTAAAAATAACAATGGAAGTATGTAAGCAGATTTATATATAAATATTTTTTTAAATAATATATTAAATATTTTTTTAATTTAAGAAATCTGACCTTATTTAAGGTTCAAATAAATATGTTATATATGTTCATAAAATAAAATTTTTAAAAGAAATAATAACAAAAATAAAAGTTAATAAAAATTGCTAAATACATAACAAGAATATCATGCTTTTCTTATATTTAAAAAAACGTCATATATTTGAAATAGAACTACAATCACTGAAACGAAATAAAAGTACATGCGTATTTTATTTCGCAATATAAATTCATATCTCCCTCTCCAACCCAAAGAAATATTTCAATTCCCAAGTATCCCTCTTCCATTTACCCAGTTAAACCAACTGTCATTTCCCTTCTCCCACCCAGCCTCCCTACCATAAGAAGCTACCATAATCTCATAATTCATCTGTTTGCATCGATATATCGATGATATTGTTACTTGTACTCGCTCTGTCATTGGCTCTTCTGTACTTGTTACAGAAGAGCCAATGACAGAGCGCAATGTATACTTATTACTTTGTAACAAGCAAGTACAAAGTAACAAGCAAGTACAATCATGTACAATCGCTTGTTACTTTAGTAACAACCACGTACTCACGTACTTGCTTGTTACTTTGTAACAACCACGTACTCACGTACTCGCTGATTACTTTGTAACAAGTACGTGCTCGCGTACTCGCTCAGTCTTAGAAACTGGTCAAGTACATTGTACCTGCAACTGTCTGAGGATACTCGAACTCGCGCTGACTTTGTTACTGGAAGTACTGAGTATTTGGAAGAAAAAGTACTGATTACAGGTTGTTACATTCAAATACTGATTACAAAATACTTGTTACAGGTATTTCTTCCCATCCCTATGCGTGAGAACTCCCATCTAGAGCTGATGTTCAGGGTGCTATTTTGAGAAACTGATGATTTCCTGTTATTAACGTGACGTTTCAAGCTGTGTACTTGTATTATTTGTATTCTCTTATTCACTGAGTAAACCTTATTTAGTCTTACGAATTATAATTTTGAATTATTGTCAAAACAATATTGTATGTGTATTGTTTTCAAAGTTTGAAAAAAGTGATTTTTATATTTCATATGTGAATTGAAAAGCAGTTATCAAAGTGAGTTTCATTATTATAAATTTGAGACGCCATTTTTGCCATGATATAGTTTCCGTTGATTTTTTTTTTTTTTTTTTTTTTTGAGTTCTTACAGTTAAATGAAATTCAATAAAGATCTTATCCATTTTTCTGGAACTTTGTATGAAATTTTAAATTATATTGTTTAGATTTCATAAGATTTTCATACAACTGTCGTTCAACCGTTAAGATTGTCAAATTTAACGGTTGTTAAATTTTTATATTTTATATACGTGTTCAATGTTGTGTTGTTTAGATTTATTGGGTCAAAAAGTTTTTAAATGTGTCTGCATTTCTTTTGATTATGTTTTATTTTATATTTTACCTAAAATGAACGACTTCTTAATTAAACTAGATTCCCTCGAAATTTGGTTCTTTTCTGTTTTTATACGATGGAATTATTTATGATTTGCTTTTTTATCTTTTTAATATATCTAACTTATGCTTTTATACACTCCATTTTGCTTACATTTTAACCTCATTTCCAAGTGTTTCTAACTGCAAATTGTGGTATGTAATCAATATTGACTTTTGACACGCATAGGATACTAAATGTCTTTAGTATAAATTCAATTTTTAATTTTTCCCTGAAATATAAATGTATTTGTTTTATAAGTTTACAATTTGTGACAAATTTGACACTCTAATGTCCCATGTCATGAATTATCATTAATTATTATTATTACATTATACTCTTATACGATCGTATATTGTTTTAAAGGTTTTACATATTTTTAGAAGCAACTATATTTCTTAATATTATTTTACTTAGATTTTGTAAACTAAATAATTATCATTTATTGACAAATCTTATTGAAACTTCAAAGTTTATCTCTGAGGGAAACTTTGTAGCAATTACTTTGATGATCAATTACAAAGTTATGATGGAATAGTAACCATTAATTTTGTACCTTGCTGTCTCGAAACAGGAAATTCCCCAATATTTGAATGCTAGGAAGAGTTCTAGAAGCTTAAGTTTGCTAAATGCTTTTGACTTTCATTAGTTTCCAAAAACCTATTTTTGGTTTTAGGAATTTTAAATTTTTTAATGATATCAAATTGTACCAAACTATAAAATTATTGCAACTGCAATATATTGTATTATTGGCATTCATTGATTTAATAATTAATCATGTAATGATAAAATTAGTTTAGTCCTTGATACATAGAAAATGATTAATATTTCCGATTTTATTTTAGGGATAGAACATAATAAAAAATAAAAGTTAAAAATATTAAAAGTTTGCTCATCTATTTATACTAAAATTCAATTTCTTTCTCTCCTAATTATATTTCATATGAAGAAAATGTAAAATAGTTATTATGGGATAATTTTGATGGAAGTAGAGTTTGCAATTCGTAAATTTCATTGCAAGTATTAGAATTTCTCTGATATATATATTTCAAACACTGGTTTGGAAAAATGCACCATACTGATCTTGCAATAAAGTTTTGGCTGTGGATACATTTTTTTGAATCACTAATACAATGAATCTTGTTTTGGAGAATATGTTAAATGTAATATTTGCTATATTTGTGTATATAGATTTTAAGGTAAAATTCTTGGAGCCAATATTGGTTTGGTGCGATTTACAATTTTTGTGACAAGTATAACATAATTTTCTTGTCAACTTCTATTATATTACTTCTCGCAATGTTCAGTTTTTAAAATCCTGATCGTGTTTAATTTGACCCTTTTAAATGAAATTTCAGAAATTTTTTTATATTTACTTACAACTATAAAACTAATCTCATTAATTTTACAAAAATTATGTATTACCAAACAAATATAAAAAAATAAAAAATCTATATTACAATTCCTTGATCAATAAAATGTACATAATCAATTTTAAAATTATTTTCTTTTAATTTATCAAAAAATTTAACAATTTTATAAGAATATTGTGTATTACGCTACCAAGCAGATATTGACAACTGCTCTATAATTATAAATAAATAATTTAAATGACTTTATTTCAGAAAACTGAGGTTTTTTAATCAACCATGTGCCCTCCTTTAAAACAGTGTTAACAAAATCTAGCATGTTTAACAACTGAGCAATAAAGTTAAATCAATTGTGTAAATAACATACATTTTTATGGAAACTCTAATTTCTAATCATGGCGCAGCATGTCCGAGTTTGGAACTTGCGCATAAAACCCAGCCAACATATTTCTAATCAACCAGAATTACTATTCACAATGAGTATATATGTACACTCACTTCAAAAAGTTAAGTGCGAAAATGTAAAATGTGTGTGTGCAAAAATATCAACAAATATTGCTTTGATTGACACAAAATTCGGCAGGAAAATAACATATATATTTAAGCATAAAATAAAATGAATAATTATATACTGAAATGAAAATAATATTTTTTGTAAGTTATCAGATAATGACATACTGGAGATTTAAACAGATCAATCATTAGGTAGTATGAGGGTAAGTTGAAAAATAAGTTTCCCCTGTCGACTGTGGTCAGAGTTGTGTATGAAAGTCAAAAAATAGAATGAGACATTAAAGGTATGACATACCTTTGTTTTTCCACATAGGTACCAAGTACATTGAGACATTTGTCATATTGCTTAATAAGCTTCAAAAAGCCATCCAGGAAAAAATCAGGGCTTTGATTATGAAAGAAGCATTGAACGGCTATGGGCGAAAGGCAACACAGCAGGAAAACGCGCAAGTAATCGATACACCATTGGGTAGAGGTCGCTGCAAATCAAGCAGATGGCGCTGTTGCAGTGCCTGCGCAAAGCGGAGACCCTCTCATTTGAGTCCCGGTAGGTATGGAGAGAAGGTGCGTTTTGAATTCATGGTCAAAGGAGGAAGTGAGAGCGGTTATCCACTATGAATGGGCACGTGGAGTATCAGGAACAGAAATTCATAACCGCCTTGTGAAAGTCTATGGGCCAGGTATGGTGTTGAAGCAAATGGTGCGGAGATGGTGTCGCAAATTCAGTGATGGACGACAGCAAGTGGAGGACATACCAAGAGCTGGACGGACGCGCACGGCCACTACAGATGCAAATGTCAGAAAGTTGGATGACATGATTAGAGCGAACCGGCGATGAAGTAGCAGAAAAACTTGAAATCTCACATGGCGAGCTCAAAATATCATCCACGATACTCTGCGATACAGAAAAATGTCAGGACGATGGGTGCCCAGACAATTGACCTTGATACTCAAGGATCAGCGTAATGCAGTCAACCTGGAACATCTTGTGCGTTACCATGAAGATGGCAATGACTTTCTGTGTCGGATTGTGACGGGATGAAACGTGGGTCCACCATTTTACGCCAGAATCGAAGGCCGCATCTATGGAGTGGAAACATCTATCATCACCTGTCCGAAAGAAGTTCAAGACAACTCCCTCTGCAGGTAAAGTGCTCCTCACAGTTTTCGGGGACGCCCAAGGAGTTTTGTTGCTGGACTTTTAGGAGGTTGGAATCATCAATGCTACGTGCTAGTGTGATACCCTGTCAAAATTGAAAGAGGCAATTCCGAAAAAGCGGCCTGGCCTTCTCACATCTGACGTTCTGCTGTTGGATGACACATTCGGTGACAGCAACGCAAAACCATATTGCAACTCTTGGTTGGGAGCGCCTACACCATCTGCCATACAGTCCTGATCTCGCACCAAGCGACTTCCATCTGTTCCCGACTTTAAAGAAAAATCTCGGGGGAATGCGCTTAAGGAGCAATACTGAAGTGAAACAAGCCGTTCAACGCTTCTTCCATATGCAAAGCCCTGATTTTTTCCTGGAGGGCTTTTTGAAGCTTATTAAGCGGTATGACAAATGTCTAAATGTACTTGGTACCTTTGTGGAAAAATAAAGGTATGTCATATCTTTAATGTCTCTTTCTATTTTTTGACTTTCATACACAACTCTGACCACAGTTGACAGGGGAAACTTATTTTTCAACTTACCCTCTCGTATATGCCTGTCAAATATTTTTATATTTCTGTCCATATTTAAGTTATATAAATTATTATATACTACAGTATTTTTAATCGAATAACACAAAGTAAAAGTATTGAACTAATCATTTCTCACAGAATAATTGTCATCACCAACCAGGCAATATAAAAACTCCAAATTTTAAAAAAATGCAAGTTTTATTTATTAACATCCATACTTTACATTAGCTTCTCACAAACATGAAAATTCAAAAGTTGGAATTTCATTCACTTTGAAGATAAAACCTTATTTTTCTATATCACTACTTGAAACATAAATGTATAAAGAAACACAGCAAAAGCTTTAAGAGTCATTGTAACTCCAATGCGTCCACACATCAGATTACATCATGAAATTACAAAAATCCATTCTGGCGTAGTAATCTACAGTCTTGGTGCATTTGAACATTACTAACTTATATGATTCATACATACGGTTTATTATACTATATTGTTTATTCTTAATAATGGAGAACTGCCACATTTTGTTTTTCATTTTAATATAAGACTATGAGCAGGTTAAAAAAAGGACAGCTTTTTTTTCTTAAATTTATAACATGACTATAACTCATTAACCATATTCAATTACTTTGTGAAGAAGTTATACAACAATCTAAATGAGCCATAGTCATCTTATAAATTAGAAAACATCTCTTTAACTATTTAGAAACATCTTTTCAAACAAATTTTCATTAAAATTAATTTATTGTTTATGGCAAATAAAAAATCTTTGATTTCAAATAAATTTAGTTTAAAAAATATGTTCATTGTAAAACAGTTATAAAATATGTATGAATTGCAATGCTTAAATAATTTGTAAATTTTTGTAGTTTATTTATTTATTTATTTTGCTAACTTTTAAGTAATTTCTCTTTTCTAACTTAGGTTTGTGTACATTTATCAACAATGTCGCAGTGGTAAGATATTTATTTCCTGATTTTCCACAATTTTAAATTTAAAAAATCACTAATTCAGGGCTGTAAAATATATTTTAGTTATTTAATAAATTTATTTTACTGTCTTAACTTGATTTTTTTGTTGACTCAAATAAAAATACATTTGTTTCAAAAATTACATTTGTTTTATTTTTTTAAAGTTTCTTCTACATAGATTTTATAATTTTAACAAAATGCAATTTTATCCTCTTTCAATTTAATTAATATGACTGTGTGAAAGAGGAGAAGGAACAAAACTCTGTTTGAATATAACATCATTGCTTACTTTCTAATATAGAAATTAATTTAAAATTAAGTGTAAGAAAGGGATCCATTTTACTAAATGGAATAGATAATAACTGCTTAAAATAACAAATGTTAAAGTTGAATAGAATTGGGGGAGAAACTTTCATGATGTGAGGAATCAAGAAATTTTTTATTGATGCTTGGTATTTACTATAAAGTTTATTAATGACTTGTACAGTGATATTGTTGGATACTTAAAAAAATTTCTCACTAAAGAGTAGAGAACTATACAGAGGGTAAAATGCACCGAGCATGCTATAAAGTGCGCCAAACTGGCTCAAGGGTTTGGAATGCGTTCGCATGACGAAATTTTCGTTTTATGACGTAAAGTGATTGTACGCAATCCTTGGGTTTAATGAAAAATTTTATTGGTTTACAATTCAAGAATTTGCTACATTAATGTTCTTTATTAGACTTCGAATTGTTTTTTGAAGTTATATTATCTTGAATTTTCACAAGATATATTGTTTATAATTTTTTAAATATTGTTGCGAATTTTTGGAAACTATTGTTTGAATTTATTTTAAGTTACATTATTTTCCAATTTTTATTTGGTCGGCCAATAAAAGATCTGTATGGAGTGCTAATGGTGTGCACCTTAAAAAAAACTTCAGTGTAGTGTTACCTACTACAGTGACAACCGGGCAATAAAGCTAAACTTCTAATATTAACAAATTGCATTTTTTATTCAAACTCAAATAACGCTCACCTTCCAAAAGTTTAATAAGGCACAATCTAACACTAACGTGAAAGACCCAATAAAGCTTATTTAAAGATGTATTTACTTTAGTTTTTGTAAAAATGTATGTTAACATGAGTTTGTAATAATCCCTCTGAATGTAATTTTAATAAAAAATATAACTTACCTGGCACAGAAAGAACGGCTTTAAGGGCTTCGAAGAAATCCTGTACTGTATTTTCTTAACGATTTTCCCGCCATACATACTCTGGTGTATAAATCAAACTGACCGGTTACATGATTAATACCCAATACAGATCTTTTATTGGCTGACCTAACAAAAATTTGAAACATATATTGTTTATAATTTTTAAAATATTATCTTCAAAATATTTGAGATAATATAACTTTAAAAAAATTCGAAGTCCAAAAACGGGAACATTAACGTTACAAATTCTTAAACTGTAAACAAATAAAATTACTCATTAAACACTTTAAGGGTTGCACACAAAACAAATTTCCCGCAAATCATACGATCACCTTACATTATAAATGAAAAATCTCATGCAAACGCATTCCAAACCATTATGCCAGTTTGCCGTACTTTATTGCATGCTTGGCACATTTTACCCTCATTACAGTTCTCTACTCTTAGGCAATCCATGCAGAATTTTTCCTGCCTAATCCTGACATTGTAAACATTTAGTAAGTGTAATCAATAGTTTCATAAAATATATCATTGTGAATATTTTTAGAAGGAGTGATTTTGTCTTGGAATCACTCCTTCTAAAAATCAGTCTGTTGCCTTATGGAATTGATTTTCTGAACATAATGCTTTTTTGAATGTGTGCTTGGAAATTTGATGTTGCAGAAAAACAATATCTATGTCATTTTGACCTTCATGTATTAAGCTAAAGGTAAGAAAATTTATCTTACGATTTGAGTGTAGATTACTTAATCATCCATGATCTTTGACAAAAAACTTGCTGCTTCGCAAAATTTTATCTCAGGACTTTTTGAATCTGGATTTAGATGTAATTTGTTCGTAAGAAGAATTATTACATGACTGAAAAAAATGGTTAAATGATAATGAAAAAGAACATGGATTTCAAGCATGAAGATAATGACATGAGTTCTGCAACCATCTGCAAATTGTATGGCTTACATGATTAAGGTATTTTTGGGAAAAAAAAGTAAAATGCTTTTCTAGATAAAAAAAAATGTTAAAAACAACTCTTCTGTAAAATGAAAGTTAAGAATTTTTTTACTATGATTTTTATTTAGAATGTTTTTTCTTATATGATAAATAATTATTTTAATGATTCTTTATAAGGAAAAGCAGTATCTTTAAAAAAATTATTTTAATCTGTAACAGTTGTTTTTCTATTTTATAAACTTTCAATTTTTAAGTAATTTTACTGATCCTTATGTTTATAAAAATGATTGTCTACTGCATAATCTTTGGAAGCCAGAACTTTATTCTGTTCCAACACAAAACAGTTAACAGGTAACAATTATGTAATTTAGATTAAAAATTGGAAAGATTTTATTTGAAGAAGCTATTGAAAGCCATGATTTTTCATGTTGATTTGTTTATTTTTTATATTTCTTTTAAATAAATCTAATCACAAGCTTCTTATACAGGGCCAAATCATTAAAATCCACAGTAAATGACACAAAAAGAAGGAGATTAAAACTTCTGTGTGTGTGTAACATGAAATAGAAAATAAATTGTTTAAAATAAAATGATATAAAAAGTTGCTAGAATTTTTTTCTTCTATATACACAATAAATGCTCTTAAGTAATGAATTGGTATATTTTTTATATTTAAACTTGTGAATTGTGTTTCATTTACCAAAACTTAACATCAGTATTAGGTTGGTGGTTTTATTTATTTTTTATAGCTCCCAGAAATAAAATATCTGTATCATAGAAATAATATGTTAAATATCTAAAAAGTACTTCCTTTGTGAAGGAATATTTTTCGTTTATTATTAAAGAGAGATATGACACAATTGTGAATAATATTGTTTTACTTTAATTTTATAAATACATTATATTATTTTAAATAAATATTTTTGTATGTAAAAGTCAAATTTATATAAAGAAAATTAAAAAAAGTATTTATTTGTTAAAAAATTACTAATTTGAAAGCATAACTTTCAACTAACAACTTTTTAGAAGCAATTTATACTTGTTATGAAATTATGGTGGATCATATATATGCAATTTAAATAATGTAAAAACTTAACAGAAATGCATTGAAGTACTGTATTTTGCACTTATTTTTCTCCTTCTAGAATACTCATGTTTAATGAGGAATTGAATGTTACGGTCTTGGCATCTTTATGTATTTGATTCATATTTCAAATAGTGTCATAGCTTTGGTAATGACAAAATTAAAGTTTCAACCTGTAAAAAATTGATTATTCATTAAATTATAAGATATTTTCATTTAAGTTAGAAATTTTACAAATCTTCTTAAAGTTTGTATTTATTTTGATTTTTAGTAACTCCAGCATGTAAGGTATGGTTTTATATGGCATTAAACCTTAAATATTAGTAAATAATAATAAATCTTCAGAAATATTTTTTTTCATTTTTAAAGTTGTCAATTATTTAAAATATTACATATTAGATGAATAACATAGTAAGAACCTGGAAAACTTCTGAAAACTGTAAGATTTCTAGAATATATGTAAACATAAGGATTTAAATGGATAATTAATCATATTAAAATATATTAACTTTTGATACATATCTTAAAAATTATTAAATAAAAAAATTAGCAAAATAGCACAATTTTCTGAAAAGGAATAGTTTAACAAGGTAAATGATAAAAGCAAGAAAATGACTGGAGATTAATTTTGTAATTTTCTTCGTATTATTTTCTTTTTTAAAATAATATGAATGAGTTCACAATTCAGTGCTATAATACTAAAATATTTTTCATTAATTGATGATTGAAAATTAAACGATACATATGAACAAACACAATTAGACAGGTATTGTGCATAGAATAACTAGATATGTAATTAGCAGTAAATAATTTCTGAAATTTAAAATCATAGTTTTTATAGAAATTTGAATATGTAATTTATCTGGATTATAAAATGTAAATGCATTAAAAAATTGCTTAATTTTAAAATTTAATGGAAATACATTTGTCTATATAGTTTTAAATAAAATTAATGTAATGAATGCCATTTTAGTGTTGATACTATTTAAATACATAAACATATGAATTAATATTAAAAAAAGATGTTTGAGTATTTTAACTAAAATATTGTCATTGAATAATAACATTCTTGTAATTAAATCAATATAAATACAATGATTAAATAATTAAATTTAATGTTCAGTTGTAAAAGAAAGGAAAATCAATTGTAAAGTAATATGTAGTTGTAAAAGAGGGAAATTTAGAATATTATCATTTTTTTAATGAATTTTTTTATTTTTGTGCTAAGTATTTTTGAATTCATTACATAAATTTTGAAACTCACTTTTAATACTTTGACTTTAGTATTTCTATTATTATAATCATTCTGTTGAAAAAAATGCAGCATATGTCCAATTACAAAACAAGGAACTCGCTTAATTTATTTTTTCCTGAAAGAAACGATTAAAAATTTTTTTCATGCATGTCTGTGTGTGAGTGAAAAACTGTTAGTTTATTCATTGTCACTTTTCAGATTGCTACTTTTGTCTTTATTTTTTTAAATGTATTTAAATTTTAAATACTTATATGAGAAATTATTTTGTAAGGTCATATACAATGTCTAATGTAGCTGCTAGACCAATGCAAATTCCTGAAGAATGGCAGAAAGCTAATGAAGCCCTTCAGGCTGTCAGACCGAAATCTTCATCAACAACTGATTTAACACCTGCTGTGGAAACCCAGAATGTAACTGTGAATCAATTTAATTCAAATACTGTTATGAATCAAATGAATTCAACTACTGTTATGAATCATCAATTTAAGTGGCAGAATCCACCAATGTATTCTACATACCCTGGGTAAGAATTTATAAAAATAAATTATTAATTGACTTTAAGTTTTCTAATTCTAACTTAAAAAGGAAAATTTAAGTTTAGCTGTTTTTAACAATTGTTTGAAAAACTAAATATGTTATAACTTATTTTTTTGCATTATTATTATATTAAGTATTATTATACATATATTTAGTAAAAGTTATTTACTGCTGTATGTTTGGTGCCATTTTCACTTTAAACCAGCTGAAAAATTACACTTTGAATATTGCAATTTGAGGTATTTCCTGTAGTTAGGGTCGCTAAAGATATAAAAATTATGCATTTAATTAAAATATATTTTTTTGTAATGATTTAACATAAAATTAATATAATCTCATTAACAACTGTGTCTATGTAAATGACATTGTTTTTAATTAACTAGACAATACAGCTATCTTAATTACATTCTATGTAGTGTATTAAGTAGATATTAACAGCCAAGCAATAAAACTAATTTAATTGTATTAATAAATGAGTTTTTAATGATTTGTCTTATTAATCAAATAATTCGTGCTTAAGAATATAGTAATTAAAAAATTAGTTTTTAAATTTGAACTTGTTCATATTAAAGTATAAATTTATAAAATAAATAAATAAAAGGATCTTTATAACACAAGATAAAAAAATTAACTTACTTATGGATATCCATGCTTACCTAATCATGTATTTCTGTCACTGGTGGGTCACTTTAAGTCTTATACTTATGTTGTTTCTAACTTATTTGCTGATTTAAAATTCATATGTATAATTTAATAAACTTAAAAATTAAAACTTAATATTTTTCTTTCCACTTTTTGTTATCGTCAGTACTACAGTTTTTACAAGCTCCTAACTTCTTTGTAAACTTTTTGCCATACACCCAACTTTTAGTTCAATCAGAAACTGAATCTGTTTCAAACTCTCTTTAACTTAATCACTCCAATTCTTCTGGGCATAGATCTTTTACAACTCTCTTTAAGATATTGTTTGCCTGGTTCTATTTATCCCCATTCATTATTCCATATCCCCATCCATTTAGCCACTGAATTCAAATTTTCCTTATTTTTGTAATATTTTAACAATTATAGATTCATCTCCTCGTATACACTCCAACAGTTCATCATACTTTATCGTAGTCCTTGTCTCAAAACCAAATAAAACATGCCAAATGATGACTTTATAAGAATCTTTAACTTTCTATTTAATGATCCGGGCTACTTTTTGTAATGTTTAGTACTAATTTGCTGCTACTATTCATACTTTCATTTTAATAATCCTTTCATTGGATCATTAATAAGAGTACCTAGATATTTCAGTTCATTATTTTTCTCATAGATCTTTCTACTGCTTAAAAAATTCTTCACATTTAGATAAACCGGTTTTTTTAATTTTTTTTATTTATCATTTATTTACTATTTGTCAATATTAACAAATTAATTTATTTTGTTGAAAAATATAGTTGATCTTAAAAATACTCTCTGGTTGTAACCTGATTAGCCTGTGTGTGCAAAAAGTGACTCGAGTTACTAACAAATCTAATGTAATGTTATTCTTGGCCAGCTGTACCAAATCACCTGCATATTCCAAGCAAATGTTAAATTGGTTGACAATAGATCTCCTTATCTCAAACCTACTGTTACTCAAATGATTTGTACTGTTTTTGATTTTAACCATTGCCGAGTTAAGTTTATCATTTTTAATTTAAATTTCTTTTGGGTGTCTTCTCATTTCTTTCAAGATTAAAAACAAATTTACATTTTAGAAATCATTTGCCTGTCTGAAATCAATAAAAAGTTGATATGTATTATGTTAAGTTTATACAACTTCTTCAAAAATGCATTGAAATGCAAAAATATATTGAACAATTGAATGGTTGATGCAGTTGCTTTAAATTCAACCATTTATAAGTTTGAATCCCTCCTTTGGCTTCAATGGTTGTAGTGGTTTGACCCTTTTTTCAAACAATGGTCCTAATTAGCCCTTATGTACAAACAATGGTCACTGAGTAACAACAAACTACCATTAATAATAATAAAAATATCGGGTCATATCCCTTACTTTTCTGCTAATTTAGAGAAAATGTTATATATAATATTCAAGAAAATTTTTTTTTCAATAATTATTAATAGTTTTTATATTTTTCTTCTGAATAGGAATTGTAGTTCTGCAAAATATTTGGTATCGCTTATCTATTTTATATATTCAGTAGAATTACAAAATTTTGTTAAAAGTTTTTAAATTTTTTGTGGCTATCTAAAAATTTTCTTACCATCAAGGTATTCTATTTTCTTTGCTGTTTTGTTTCACTCTAATTTTTTTTTGGTCCAATCCTATTTCCACACCTACTGTAAAAAAAATTTAAAAATACTGAATATTCTTTCTGCCAACTCAATATTTCATTTCTTCCAATAAAATATTTTATTTTGATCTGCAGAAATTAGTTCTTGTATTAAAATCATTTCTTAATTCTCTTATTTCTAAAAAAAGTATAACTTTCTCATACCTGCTGTTTAAGAAATTGTAATCTATTTTTCCCCATGCCTTCTTTTTCCTAAGACCTTCTCAACCCATAGCATCACATTTAAATTTCAACTGCTTTTCCAAAAAAGGTTAGTCTTTAATCTGTTTCTTTTGTAATTTATTTACACTTCCCAACAATAAACTAGTGAATTGTCATTTTGGCATACAAGCTTTATTAAAGAAGTTACAGTAACTGAAGGCAGTTGAAAATGTTTTCTTGAAAACTTGAGTCCACTGCAGATCAAAATTTCTTTTCAAAATTTTTTAATTGTGGATTGAGATGTAATTTGTATGCTAGAAGTCTCAGTTGATTAAATGATTGAGAAATATAATTAATGAAAGATTAATATATTTTTAAAAATCTAGTTTTGAAACAGGAAAACAACTTTTATTTGCCTGTTTTTTTTTTATCAAAAATTTAAAGTAAGAATTATTTTTAAATATGAATGTTCGCTGTCAACTTTCTTATCTTGAATAGTTTTTTCTAAACTTATTTACAAAGAGTGAGAGCAGTTTTATAAAAATAAAAATTCATTAAGATTTAATACTTATTTGTCTTTTTGTAATTTTTTTTCAATTATGAGAACTATTTTCTCTGTTTTTATGAGTTCATAAAAACAGGTGTCCACTTAGTTATTACAGTAAAAAGTACAATTGAATTTAGACAAATATTGTTTTTATTGAAACTGTGTTACTGTGTTATTTATATTTATTCTTATTTTTAGGTATACTGGATATCCTCCAAATTATGGCTTTTGCAATTATGTAAGTTGTAACTTGTATATAATATAATTAAATTTTATATTTTTTTTATTAAAGATTGATTTTAATTTAGATGTACTGAATAGATCATACTTTAAAATGGTCTTGATAACCATATTTGAATTTTAACTGAAATGAGTAATATAGTTATTATGATTCAATATAAAATTGTTTTTTAAATAAATTTATCTTCATTCATAGTACGGCGCATCTTGTCCTTATTTGGACCTTGCGCCATGAAACCCAACCAACCATCATTCATTGTACAACAGTCTGAAGTTAATGTTTCTAGCCAGCTTAACTAGCATCCAAAATTGTAATTCAGGTGATTATATTAGGATTTACCAAAAAATCATCTTCTAAAGTACAATTTACCAAAGCCTCTAATGCCAAAATTAAGATTCTTTCCAATTTTAAAGCTATCAAAAACTATTGACTGTAGAACAAAGTCAATAGCATATAATAATTCATTGGACTGTATTTTCACTGAAGCTCAATATATCATTTATCATAAAATTGAAAAGAATAGCACTCAAAACAGGCCCTGTGGAAGGCCTTGTATTGTTTGGCCATATTCTGAGCAATAGTTTCCATACTTAACATTTACAAAATGCTGAGAAAGAAAATCAATTATCCATTTAAAAAGATTAACTGAAACTCATTTGTGTAAGCTTTTTGAATAGCTTTTTTCTGATTGCCCTATTGAACTGGTTTAAAATCTGTAAAAATAGTTATATCAGTTTAAAATCAACTGAAATCCATTGATGATGTATCTGGAAATTTAGCAGAAATATCAGTGAAAATAATAGTTTTAATTAATATTATTTATGGTTTAATTAAAGGGCTTGTTTCATTTTTGTAGAAAAACAATTTATTATTTTATTACTTAAATTTATTTCAATATCAAATTTAGATTAATACCAAATTAAGTTAATAATTAACAATTTTTTACTATGAAAAAAATATTTAGTTTATTGTATGTTTTGTTGTCATTTAGCATGACAATATAGAAATTTATTGTAAGTGGGAAAATGTTTATTAAATATAAAATTCAGCGTATAATGAAATACTATTGAATTACTTCCTGTATTTTAGGTGTGTAGTAGAAAAGGATATAGCAGTACATTAAATTTGACATTGCTAACTGCTAAAAGTCATAAATTTGTATCAATTTTCTATATACTTTCTGTTTTAAATTTAAGGTATTTGAACATCCATTTTTTATTGCTTTTTATGAGGACTATATAAAAAATATTTTTAAGATTTTTCTACCTAGCAATATCTTGTAAAGAAGGAAACCTGAATAACTCTTTAGCACCTATCACACATTGTTCTGTAGTTACTGAAATCAAATTTTTTATCTTTCATTTTGAAAAGCATGGTCCTACCACTAAACCATAGAAAATTTCAAAGTGTACAGATTAACAGAATCTAATATACTTGTCATTTTGTTAAAATTTCAATAAATACTAAAATTTATTAACTTATTATAATATCATTTAGGGAATGAACATTGGCTGTACTAAATGTTGGATATTTTGAATCTGTTTAACAAACTGCTCACATTTGTTTCATTTCTTGAAAGTTTTTTGTTCTAAAAATTGGAAAAAGTAATGCATATTTAATCTTTCTGATAATTTATTTTAAGAATTTTATTTTACTGATTTCATTTTAAATGTTATAATTACCATGCTTGCTTTTAATATAGAATTTTTTGGCAACATATTTATGTACAATGTTTTTTTCCAGAATTATCCATTTATGAATCCATATTACATAAATTCTATGCCAGTAACTAATGAAGTCGCTCCTTCTGTTCCTCCAACTTCTCAGCTAAAGCAAAATGAGCCTATAGTTGCTGGCACTGAATTACCAGATTGCAGTACATCAAATGATACTAAATCTCAGCAGCCACATCCACCTTCACCTTCTAATCCATCATCTCCTATTTCTGAAGACATACCATATTTTACTGGAATTTCTTCTCGTAAGTTATTACAGATGGCTAATTTTTTATCTGGCTATTGTGAAAATGTCAATTTATATTTCATGAAAATCATTCATTTGCAGAATACTTTTTTTGCAATGCATTTATATTCTAAACAAGAATTTTATTACTGATATATGATCATCTTCCAGTTTAATAAAAGGGTAATTTGAGAAAAAAGGATATATAGAGAATTTATTCTTTTATGTACTTATGCTTGTGAGAATAGAACAGTAAAGAACTAGAATTTGATGCTTTTGTTTCATTATTAGCAAAATTATGGCTCACATTAGAAACATTTGCAACTCTGAATTATCTTTTAGCAGCTTTGCTGATTTTTTCAAAAATATTTATAAATTTCTTCTGTCTTTCAAAATTATTTTTTACAAAATGTCTGCATTATCAAATTAAATTTATAGTAGTTTGTATCATTATTATTATAATGTACAATTTTTCCTCTTTTATGAAATACATAAATGTCTACATGTATGCCTTTTGTGTTTGATGCCCCTAAAAATTCATGAACATTTTTCTGAAGTAATAATTTTTAGATATCAATAGTATTTTAATTAAAAGAAAATATATATGTAATAAAAAATTACTAAATTGTATCAAATGTACATTATTTTATTTATGTGTCAAATATTTTTTTTACTTTTTATAGAAGCTCCAGGATCTGTTGGTATCAAATTTAGTCTTCCTAAAAAAAAGCAGCAAGGCAATTCTAATTTTCAAGCAACACAAAATATTTTGCAACAAAGGATGAATAATTTCAGAAACTTTCAGTCTAATTCTACTCAAAAGTTTGAAAGTAAACCTGTTGAACAACCAAACATTTTGAATCAAAAATCGTGAGTTATTAAGTTTTTAAATTTATTCATGAACAAATACTGCAAATTATAAATTATTTTATTGCTTACACAAAAAAAAGCTATAAGTCAAACCTGTAGAAACTTTCCTATGTTTATTAAATAATCATGATAGTTTATGGATTTGATTCCCCTTGATTGTGAATACATCTAATGGTTCAAATTTATTTTTAATTGATTGGTTTGTGAATGCAAAAAGTGACTATTTAACAGCAAACAAATAAATGATAATTTATTCAAGAATCTATAATCAGTTTATAATATATATTCTGAA
Source organism: Latrodectus hesperus (assembly GCA_037975125.1). Taxonomy (NCBI): domain Eukaryota; kingdom Metazoa; phylum Arthropoda; class Arachnida; order Araneae; family Theridiidae; genus Latrodectus; species Latrodectus hesperus. Next base: position 6,033,486 of record JAJQOW010000014.1, read on the forward strand.
GATTTGCTAATTTATTATAAGTACCCTCTATCTGAGATAGTTGCAGAAATATGAAATTTGCTGCATATAAATTTTATATTGAAACAGTAAATCTATGACATTTTTAGATTTTCACTGTATAATGTGGTGTGTAAAAAATATTTTTATTGTTTGAGGTTCTTTTTTAAACCTGGTACAAAGCAATTATACTTCTCATTTAGATTGTGTCGAATTGGCAGCTGAATGCTTTGTGTAAACATCTGGTTTAAGTTCTTGAGTTATAATTCCATCTTGGGCTTGAATATTTGTTGTGGTTTAACAGAATCCACTTTAAACTGTTGATGTCAGTCTAATTAGCCCTCAGGTTTAAGAAATGATTGTTGAGCAACAAAAAACCATGCCCATTTAGATTCCTTAATCGCTTTGAAATAAAGTTGTCTTATCTGGTGCAATTGTAAATGATTTTTCCTTATAGTTTTTGTTTTTTAGATTGATATAGCATAGCTGTTGATGATTGGGTTGCTGAGAAAGCTTAGCAAATATCAGAATAGTTTAATTTTTGAGTACAATGATTGATGCATGCAGTATCCAAGTATGAATAGTGAAAATACAAAATATGTTAATATCCTGTATTTAATTATTTTAATTTACTATGTATTGAACAAAAAATCTTTACATAATTAACAAACTATAGAAAAGTTAATTTTTAAATTTTCAATAACGGAAAAACATATTGCAACAAAAGTACAAATTTAATGATAAATGGTATTGGCTACTTAAAGAGAAAAAAGTCGAGGCTCTTAACATTTTCTTGCAGAAAAGAATGGGAAATAAATATTTGTGTCACATTTGTATTTTTATTATTTTCAAAGTATAACAATAGAGATACATATTTCATTTATTGCAAGTGGAATCAATGACTTAACTATTAGTGTTGTTGTAGATCAACAGTTTATCAGGGTTCATACAACTCTTGGAAACTCCTTAAATTCCAATATTTTTAAGGGCCCTTAAAATTCCTGGAATTTTTACTTACCTTTATGCATTATTTAAAGATAATATTATAATTGAGTTTTTTGTTTTAATATTTTAAAATTTTCAATAATATTGTTAGAAAACCCAATTGAGTATTAGTTTTTTAAGTTTCCAATAGATAGTGGCACAATCGGTATTATATTGTTGTAATCTTAATTGTTTAAGAGCTTGTTCAACCACAATAATTTCATGACAACCTGGTTCAGTAGTAAAGAAGATGTCATGTTTTTCACTCACTCGGGCTTTTTTTGTTATCTATTTGCTTCTGTTTACTTTATATAGTATAAAATTCGCTGAAATATTTAAATGTAAAATGTTTCCATTAAAATATACTTTCCATGTTTCCCTTTGTGAAAATGACTTATAATTTTAGTGAATTGATATAAATTTGTTTGTCAGTTAAATTAAAGGCTGAAATAAATTATTTAATTTGTCTGGTGGAAAGTATCTTTTCAATGACCAGTGGATTCTGGAAAAGACATACAAAGAGTGGCTTTTATGTGCTTCAGAAAAAACGCATGCCCATTGTCTGCTTTGCAAGAAAGACTTCTGCATTTCAATTATGGGCAGATTGGCTATCAATCCCCATATGAAAGGAAATTTTTATTTATTAGAGCAGGCGATATCTGCCAAAAAATAAAACCATTTAAAAAACCTAAAGCATGTTCTGAAATTTTTGATTCATTTGTTTCTTCAAAATAAATTTGTTAATACGGATATGAAATTTTATTGTTTTAAAAGAGTTTGAAAGTAAACAGAAGAAAAATTTTGAATTGCTTTTATTAAATAATAATTTAGAAAAAAGTCATCCTGGAAATTTTATCTAATAGCTGTTTTGAGTAAGTAAATTTATGTGTGAAAAGAGGTTGTTCTACACACCTCTTGAAATGTTCAATAAGTTAATAGGTTGGAATCTATTGAGGATGTTTAAAAACTCTAAAATTACCCTTTAGTTGGTTGATGTCATGTCCATTTGAAGTCGAATCAAATTACTCCAAGTGCCAAAATCACAACTTTGGTGACGTTCACAATTATATCATTGTATAGATTTCCCGAATACAAAATTTGTCAATAGCCTGTAAACTTAATATGATGGCTAGGCGGTTAACGCTATGTGCTGGATTGAAGTTCCTCCTCAATGCAGGAAAAAAATTTCCCTTTATTGTATACAATGTATAATCCAGTAATATAAAAAATTGTTTGAATAAAAAAATTTTCTGTTATAACTGTAAATTCATTGAAGGTTTTTGAAGTAATCACTACTTATAATTCTATCTTAAAAAAATATTCTCTTTAAATTTTGAAGTTATTTTTTTTCTATTATCTACAAATATGATTGAAAAATATTGCATGTACATAATTATGCATATTTGGCTAAGAACAATTTTTAAAAATAAAATTAATTATTGAATGTAAATGTCTATCTCCAAGAAATTTTTGATTTGATCCTTGAAAATCTGTATCAGCCATGGTTTATTAATTTGACATTCCTAGTGTGGATAGTTGTAATATTTTAAAATCCACTTTATCCTCATGCAAAATAACTTCTGAACTCAATGGCATGACAGCACTCATGGGGCTGAGGCCTACAGTATTTTTTATCTTTACTTGACCGAAGGCCCTGGGTTGTGAAGCATCTGTTCTGGTTAGGTTGTTAATTTAATGTGAACCCCCCTGTGTTAGTTTCCAAGCAAGAATGTTATTCAGTTTTATCAACCTAATGAAGTAATGAAAGACTAAATTGATCTACTCCAGCCCAAAAATCAAACCCTGGCGAAAATAACTGTAGAGTACTAAAATAAACCAAGCCTTATCTGTTATAAATTTGTTATATGTATATATGTAAGCATGTGTTTACACAATTTTAATAATTTTTCCATGGAAAATAGTTTTATTATTTAAATTAATGTAATATTTGTTATTCAGATTCTATTTAAAATTCTGTAAATAATTTTAAAAAATTAATTTATAAATTAAAGATATTTATAAAAAAATTAAAAGCTGTGTATGATAGCTATTCTGAAATTTTGGTTTATTTTTTAAATGAACACTCAAAATTTGAATATAATTTATTAAATTGTTATCAAAGACAAAATAATTTTTATTGAGGAATAAAGAATAAATCGCAAAATGTGAATGTAGCAGTATCCATGGGATTGAATGTAATTAATTTTGTGGCTATCAACATGAAAATTTTCAAGCTACCATTTGTTTTAAGTAAAAAGTAAATGATAGAAAATAAAAGCTGTTTTTCTGTAGTGATTATCTGCAAATGTTCTTTCAACTTGGTTATAAAATGCTTAAACTTAGATAATTCAGTATTCAATCAATTTTGCTCTTCAAACACTTTTTTGGGTGGGTAGTGCAGGAAGATCTTTTTAAGTTTTTTAAGGGATTGACAAACAGTAAAAAAATTGTGAAATGTAACTTTTTATAAATAACTCTTTAAATAATGTACTTTTCATATATTTATATTTGCAGTTATAATTAATTTCATTGACTTCATCTGGGCATCTTCAGGTATACTTAACTTAATATTAATTGTCTTCTGAAGAAAATTTTGTTTTAAAAACTTATTTCTCATATCAATGGTTTTTGACAGTTTGAAGTCGTGTCATCCCTGTCTAATTTAAAGTCTTGTATATGAAAATAATCATGAAAGTAATAAAATATATTAGTTTTTATCAATAAATTTTAAGTTTTATGTATAGTTTTTTCAGTCATGATATAATTGCTGAATTAGATGGTTACCTTTAGACTTTGTTAGTAAACAATAACTAAAAGTAAATTTTAAGCTAAATTTAATAACTATCACAAATGTACATAATGTATATGATAGGAGTAGCGTGTGAATGAATAATTAATCCTTATTTACTTATTCTTATTGACATTTAATATGACTTTAATAATTTTACATTTTATTAAACTTTGACAGTGCATGCAAATAAAGTAACTCAAAGCATTTTTCCAGTGTCTTTGTAATTCTTCCCTTATAACATTCATAAAGCAAGTAATTTTTCCTTATGCTAGTTAATACATTAACTATTAAAGTAACTTTGTTGAAGGAAAGTGTATGTGTAAAATATGTGCTTAGTTACTTGATATGTTTAATTAGGATTTTGACTTTTGATAGTATGTAAATGTCCAAATAATTTGAAAAGATTTTTATTCAAATCATGTACATTTTAAAAGAACTTCGTAATATATACTACTGAAAAAGCTCATAAGTATTAGGTAATTGAAATTTTATATTGGAAAATGATATATCTTTTTTTATTTTGCTTAGTGTGACAAATATGCCATCTGACCAATGGCCAGAATCATTAAAGTAAGTTTTTTTATTCTTGCGATTATATTATGCTGTATAAAATATTTAATATTTTATACCAGAATATGGTTTACTCTTAATACTGTAAGAAAATATAAAAACATTTTATGCATTTCTATAATTTTACGGTACTATGTAACCTGATTTTGTTTAACCTGTTTATTAAGATATCTAAAAATATTAATGGAAAAGAATATCTCTGTAGTACCTTTACAGAAAATATAATTTTTCTTCTAATGTTATAGTCTGAGATGGCAGCTGTATAAATTAATGCATTTACCTTAAGTTCAGTTGTTTATGGGTTCTGTTCCCACGTAAAGTGTGGGTGTTCTTAGTAGTTCTTAATTACTTAAAGCTGTATGTCTTGATTGAATTAGCCCTTGTGTCCAAAAATAGCTGTAGGGCAACAAATCCACTATCCAAAGCTACAATGGAAAGTGGTCTGTTTATTATTTAGGACCATACTTACTATCTGTCTGACAATGATTTGTGCCATTATGATAATTGTTTTATATCATTATTTGAACTTAAAAAATTAGATCATGCCATTCAAATGACAAATGACTGATCAGTAGTTATAGCAGGTTTCAATGTGACCCTTTTTTGGGGGGGGTTGTGAGGTTTTAGTTGCAAGCAGTGTCTGGTCAAAATTTTAAGAAATGCTTAAGAAAAATTCCTTGCTTTTTTTAAAGTAAAAATTTATAACAGCCCATCTCTTTTTAAAGCATTTTCTTATTGGAATAATATTTTAATGAAGCGATGGTCCAGACAATTTAGAAGAAAGGAACAAAATGGGAAGTGCAGTTACTTTGTAAAATCTACAAACTATGCATTGTGTTCCAAGGAAATAAAATTGAGAAAATGAAAGAAAATATTCATCATTTAGATTGATTATTAAGAGTGATACCCCTGGGTGGAAACATTAAGCAAGATAACTTAAAATTCACAAGCATCTTACAGGACAGAAATCTTACCTTCTCAGAATTAATGACAAGTAAAAGGGGTTTGCAAAATAAAAAAGCACTTTGCAAAATATTTTTCATTTAAAATTTTTTAATTCGGTTTAGCTTTATAATTAACTATAAAATATAGATGAAACCTTATTTAAAATGTAAAAATGTGTTAAAATAATGAAAAATACCTCTGGAACGGTTAACTGAAAGTAAACTGAGAAATGTAAAATATGTTCTGTATTAGTTTTTACTAATTGGAAACAATAGTTATAATTTCATTATTATCATTTGATAAAAAAATAATCTACCTTTAAGACAACTAAAAATAAACAATTGGGTAAAATGAATCTTGGATATTTTCCTTTATAATTACTGTAATAAAACTTCTGCATTTTTCAGTATATTTAATTTAAACATTTGTTCTATTTTATTAATCATTAGCTATTTTGTTTTGAAATTATGGAATGAAGTTTTCCATTTTTTACTATACATTATGTGTCAAAGAAGAAATTAAATGTTTCCTCTGCCCAAATAAATCAAATTATTACTATTGATTTTATTACTTACTTTTGTATTTATTGTATGACTACCTCTTATAAATAAATTTACTTTTAAAAACATTTTATGTACAACCACTTAAATTTTCGATGTTTGAATATCAGTTTAATAAATGAAAAGAAGACTAAAAGCCTATATTTTAACATATATTAAATCATATCTTCCTTTTTTCTTTTGAAAAAAATCTTATGATTTTGTAGTCTGATTATTTATAATTTCTATAGTGAGGTTATTATACTATTAAAAATTATATAATTATTGAATTACAGGACTTATGTTAGTGAATGCTTCAATAAATGCAAAACTCCCCTTGATAAGGATCAAGTAGAAATCATTTTAAAAGGAAAATTGAGCAGAGCTTATAATGATGGTAGTATATTTACCAAGGATTGGAGCTCTGAGCCTTTGCCAAAGTAGGTGTTCATTTTTTTTATTGATTTTTTATGATATTGTTATAAAATGTTACTGTAGCCGTTCTGTTTGCATCTTGCTTCTTGTAGACAGTCAAGATCCCCATGTGTTGGTTGTGTGTGGCAAACCTTTAGATAAGTGGTATACTGTGGTCCCCAGTGTATCATTCCATTAGTACCTAGCTACACTTGCGGCTAATCTGCTTAGGATCAAGTGAGGGGTCACATCCTTGGGCTTGACATTTAGGTTGGTCACTATCTCCGAGGTGTATTAATGTTGACTAGCACCCTGGTAAGTGCAGAAACTGGAAATGTCCAGAGTCTGTGTTTGTCATCCCTTGTTGGGCTCTGTGGAGTGCTATACCGTCAAGCTTGAGCCATTGCAAATATCCTATGGGTTCTAGTTCTTGCGTCGTTGAAGCCAATTCATTGATTTGATACGTGTTGATATGCACTCCAAGCACTTTTTATGCAGTATCACCTTTTTTTGTACATAAACTTCTCACATTATCTATTGGTAACATGAAAAATGTTAAAAGATTACGATTGGGAGATCTTCTTGTCCAAGTTGATTTGAAACACGCTTTAATAATCAGCAATTTTAAAAAATTGGGTTCATTTTCAGTTGAAACATCATTTTATAGAACTTTAAATGAGTCTCGTGGTATTTCTATTCTCGATTTTATATATGTTACAGAAGCACAATTTTATTATAATGGATTTTTAATCTAACAATCTGTTGGCTCAGTTCCTTTTTTATTTAATTATATTTAATTTTGCCCATAACTCTTAAATTTCACAGTTATTAACATTTTTATGATTGTAATTATTATTGCTATCATGTAAAGCATATTGAAAAATTTGCTTTTTTATTTAAAAAATTTATAACACAAATTGTTTGTTTCAAAATATTTTCAATTAATATTTGCAGCATTTATAGTGAAAGACTTACTGAGCAAAAACCTATAGAAAATATTAATATAACAAAGAATATTGTCAAGAAACAACCAAGTCCACCAAGAGCTAAAAATGCTTCTTTTAGAAGTAAATACTACAATCGTCGTTCTCGTTCAAGGTAAGTTTAACATATCTTTAAAACAAAGTTCAAATTTTTATACTATTTTTTAAATTAAATGTTTTTGTAATTCATGAATTTCTTAAACTTTGAAGTAAGGGGGGTTAAATTGTACTGGAAGGAAATCTTTCCAATACTAATCTAAAGATAGTGTTTTGTAATTTTATCGGTGTCAATAAATACTATTAATTAAATTATAACTATTGTTAAATTGATAATCATTTTGACATTTTTCTACAAGAATTCTTTAAACTGATTTCTGTGGAATTCATTGCTCATGATTGGAATGTATTCTCACCATTTTATAAATCTCCTAAATATTAAACTCTATATAAATAAGTCGACCAAAGTTTCTTAATAACTGATAATTTAAGACTAGAAAATTGTTATAATTATGATATTGATAACTGAAAATCACATGATGCTAATATGTTAATGTTTTTTTATTTCAATAAAATTTTATTTTAATTAACAAATTTTTGTATGAAAGATTAAGTTATCCTTTGCTGTCTGTTTTATTAAATAAACTATTATTTTTAAGAAGGATTTTTTTTTGAATGTCGAACTGATATGTTTGTATTTAGGTCACGATCAAGATCATATTCTCGATCTAGATCTCGTAGCCCACCCAGGAAAGTCATTCAGAAAAAAAGATATGGCAGGTATGGTTATAAAATATTAAAGAGTATTTTTTGTTCTTTTCCACATGTTAATGATAATTGTTTAAATCTTCATTTTTTCCTTAAAAAAAAAAGGTACCATATTTCAACTTTTCCAGGAAAAAAAATTGGACATTAAATTTGAAATTTCTATTTTTGTTAGAATTGTGTTTATTATATTAAAAGACAATATTTAATTCACATATTATTAACAATGTATGCATGTGATTATTTAATCCATTGAAAAATTTCCTTTTTACATTTTACTTTTTATAAAAAAATGTAAAAAAAAATATTTTTATCTTATAGTATTTACATTAATCAGTTTCTTTAGGCTGACAACATAATCATTTCTATATTATGAATGTTTCTGGGTAAATATTTAATTTTAAAAAACATTATTTTGAATTAAATGTAAGTTCATATTATGCATTGATAATGAAAATATCTTTTATGATGAATCTCAAAAATAAGTAATTCAATAATTTTTTGTTTTGATTTAATTATTTACATATTAAAGGTGTATCATTTTACCCAGTTTTTATTATGGAAGCTTGAATTTGCATATTTATTCTCTGTGTCTATAACCTATATAACCTTGCAATATAACCTTATAAACAATATAACTTTGCAATTTGCTTAAATTCAAGAAATTCTATAATGTCTTCACAAAATTAAAATAAATTTCTCTATACTTCAGCTCAATTTTATGCTTAATGTTTTATAACCAGTTAGTAATATTAAATATAAAATTTTACTTAGTTTTTTGTTGATTGTTTATTTATTTTATCATATTAAAAGAAAAAACTTCTTCTAATAATAAAGAGAGAATGAAAATAATTTAAAATTCAAAAAAAATTTACTTTATATGTATATACGTGTGTGTATATATAAACAAAAGAATACATTTTTCATACTTTGAATAAACTTTATTGAATAATGTAATTCCCATCACTATTTAGGACTTCTTGCCAGCATGATGGCAATTAGTATATCCCATTTTTAAAAAATGTTTTATCTCTAGAGGCCAAAAATTGAAACAGTGCTCCTCTGATATCTTTGTTGTATTTTTTTGCCCTGCAAAACATTTTGCAACTACAGAAACAAGTGATTCTTGGGAGAGTGATAAGTCATCCAGAAAATATGATGTATGAGATAGAATTTCCCTGCCTAATTCTACAGTTTTTTTGACGAACTATATTCTTGGACTGCACTATTTGAATTATCCTTTTGCTGACAATATTTTTCCAAATTGAGCTTTTTGTTCAATTTTTAATGCTTATAATGTATTAGTCCTACAATGTCTTACCATATACACAACATTCTTTTATTCAGTGTCAGATTTATTTTAAGGCTTGAAGTGCTAGGTTTTCCACACAATATACCCGTTTCCTTATAATGTTTTCGTAAGTAATCCACTTTTCATACTCAGTTAGCTTTTTCAAAAAGAGCTCAATTTTATTGTGAACAAGCACAGATAGGCATGTGATGACTGAATTATCGTAATTCCTCTGACTTAATTCAAGTAGAATCCATTTTCAATATTTCCACACCAATTCTATCTTCTAAATATTGCTCAAAATAGTTTGCTTAGCTGAATTAAGCTTTCCGCTATCTCTGATGTTGTCAGAAAAAGATCTTGCTCTTACATGGTTTTAATACCATTATCATCAATCAATGGACAGAACTTTTCATTAGACCTAATATATGTATATATATTTTAAGATGCAGTTAAAGAAAACTATCTTTATCTCTTATTTTTGAACTAGAACAGTGCATTTGATCAGTATCATCTTCTAGGGACATTTCAATTGATCTTTTGCAATAAAGACGATATCATATCATGAAAACTATGACATTATTTATATGATTACTTCTTATCATAGTTTACACAGGCTTAGTTTAAAATAGTGTTGCAGCTTTTTCTTTTTGCAAATTTTTATTATTTTTACACATATTCAGTCGTTGAAGTACTGAATAGTTTTATCAATAGGTTGCTTGTTTAAAAAAAATTTGGATAAGTTTTACTTTTAATTCAATTCTAAAATTGTTTAACAATAAAATTATTAATTGTCCTTTTATTTGTGCATTTTATATTCTCACTTGTAATTACAAGTAATCTGCCCTTGAAATCATTATTTATGTTTTTTTAAATATTCCATGTTTCTAGAAATGTTTCTAATCTCATTCAAAGTTTTATTGCTCTAAAATTCTTTTATTTTCAACTATATTTGGCTTACCTTAAAAATATCTGCATTATATATATATATATATATATATATATATATATATATATATATATAATGTTCATAGTTAATTTCAGTTCTTAACTAACGCGTGTGTGTGTTATTTAAGAACTGAAATTAACTATGAAAATTATTGAGTTATATTTTTTCATTTGTTATCAATTTCAGAAACTTTGGAAATCTTTTTTATAGTAAATAAAAATTAATATTTTAATTCATGAAGTACAGTATTGTGTTTAAATTCATTGAAGTAAATTTTAATTTTTAGAACATTTGAAATATTTACTGTTATAAATACTGAGCCAAAATAAATTTTGGTTGTGAAGTAGGAAACAAGATTTTTAAATATCTTTTTTTAATTTTGAAGTTTTATAACTAAGAGAACATGTAAAATCTGCGACTGTTGATAAATAAAACATAAAGAAATAATATTTAATAAGAAGGAATGATTTATGAATGAAATGTGTAAATTAATTGTATCAATTTATAGTTTTAATAATGAAGACTTTGAGAAATACAATTTTTTTTAGCTAATATATCACTAAAATTATACACGTTCTAAGTCTTTGGTGCTTAGAACAAATGAATCAATTGACTTTTAATAAAAAGTAGAGTTAAGGTAAACCTGGTTTAGTTAACTTTAAAATGCTGCTACTCTCTTGAGAATTCATCTGTTAAAGGTAAGAATTCATTAATAGTGAATTAGGAAAGTATTTACTGTTCAGAACATGTTTTAACATCTTAACATGTTTTCCTGAAGTAAATGTTTTTGAAGTAAAAAGTAACTTCATTTATTTGATATATTTGTGTACACATTGCTTTGAGGATTACTAATTCAGTTTGCTTGATCATTTCTTATAAATTTATTTTGATCTTTTTTCCTCTAGTTCTTCTGAATCAAGTGATGATAGCAGTCCAAGGAAAACATTAAACTCAAGCATCAACTCTCACTTTGAAACCCGGTCTTCCAAGAAAAACTTATCCAAATCCAAAAATAAAAAAAGGAAAGCTAATAAAATGTAAGCAAATAATTTAATATTATAAATTTAAATCTTAAATTTCTACCTTATTTCTTAAATTAATAAAAATATACTGCGGTAAAATACTTATGCAAAATATTTAGTTTTAGAGCTGTTCAGTAATTAAAATGTATTCTTTTCAATATTTTATTGCCCCTCTTTTGAAGTTGATATTTAATATGCTCTTTTCTACAGTCATTTTATGCCAGAATTTTAAAAACTTTTTAAAAAATTGAGGATTGTTAAGGAAAGTGTCATTTAGTAAAAGAAATGTATGTAAAGATAGAATCTAACTTATTCTTACATCTCAGAGTTAAAAGGAGATTTTGTCTTTGTTTAAATTGATGTTTCTTCTCACATTCTGTAAATTTATACTGATTTGTAAGCATTTAATTTTAATGTAGTACAGTGTGTGTAGAATAAATCAATTTTGTCTAGTTTTTGGTGATATACTTTTCATTGTTGCCTCCATTCGGACAAATTAATTTTGGATGTTATAGAAGTCTTAATTTGTTAAATTGTGTTTTTTTAGTTTTCTTATATTTAAAATTACTTAGGATCATAAATTAAACTTCGGGAACAAAAACAAGTTTTGATTAAGCATTTTAATCAAATAATTCAATATTTTTGTTTTATAAATTATTGGAATGAAATTTTGCATTCTATTTTTATTTAATTTAATTAAATTATAAAATAATATAATTTTATTCCATCATGCTGTAAATAATAATGGCTTAAAATTAATAATTTTTATAATAAATTTCTTTTTATTATGAAAAGTTTGACTCCTAAATTTGAGTGTTATGTATATGGTTTGCAGGAATTTTACTGTTGATCCTGAATTTGATACAGATGAACGTCTCCTTAAGCGAGCTGCACGTTTTGAAGTCAAAAACAAAAGCCCCAAAATCAGCAGTCAAGTTTTGTCCCCTGCAAATCTTTTTGTAAGTAAGCACTTATAAAGAATAAGCTATAGTCATTTCCCCCTTTTTAAAATAATTAATACTTATGCAAAATTATGTTTTATAATTTAGGTAATTGATGAAACTGGTGCTGATATAGATTGGAGTACTGATGCTGTTGTCGGTACATGTCAAGATTTAGAAAAGCCTTTCTTACGTTTAACTGGAGTGAGTTCTTTGAAATTATATATTATGTTTGTAAATGGATTTACATTATGCAAAATCTAAATAATTGTAATTTGATTATTAAAAATTCATTATTATTAATTATATACATTTAAGGTTAATTATAAATATACCTTTATGAAACTTAATATAATCTCTACATATCATTATATATTCATGGAAATTGCTATTAACATCAACATGTTTGTGAAATTTATATATCTATCCTCAAAAGCTGACATTTTTATGGCAGTACTTGTACTGGCTGCTATTTTAAAAAATGTACATAAAAATTTTTTAAAAACCATGCACGTAAATTGTAAAAATAATCCTTCACTAACATGCCTCAGAAAATTCTTCTTTCAATTTCCAAAGCCGCATTAAAAATAAATCATGTAACTTATCATAGTTGATTGCTGTGTCAGAACATCATAGCACATTCGAGGTAGCGACATGGTGGTGTGCTAACACTTTGGTGGTAAAGAATGTGTTGAAGAATGATTATTGATTTAATTTTAAAATCAGTAATCATATTTTATTAATATTTCTATAAAAATAAGTGTACATTATATTTTGTCAATAAATAAATAATATCTATATCCATAAATACATCCAAACAAAGTTATATTTATTTGAATTCTTTCGGTTATGTGTATAAATGTTTTGGCTTGTATGGTTCGTAACCTCCTAATGTTTGTGCATGCCTGAAAATCTACAATTCTTATTTAATTTCAAAAGTATTAAATGTAAGAAAAATAATCACTAATTAAAAAAATAGTAACAACTAACAAATTGCAAAAAAAAAAAGGACCATAGACCCTGTACAGAATAATGAGCCAAAATTTTTTAATTTTTTTTTAATAAAAGCGCATTATAATTTATAAATTTAATTGTTCATTTATAACTTACTTGACATTACAGTTATTAATTTTTTAACACTTTATTAAAGTACAATTATTTATCTCATTCAAATATTTTTAGTTGTTTATTTAATTTTTATTTACCTTTAAGTACACACACACACATTTTTTGTTATCTTATTCCAAGCAGTCATTAATTAGTAAAATTTTAGACATTACAAAACTGTTTTAAATGAAAATCAGTCTTATAGTTTTAAAAAATCATCATAAAACTAATACTAAAGTCAAAGAATAAATGGCATAATTTTCATTTAAAGAATAATAATTTAGATAAGCTTTAAATAAATAATAATCTTAATTTACAAATTATTTTACATGTTTAATTGTGTCTTTACTGTTATAATTTGAAAAGTTTTTACTTCTATTACTGCAATCTTTTAATGCTTATTTTCAAATTTATTTCACTATTCAGATTTTATATTAAATTTTCTGAATTAATATGATGTTCTGTATCTTGGATTAAAGGATTTAATTCTGGTAATGATAGTCATAATTTGCCTTCATTATTATAAATTTTCTTTCACCTGCAGATATTTATTCTAAAAATGAAATTTTTTAATTTCTCATAGGTGAAGTCAGCTGACTTTACCAATGAGAATTTAAAAATTAAACAAAAAAATTTTTGGAAACATTTTTATTTTCTTTATTTTTTCATAAAATAATTGTTTTTTCGTTCCAATTGACATCATGGTTACACCACTTTATTGCGATTCTTATTGGTTTAACGTATCCATGACATCAGATAACATTTCATCCACATCGCACATAATTAATTATGACATAAAATTCATACATCGTTATTAATCCAATATGTTGACAAATTTCTTGCCTGCTTCAAATTGCATTCTTTGAGCAGCAGCAAACAAGATGAAGTTCATTTTAATAACGATTTCTCATATAAAAATCAAAGTATCGGTTTCTAGAAGCTGTTTTCCGTTGATTCACGCTGTTAACACATTGACAATAGAACAAAAAAAAAGCAGCAAAGAGGATTCAAAAATTTTAAAAACCTCATTAATAGAATTCAAACTAATAATTGCAATATTTGTAAGCAATCTCTTTTAAATCTTAAGATTAATGCCTGTTTATGCCAACTTTTTTTTATAAATATAAACATGAGGTTCAAAACTTGTCAGAAAATTTTATTTAAATTCTCTATAAAGTCATGGGATTACTCTTATACTAATTGTCTTATGGGCATTAAAATAAGATATGTTGTAGCAGTAGAAGTATTAATAAAATTTTATCTAGTTTGAAATGACAGTTTCTCTCAGTTAGGAAAATGATAAATGTATATTACTTTTAAGTTTTTATGTGTTGGAAACTTCAGGTTATTTTATTTATCTACAATATAATCATTTATATTACTACAAATATTACTTTGTTTAAATTTCAAAACCAGAATTTTTTAAATTAAAAACAATTGTATTTAATTAATCCTATTATATCTATTGCTTTAATTTTTAATGATTTTATTGTAAAGATAGTTAAATAAATTTACTGATCAAAGATTTTTTAAATTTCAATTCATTTGACCAATGTAAGTAATATTATTATTAATTGTTCAAAATATTTTATTTTTTACTGAAGCAGTCTTTTATTTATTGATTTAATTTTTTTAATTCAATGAAATCTAATTTAAAGTTTTATTATTTGTATTTTATGTGAAAATGTCTTAATTCAGAAATTAAGTATGATGCATATTGTAGCAGTATTTGAAAATTAATTTAGATTTACATATTTAAATTATTCTAGGCAAAATTTGCACGTAAAATTTAAAAGCATTTAAAATTTTGTAGTTCTTAAAATTTTAAATAAAAATTACTATGAACTGTATGAACAATTAATTTAATGACATTGGAGATAAGTACTCAAATGTTTGACAATGTAAATAAGTTCTATGCACCGATTTATGAATGATTGAATTGTTTTAAATCTTATAATTAAATAATAAAAACATTTTTCTCTTTCTTATAAAGAGCTTGTGGGTACTGGATTTTATTTTTCTATAGCATTATGCTTTTATTGTTACAAAATTTTAAAAATGTAAAGATATCAATAAAAAAATTATAAGCATTTAATTTCTATTCATAAGTTTTTATATTATTTTATGTGTATATAAAGAAAATGGTAAATATTGTACATTAGTTTTTTTTATAAGATTCTTTTGTATGAAAAGAATTTAAGTTTGTTTCAGTTGCTAGTATATATCTAATATCTTACATTTTTTTAAATAAAGATACGCTTTACCAGGGTATTATTTTCATTAATAATAGTTAATTTACAAATCCATGAATTAAGTATTTATTAAATGTTGCCATTACCTTTTTCCAATTCTTTCATAAGAATAAAATTTAATGTAATGATACTGATACCAAAAACTTATACCTTTATTCTTAATGTTTAAATTATGAAATTTTTAGGTTAAGGAAATATAATAATAAATGTCAATTTGATTTTGTAAAAAAATATGCATGTTTAAATTGATATTTAATTTTTACTCTCTTAAAATTCAAATAATAAAAGTTTATAATTTTATTTATTTCCTTTGATTGTAAAGTAGAATAATATTGAAAAACCAATGCTTTAAATAAAGTGTTATTAAATTAACAAACAAAATAATTAGATTAAAAAAATTGCAATGTAAAATGCTGTAATGTTTTGCTACAATAAATATATATCACTTACATTCTTAACTGAATCAGGAAACCATGCTTCTATAATTATAAGCTAAGATTGGAAAATGTTAAAATTAATTAAACACTTATTAAATAAATGTTATAATTTATTAACAATTTTAATTACTGTGATTTGCTGCATTTTTTTCCAATGACTTAAAATTTCCTGTGATATCTCATTAGTTTTTTAAACACTCACTAGACAAAAAATTTATTCTTCTTAAAATCTAACCTTATTTTATGTGCCATTAGGCAATCTGTTTTTTTTTTTTTTTTTTTTGAATGTATACACACTCTTTTTTCACAATTACCAAATTTAATATACAATTCTGCATTTAAATTTTAAATATGAAATTTTATTCTTTGAAACATAGTGTGTGTGATTTCTATTGTAATTTTGCTTTTGTTTTAGGCTGTTGATCCTACAAGTGTGCGACCAGTTAAAATATTAACAAAATCCTTATTCATGGTAAAGAAACATTGGATTGAAAAACAAGATTATCACTTCGCCTGTGAGCAATTGAAATCTATAAGGCAAGATTTAGTAGTAAGTGTAAATTTAGATAACAGTCCTAATTCCAACTTGATATTATAAAAATAATTCATTGAAACAGGTTTAAATTAATTTGTGAGTACTTAAAAAACCTTTATCATCTTTAAATTTTTTCAGGTTCAATGTATTAGAAATAAATTTACAGTCCAAGTATATGAAACACATGCCAGAATAGCTTTGGAGAAGGTTTAATTTTTATCTTTTTAAGCATGAATAGAAATGAAAATAATTGGAAATGTAATTTTTATTTTAATTCATTTCCTTAAAACTTTACAGGGAGATCACACTGAATTTAATCAATGCCAATCTCAACTGAAAGCATTATACCAAGAAGTTAATGAAGGTAATCGTTTGGAATTCACAGGATACCACATATTATATACAATCTATACAGAAAATTCTATAGGTATATGCATTAAAATATTTTGTGGCTTTGAATGATTTAAAATATTGTAAAAAAGAAAATGTACCATATGGATGTTTTTTCTTTTAGAATTAAAAAACATACTTGCCGATTTAAAAGTAGAAGAAAAAGAAGATGAGGTGGTATCTCATGCTTTAAAAATAGCCAAAGCATGTTCAAATTGTAATTATTATAGGTTTTTTAAGCTTTATATTTCTGCGCCTAAGATGTCATCATTTGTAATTGACTGGTTTATAGAAAGAATTAGAAAAGCAGCTCTTAAAGCCATGATCAAATCGTACGTATATAATTTCTTTTTCTTGTTTTTTAAATTATCTATTTCATCTGGTAAGTATAATAGGAATACTTTTCATCTGTTGCATAAACGTTTCTAATTAATTATTGAAATATTTTATCATTGATGTATAAAGTAGGTATTTTTCATAATGCATTTTCTTGATATTATTCTTATTATATTTATCACACTTTAAAACTTAATAATATTATAAAATATGTAATTCTATAATGAAAAAAGAAAAATTATTCTTTACAATTTGTTTTCGTGTGTTTTAGTCAAAGAATAAACAAATTTCTATAGATATTTTATCATTGATGTTTTTCTTGTAGATAATTTAATGAGCTCTATTATCATTAATTAAGCCTATTTCATGTAATATAAATTAAGAAGCTTAACAAAATTAGGGTTTGTGTGTCAGAAAAATATACAAAGTGAGAAATTGAAATACGTAATGTTTTAAAGTCGTGCATCTCTTCAATTAAAAAATTATATGCATATGTAAATCTAAATCATTCTAAGTTTATGTAAGGATAAAGATTTAAATGCTTTTAAAGTATTTTTTAAATTTATGGTTAATTTTTAAATCAACAAAAAGTTAGACAAAGTAAAAAAGTTTTGTATGAATTTTTTTATATTAATTATTTTCTTTGCTTACCTTTCAAATGGAAGACTTTATTATTGTCATTCCTTTAATATATTTCTTATTTTCTTACATTTTTTGTAAAATTCTTCAATCAGTATAAGCATTTAAATTTGTTATCAGTAAATATCGCTTTGTATTCATTTTAGTTTTTAACATTCTGTTATGATTGCTTAAATTAGTTTAGCACATGGTTAAATATGACTTATTAATTGGCAGTTTTTAATGGTCACCTGATTTGCAGTTATAAATCTTTAAAAAAAATTTAAATACTAATTGATATGTTACATGTTTTTTAATTTAACTTGTTCACTAAAATTAATATTTTTTCCTTTAATTTAGAATTATTTATCTTTTTAGTATTATCTCTTCATTTTTTGCATTTAAACAATTACTAATAGTTATTTCTGTATTCTCTAATTGTATGATTTGGTTAGGATTTATAAATGTTTACCTGGTAGTGATAACTTGATTTGTGATTTCGAACTGTTTCACATTGCAAAATAAATAGCTGGTGTAATATTAATGATGTCTGTTTACCTTCTTGAAAAATGAGGGGCTATAAAAATTTTCATTTTGAAAAATTAAAAAATACACAGTAACAGTAATAAAGTACATTTAACATGATTTTTCCCATGTGTATCAATTAACAGGCATTATTTATTTTCATGCAGACCATAATATATGGACAAATGATAAATATTTTTAAGAATAAAATTAAAAGCCCATCTGCTAGGATCCTATTTCCACCTTTTTAGCTCTACAAAGGCGAGAAATTATAACATTTTTGTATGGTGGAACACAGAGTTGGCATGGACCTCAATATGGTGGGTGGTTCTCCGTAATGTAGAAGCAGGGACCAAGCAGTAGGCCTGTTAAGCTTAACCTGCCATCCTAAATAAATAAAAAGCCTTAGTTAAATAAATAAAAAGCATTCATTTTTAAAGAGAAATTTATAAAGTACCAAATATTCTTTTTGTAATTTATTAATTTTGGTATTTTTCTTGCACAATATCTACAAAACATATCTTAACATTTTCTATTGTTCTTAATGTGCTTAAAGTCTTGAGATAAAAAAAAAATATTGTTTTTGCTGTTGATCAATATACTTTTGTTCATAGTTAAAAAATTGCCTATGGTTATTTTCTTTGTTTATCATTAATTTTGAACAAGATACCTCTTTGCTACTGAAATATACAATTTACATAATATATAAGTACTCCCTTTTTAATAGACTATAAAATCTACCAGTAATAAAATCATTTTATAACTATTGTAATGCAATTATATTAAGCTTGAAAAAATAAATGCTTCTTAAGAAATTTTATAATGCATGCTTTTTATTAGCATTTTTTCAATTCAATTACTGTTTTTAAATGAATTAAACAAAAATGTTAACACAAATTTACATATAAATTCTTTGCAATTTGAAGCTTTCAAAATATTATTTTAAATAATAAAATTCTGGTTGTAGGAACAAGAAAATAGCAAAATAATAAAGAAATAGAAAATTAAATTTTGAAATAATCGAAAATGTGTTTTTTCTATGAAAAAAAATTGTTTTGACTTTAAATGATAAGTTTATAAAATACTCTTTCATTAAATTTCTAATACCAGTGAACATTTTTAATGCTTATTTATCTTATTTTCTAATTCCTTTCTTTCTGTAATACACAGATGTGAGTTAGCAAATTATATTTAATTTACTATCTTCTAAAGAGAATCTGTTATTTATTTGATGGTGTATGTAAAGCAACATAATCTGAAAAGTTCCTATCTGTCATTAACTCCTGAAAAATAAACAAACTCATTATCTAAAAAGCAAATGTAAACTATTTTTATTCGACTGCTTTTAAAATTTTTGATAGTGTTGATATTTATTATATTATAATTATTGTTGCTTTCTCACACATTGCTGAGTTACCAGCTGACTGCATGTTGGAATTCATTTCACAAATTTGAGTCCCAATTCTGACTGTTATGATTTGTGTGCTCAATTCCCATATTAGGCATGGATGTTTGTAATGTTAACTATATTTAAAATATAATTTGAATATATTCTTGAATTTTAGAAAAAAAAAAAAGATTAATGTCTGAAAAAATTGTTTGTTTTAATGCAGGGGTGCACAACCTTTTCAGAATGAGGGGCCAAAATATGAAAAAAGATCAAGTCGAGGGCCAAAGCAGCATGTAAATGTTAAAACATGTTATAAACGTAAAAAAACTGTTTTTTTGTGGCAATACGCATGAATTACAATTATTAATTTACTTATTTTACTCTTGAAAACATTATACAATGAAGGAATAAAACACAAACATTATTGATATGCTTAAAATACTTTATTTCCAGAAAAAAAAACGTGAAATTGAATAACAGGAGAAAACTTTTTGGTAATTATACAAAGAACACAATATAAATTTTGAAAAAAAATTAGAAAAATTTAATGTAATGGCTATGACTGAATATTTGAAGTTATTGATATTATGTTGGGCTTAAGATTCATTGTGGCAATACGTAAAACAGAAGAAAGGTTCTCATCTGCTATTCTATTTCTTATTTTTGATCTGTTTAAATTCATTAAAGAAAAAGTGCTCGCAAATGTAAGTGCTGCCAAAAGAAGTTGCACATGCAGCTGTATTTTGAACTCCTATACGAACATTCATACTCTCAGGTAGCCATCAGGGAACAAACAGAAAATCCGCGTTATAAAAAAATGAACTTAAAGAACAGATGTAAAATATTTATTTTGATGTAGAATCGTTTTCCTATCAGATTTTTTCTTTTGTTTATTTGAAAGAGTCATTTCTTTTTAAATTAGTCTTATTTTATTAACATTCGCGGACCAACTTTAAAGGCAGCGAGCCAATTTTCACCCACGGGCCATAGGTTGTGCATCCCTGTTTTAATGGATTCATTTTTCTAAATAATTCTAGTCTTCAATACAAAATATGATTTATTATTATCTAACATTTTATATATATATATATATATATATATATATATATATATATATATATATATATATATATATATATATATATATATATATATATATATATATTAAAATACAGGAGATTTTACATAAATTTCAGACTAACCATAATTATTCTAGAGTTACAAGGGCCATGTATGTTTGATTAAAACAACATAAGTTGTTCAAAGGTGATTGTTATATCTCTTATTTTGTGCCAAAAATTCAAATTTTATTTATGTACGAATAATATTTTATTTTTCAAAATTAAAAATCATAGATGACATTCAATATGAAATTAATGTGTCTTTGGCATAATCAGTTTTGTTTCAAAATTGTTCCTTTTTTTTGCCTAAGTATTTTGTACATTATGTATGTATGATGGATGCATGCATGTATTGAAAGAATATTTAATAATTTTTTTAGTATATCGTTTAAAAGAGTAAATTGTTTTATTAAACAAAAAAGTTTTTTGAAGTGAGGTGCTTCATTACTTGTGTTGTCAAATTTTGTTGGTGTGAAATTTGAAGATCCATTTGCACCCATATTAGTTTATGTAAAAATTAATTTTTAATGTTCTCACTATAAATGTTCAAGAATATAAAAAAGTAATAAATAAATTAAACAAAACCATAAACCTTAATGGGCTTAAGGTGTAATATGAATTAGAAAAAATATAATTCTTATAATTTAAACTTTATTTTCCAGTTTTAAAAAATGCATTCATATTCTATTTGATTCATATTATTTTAATGATTTACATATTTTTTAAGCATACTAAATTAATAAAAATTATTAAAATGTACTCTTTTATCCAGAATGTCTAATATATTTTTTCCTCTTTTATTTTTATTTATTTAAACCTTGCTTTATACAATTTTATGTATTCTTGCCAGATTTTTATTTCTTACTCAAAATACAAACTTGCAAATTCTATTTTATGATCTCTTATTTGTATAAATTTATAATTATTATGGTTTAAAAAATATAAATTTGTACGCAAAGAGTGAATGAGGCAATCATGTAATTTATTGATTTATAAATATTTTATATCAAATTAAGTTCTAGATAAAAATTATTTCATTGTAAAATGAGATGTGTTTTGATATTGGAAAGGAAAAATTTAATATTCCATCATTATCATCAACTTTAAAATGAAACATCACTTTACAAAATTTTTACTATCTTATATGAAGCATTACTTCAATAGAAGTGGGGAAAGATAAGTAGGTTATGTACAAAAAATTCACTTAAAAAATAGGAACTCTCCTTTAATTTTGACATAATATATATTTTCAATTTCAATAATAAATAAGAGGACATTGATATACAAATGAAATTTAATTTTAATTGTATAATCACAAAAACAATATGAATAAATAAATGAATATATGCTCCAACATTATCCACTCCATTTGAGTGTATTGATTTCATTGCCACCTATATATGGTCTGTCAATGCTAAAGACAAGTTGCACCTAGACAGCCCAAAATTATACAAAAACTACCACGTATATAAATTAAAAAGTATAGAAAATATTGGAGAAATAAAGATCAGCATATAAATACCTTAAATGAAATCATCAAAGAAGAATTTAAATAGTATTGTCATAAATTCTAAACCAAGTAATATATATATATATATATATATATATATATATATATATATATATATATATATTAAAATGGAAAAATTGGTATTTTTCAATAAAAAAAGGTATTTTTTGTCACTTGCTTAAATTGTGTTTATTTGCACATTTTAAAAACTTTTTCCAAGGTAAGTAAAATTGTGATTTGTAAATATT
The DNA here is from genome assembly GCA_037975125.1 of Latrodectus hesperus. Lineage (NCBI taxonomy): Eukaryota > Metazoa > Arthropoda > Arachnida > Araneae > Theridiidae > Latrodectus > Latrodectus hesperus. The sequence goes on from JAJQOW010000014.1 coordinate 6,056,143, forward strand.
AAAAAAAATTTTGCATATTAAGTTTTATTTATTTAGGCTGTTGACTAAAAAATCATAAATTATCTATAACTCTTCAAAATAATCCAATGTATTGCTGGCATACATTTCAATACTTCAATTCTAGTAGTTTGTATTAGTATGTATTTGTTATATTTTATATTGAATTATTTCACACACTCAGATATTTGCTTAAAGATAAGAGAGAAAGAATGCATTAATTAAAAGTTGTAAATCAGGAAATTTGCAATTTTTAACCATGTTTTAATTATTGCATCATTAGTTATGTTAAATGAAAAAGAAAGTTAAAAGAAATGTAATTTTTAAAATTTCTAATGGTGAACTTACCTTTAAATATTTTATGCTTCACTTTAAATCCAACAATTTTGTTTTAATGTTTCCTTGAAAAATCTAGTTTTCAAAATTTTTTCTAAAAAAAGTTATTCTTAGAATATTACTATGCCTTTTTAATAATTGGCAATCTTTTGTGATCTTCAGGCATCAGTATTATCCTATATTTTTCTTTTTATTATCTGTTAAAGTAACTGATAATGTATGTTGCTTACTGCAAGCAATACATTTCAATCCTTCAATTCTAGTAGTTTGTATTAGTATGTATTTGCTATATATTTTATATTATTTCTCACGCACAGATATTTGCTTAAATATAACAGAGAAAGAATGCATTAATTTAAAATCTCATTTTAATTTTGCAAATTTTGAACTGGGAATTTCTAAAAGTTTATTAGAATTTATTACTTGTGAGTATTGTTAATGAAGTGGAATTTAAAGTTTTAATTTTCAAATCTGGATTGAGCATTCTCTTTTAGATATTTAATTCATATAAATGTAAAAGCAGTATAACTCTTAATTTTTGAAATTTTCAGGTGTATCTGCTATGTGAACTGTAAGTTATTTAAAAATAATTTTTATTATTAAGTTATTTTCCTCGTGTAATTATATTAGATAAATTATCTGATGATGCTTTGTCTTTTAACTTTTATATCCTATTTTTCATAGATTCCGTCCAAACTTACCTGTATCATATATTCAAAGTGCCTTAGCATTTTCTGATTCAGAGGAGTGTATGGCATTTTTAACAAAGGCGAACCTAGTTTTTGCAGACACTGGTGTTATCAACTGCAAGGAATCTGTGGGTCCATTGGCTAACTTCTAAGGCTGCAACTACTTAGTCTTAGAAACATCCAAATTTAAATCATCCCTGATGTGTTATAAGTGATTTCTGGTTAAATCTAATCAGGTTTATATCTTCCATTTTTGTTTTGTTTTTTAAGTTTAATAAGAAGGAGCATGTATTTGATGATTGATGCAATGCAAAATCAAACACGGAAAGGAACATTTTACAATTATCAAATCATTTGGAGATTTCAAGGACCTATTTTAATGTGGGTGGCATCATTTCACATAGTTTTTTTAGCTGTTGATTAGTGTTGGACTATTATTATGGTATTAGTGTTAAGAACTATTGTTCATATTTCTAGTTGTGTTTCTCCATATTTCGCTTATTTAGTTCATGTTTCTGAAATACAAAAAATTTGGAAATAATTAAAAATATTCCTGGAGTGTGCTCTTTTCTTATTTAGAATATTCCAATGAAACTATTTAGAAAAATGTGTTTTGTGTGTGTGCTTTAGAAGAGAACTTTTATTTTCCTGTGGAATTTCGTAAACAATCTGATTGTTCTAAAGTTTAAGTGATGTTTCAAGTGACTCTAAAGTATCATTAGAACGTAAAAATATTAGATTATAAATGTGAAATAATATGAAGTTGTAATCAATGGGTCATACTGAGCTACAGTTCCATGGAATACTAAGTAAATTCAGAAGAGTATGAAGCTTTAATTACATCGAGAAGAGTATTCAAGGAATCATTTGGAAGAAATATCAAGTTATTGCCTGAAGAAAAGCCTAGTTACAATTTCAAGGAATCCATATCTACAATGCGGATGCTTGCTAAATTATTGTTTAGAAGAATATCTAGCCACAATTTGGAAGAATGCCTAGCTGTCATTTCGAGGTGTGCTCCTGTGGATTTGGAGAAATTGCATTGTCATAAGTATGAAAATCTGAAGCTGATTTATATTACCATGGTGGAGTACAAGTTTCTGTATACAAGAAGTGAAGGAAAATCTATTTGTGTTTTCCAAATGGGCATTTTGCGATTTAAGAAATGAGAAACTTTTAAAAATGGGAGCATAAACCTGTTATAGTTTTAGCCACCATTAAATTTTCTTCACTAATAGCATAGCAGGGATGAATTCACTTAAGTAAAATAAGGGGATTCAAATACGTTTTTTCATTCTTTAACGGATTCTATTGTTTTTTTTTTTTTATTTATAATTTACCTTTCACTAGGTAGGTTGGAATTGGTGCATTTTTATACAAAAAAATGAGTAATATATTTTAACCCTTACTAAAATTATATGTAAAATAAATTGATTATTACATAGAAATTTAAGTTACATATCTATGTTTTAGTGCACAGCATTACCTATGACGTGCTATCTTCTAATCTTTGATATACATGCAAAATCACGACTTCTATTTCATTTTGTTAAAATTCGTTTATATATTTTTTTAAATCTTTCTAAACATAATTGCTTATTTCCTATTTTAATTTAGATAACAGAAAAAAGAAAATTTTTAATTTTACTAATTATACGATAATTGTGTATATAATTATATTTAAACTTATTTTGGAACATTATTTTCAAGAAATCTATATATTCTATATTTCAGTGTTGTGTATATATTTTGATTTAGAACATTCTTGTAAATAATTTTGTATATTAATTATTTTTCCTTTACAGCTTTTTCATTTTACCCTGTTTTTATTAAGAATTTCCAGAAATGAAAATCATTAGTTTCATAATTTATTATTTATTGATAAATATTACTAAATTATTTTCAGATGTCACAAATTCATTATTCATTCCATGTGTGAAAAATGTTTAAATAAAATGTACAAACTGATCATTGTTTTTCTTGAAATTAAGAAAAAATTACAAATTTTAAATTTTTTGTCTGATTACTTAAATTATGGGAAGGATTTTTTTCTGAAGCAAAAGTCTTTTAACTCTCCCAATTGATTAAAGATGAGGATTTAAATTAAGGGAGAAAATGATATTAAAGTCTCCCTACTCCAAACAAATTAATGTATACTTACTGTAATCTTAATGGATTAATTGTAACTTAAAACAAGAATTATATAAAAATCTTTGTTACATTTTAACTTGAAAAAAAATAAGTACTCTTTTATATTGCTGGCTTAACTCATGTGTGAGTTACTTTATTATTATATGACTGGGTTTTTATACTCATGAATAGTTCTAATAAAGATTACTTTTAATATGCCTTAAATCAATACATAAAAAGTAAAACTGAAATTAAATTTAATTAATAAAAAACAAATATTTCCTCCTTATTACTTTAACTCCATATACATTTTTACTATTATAAAAAAATAAATAATTCACAGAATAAGTAAGATAATCACAATTATCAGTTTAAGGAATCAATTTTTCAGTATCGTATTCCTTTCAGGTGTCTTTCTCTTAGATCATTTCTTTTATGAACGAATTTTTGCATTTTTCTCTATGATGCAATTTTATCTTTTTAACAGTTATTTTAATTCTGTGTGCAATCAAAAATACTAAATGTTTTGTATTCTATCTAATGTCACTCAATGTATTTGCATTTAAACTTAAAAGTTTAGATTCTAAATTACAGTCTGCATTCAATATTTATAATCTTTACTTGTTGAGGTGTCTCATCTTAAATATATAGTCTCATGAAAGCAAATTGCTTTAGTGGACTTGCTTTTAATTATATTAGATTTTGGAATGCTTTTTAATTTTTAGAAGTTTTCTATTTTCTAAAAATATTGACTCGTGAATTTCAGCAAAACAGTCTTTATGTAAACTACTCTTTTGGCGAAATTGAAATAGTAGATTAAAGCTGGGAAAATTATTTATTTTTTGAATTACACTTGAGAAAAACTTCCAAAAACAAAAAAATTACTTTTGTAGGCAATTTTTTTTGAATTTATTTTGCAAACTTAAGTTATTGAGAAAGATTCATGGCTTATTTTTATAGTAGTCTGAATTGATCATCCAATATTTCCTTTGCAATGGAGTAACAAATGTTTTTTTCTGTGGGACATTTTTTTTAAGTTCCTACCGTTAATTATGAAAATTTTTTCCAGTATTCTATCTGTTGGAAAATAGGATATGTACAAAATTATATCTTTTATATGTCTAAAAATATCACTTCAATTTTCATAAAATAGTTTAAAAGTAAACAATCATTGTTAAACAAAAAATTATCCTTAGGCAATAAAAACATTCATTATCTTATGAAAAACTAACACTATAAATATTTCAGTAATTAGATTTTTAATGAAATATGATCGCAGTTATCAAAATACTCATATACATGTACATTATCAAAATACTCATATAATAATCTCAAAATAAAAATTTGGATATAATCGATAAGCGCTTGCAATAATACTCTAGTGATTTTCTAAGAACAATCTATTCAAACATTTCTGCAGAAAACTCAAAAAATGGTTAATTATTAAGGTCCATAATGAATAAACATATTGAAATTATCGTCTTTATTTTCTATTTCAAATCATTTATGTGTTCAGTAATATCAAAAAACAATTAAAGGTGTGAACATAATTATTTTATGATGTAATCAATAATATAAGGAATTTGTTAAATTTACCTATCAAAATTCGCAAAATGTGATGGGTATATGCAAGGTCCGGCTATTAAATTCCAAGACTCGTGGCATAGCTCAGAAGAGAAAAAAGTTAAACACATAACCATTTAATATGATTCGAAATAAAAACCATCAGCCGTAATGCACATCTATGCTTGGCTGTACAAATTTCGGAAAGAAGTTTTAAAGTTGCTCTTTTGGAATCCTTTTTAATAGTGACGTTAAAGTTTTCTTGATTGTTTCGACATCCTGAAATTTTATTCCTTTTAGTGAAATATTCAGCTTAGGAAACGGAAAGGTCTTCGAGTTCTAGGTCTGGAGAGTATGGTGGATATTATATCTCAGCGATGCACCATGCTGGGCTAAGAATTGCCTCACAGGCAACGCAATGAGTGGACGGACTTTGACATGTCGCAGCAGCCAGCTCCCATTTTGTTGAAAATGAGACCTCACTCTACGAATTCGTTTTCGAAGTCGGTCAAGAACTTCTGTATAGAACTGTCCATTGATAGTCGTGTTAGGAGGAAGAAATCCATTATGAATGAGTCCGTCACAATCGAAGAAAGCGATTAACATAACATTGATTTTAGCCTTATGGTGTAAGTTAGTTGATGTTTAAATTTTTCAGGAGGCATTTTTTAAAATAACATTTATTGCAGACAATGCTACTTACATAGAAACAAAGCAATTTAGAAGGACTGAAGCAGCGTGTCCTATTAGCATGAGATTTTGAGAGCAAGTGTTCGATTCAGATCTCACTGAGAGAATGTTTAAACCGCGCCTACAAAGTGTGCTGATTGGTTGGGTACATTTCATGAAGTTAATACGATTGGCACAGAAATTTGTTTGACAAGTTTTTAGTTTCACTTCGCGAATTCAAGTGTTTTGTAAAAGGTCGAGAGTTTCTCAGAAAAGGTGTAATAAGTCACCTCAATTTCTTAGAGAAGTGATGAGTTACCACATACTTTTCAAATTGAAATTTTTTCTGCCTTGGTTAACTTGGAAATCGCCATTCCGAGCTTGGACGCTTGGTTTCAAAGTCGTATTGATAACACCAACACTCGTCATCCGTGACTCCACAGAGTCATCATCAGCGTTGTCAATAAGTTCGCCACATGCTTCTAGTCTCGATTGCTTTTGTTCGCGCCTTAAATGGCGAGGAACGAATCTGGAACAAATTTTGGGTTTGCCAAGGTCGTGCTTCAATTACTTCCTGTGTACGCACGGATTTCTGACGACTTGTGTGTGAATCATCTCCGAGATTTTGCGTATGTCCCAAAAGCGCTTAAACCATTCAAAGGTTCTTGAGTGAGATAATGCTTCCTCGCTGTGTAAACTTGCTTAACATTTCGTAGGTTTCTACAGCTGTCTTGCCCATTTTGAAGCAAAATTTAAATGTTATTTCTTCGCTCCATTTTCACTTCGCAACAGGAATTTAAGAGCTACATCTTAATGCGCCTTTCCATGAGAATCGCATATTTCAGAAATGCGCCGATGATTGCATTGCGCATGCGCAAATAAACTCTCTTTAATATGCAATTATTAGTGCCATCTTCCGGCTTTTCGTCCTTTTACAGTTACGCACTCCTGGAAGTTAATAGCCGGAATAGAGAAAAATAAATTCTTGGTGAATTTCTTTTTCACTCGTGTAGAAATTTACTCTTCCGTGCAAAAAGGTGCGCAGACGTTTTACACATTTATCGGGGATTGAAAAAGAATATATTATTTAGTCAAAAGAAGGTGTTTAGTCTAATTACTGTATTGTTTGACATTGGTAAACAGAAGTACTAAACGATGTTCTCAGGAATAGGTCAACTGTGATCAGTCAGTATCAGGAAAGGAGTGGTACACCAAGTGAGGGCAGAGCAATTGTCAAAGTTGCCTTTATATTCCGAGATTTCTCCTTATCGGTCAGGCATGCAACTATTACTTTAGCAACCACAAGGACTATAATTAGAAAGAAAGTGACCTCTTTGCATACTTTTCGTCGACTACCATTGACCTCGGCTCATCGACGAAGTCGTTTGCAATGATGTCAAGCAGGATCGAACTTAACTATCGCTGATTATATTAGAATAGCCTTCAATGATGAATGCCGCTTCAAATTGAGCCCCGATGACCAGCTATAAATGTCTACAATGGTAGAATATTCTGACTCGCATACCAAACAGAGGTGATCTGGAGAGTCATTTCATTCCATAGCTCTGAACGATAACCAAAGGGTTATCGTTCAGAGCATTCTTATTGAACAGCGGTACATCAAAGTAATTCTGCAATTCCTTTTGTTACCTTTCATATCGTATGCGTCAGGATTAATTTTTGAGCAAGATAATGTCCCTCCGCGCACGGAGTGAGTTCCCACTAAATGTCTCCAATACTTCCTGGGCCAGTAAGATCCCCGAATCTTTTTCACATTGAAAACGTCTAGAGCATTAAGGGTAAAAGCCTCCGGCTAACTCGCGGTTTCAAAAACATAACTCTTCAAATGAACAGAATTCAAATTAGTATTCCGTAATAGGACATTTCAATATTTATCGATTAATGCCAAGATGAATGAAAGCTTACATAGGTATCAGTGATATATATTGTGAAACATTTTCTCACATGAATAAATCATCCGGTTTTTCTGAAATTGTAATTGTTGTTTGTTTATTTTTTTAACATGTTTATCATGTATATCGATTATCAACTTGTTCAAACAACTCGTCTCTAAATCCCCGTTTTTTGTTGATTTTCCTAAAGCGTATATTATTGTGAAGCGTAGTGATAATGCTTCGAGTTATCAAAGCGCATGTTCGGGGTTCGATCCTCGGGCTGGACAAGTCATTTATTCCTTCAGTAAGTCGATAAAACTAAGAATCGATCATGCTTAGGAGCTGAACACTGCTGGTTTCATGTTAGGCTGATCATCTAACCGAGATATGTTTCTCACCTTACGGCCCTCTGTCACGAAAAAAAAAAAATGGGCACTGTAGACCTTGGCTCCCATATGGGCTATCATCCACTAAGTTTAATGTATTATTATTCTTACTTTTTCTTGCCTTATCCGACCGAAGAAGGAATGGTTAGTGTTCTTAACATCGAAATAGTAGGTCCCTGGTTCGGGCATGGATGTTCCTTTCTCTATGTGTGTTTCTTTCACTTTCGGGGCAAAGATTCATACCCACTGCGTGTTCAACTGTAAAAAATTGCCATCACCTTCGTTACTTCTAGCGCTGAATCTGATTAAATTCTAAAAGCAGCCAGGCATAAGAAGAAAACCTTTTCTTGCCATATTTCTATGATCATTTTTTATCTATCAACAACAGTTAATTCAAAATCTCATAAAAATTGTCTCATTTACAATAACTGCAATGCATTCATGTAATAAATTACATAATCAATAATTATCATAATGACGGAAATGCAATTTTTAAATGTATTCATAAATTACCAAAACTTATTTTGCTCTGAAAGTGCGTTGCATTACATTTATTCAGAAAGGTTGTTTTAACTTTGTGAAGGCCTAGTGAAATTTTAAAATTAAACAAAAATTATGTTAAGACTGACCTTTTATACTTTTTAGAAAAGAATGTGAAGATGTTTTTCGTTTACCCACTTTGCATAAATAAAAATTTAGAAGTAGAAGTAAAAAAATATTATCAAACAGAGTGACTTATATATCTCCTCGAGGTTTATTAGATTTTGAAAAAATCAAATGAATTGTAATTTAAATTTTTAAGGTGCAAAATTCGAATGGACAAAGAAATTTCAACGAAATTCTTTTTGATTCGTTTCAGAATGTAGAAACCTTCTTACAGAACTGGCAACTAGAAACAAGGTGTTCCTTGTATGGGTGCCAGGGCACGAAGGTAATGAAAGCGCTGATGAACTTGCTAAACAAGGATCGTCTTTTGTTCCCATTGGTGCAGAATCTTTTTGTGGGATCAGTTTGAAGACCGCAAAAACCAATGTTCTTAGATGGGAAAAAAGGAAGATGTATGAAGCTTGGCTCAACACTCTTGGTCAAACCCACGCTAAAAGTATGATCTGTGGATCATCAGCGAGGATTGCCTCTGAAATTCTTAGATGCTGTAGGCAGAAGATACGTTTAATTGTAGGCTACATAACTAGGCATTACTATTTCAGAAAACACCTCCATAAAATAAGACTGTTTCAGCAAGACCCTATCTGCAGGAAATGTCATACGCAAGAGGAAACGGCCAAGCATATCATTTACGAATGCGAGGCTCTTGCCCTCCCTAGATTAACTTCTTTAGGCATCATCCATACTAGAGAGTTACACCTAGACTCCATTAAAGGATTACTCGGACTTTATTAATAAAGTGGGTGACCCGAGCAACTTAACTAGGAAACATTGAGTTTGGAGTTAATAGTACAAAATGCTGATAAAAGCAGAGGTGCTCTAGTGACATACAAACCCAACTCTAAGAAGAAGAAGATATTATATATATATATATATATATTTGCATGAATGATTATGAACGAAAATCTGCATGTAGTTTGATATGAACTAACATTCAGAAATCGTATAAGAAGTACCTTTTAAAAGCATATCGAAATTTATTTAAATGAATTATGTTTAGGTATATTAAATTTTCGTTTAGTTTATAAACTTAGAATAAAATCTTTACACTTTCACAAATGTTTACTTTATGAATTTGTTGAAATCCGTATGAGTTGTAATCAACGATCCCAAGTGGGCTTGTTTAAACTCCCAAATTTTGTGAACGACTTTTAAGTGTATGAAATTCATATTATATAATGTTTATAAATTTGTTTGCAAGTTATGGCTAGAAGACAATGTCATTATAGTGGTGGTGGGACTAACTAGACCAGATCCTGGAACCAGGGGGTACACGTAACTTCCTGGGGCTTGAGCAGCCACCAGGCGCGTCGGCAGGCGGTGGATAGCCGAATGTCCTGTAGGAATGACAAGATAGCCTTGAATATAGAATCAGAGGCCGTGAACCAGCTCCCGTAAACCCTGGTGTTATGCGACCCGTGCCTAGGAGTATTTGGCACTGCGGTAATGGTGTCTTAACGGAGTCTCTAGTTGCCTGGCGAACTTCTAGAATAATTTGCCTTGCCCAGTAACTCAGGCAATGCTGGGTGGACTTATATTACCTGAGCTTTTTAATTGTTATCTTGTGGCTAAAAAGACACAATAAATAACAAACCTTTCTGCATTTGCAGGTGAAGCCTCTGAAGTAGACCTTGCTGAAAAAGACAAGGGAACTCAGAGGCAATCTAGTAAAGGGGCAGCAATGAATCCTTCACTTGAGGTAGATATGACCTCCAAACCATCTTCTTCTGGTGAAAGTCAGGAAGCTATCCCTAGCATGACTGACTTTCTGACCAGATGAGGCTGTTTCAGCAAGACTCTATCTGCTGGAAATGTCATACGCAAGAGGAAACGGCAGAGCATATCATTTACGAATGCGAGGCTCTTGCCCCCTCCCTAGATTAACTTCTTTAGGCATCATCCATACTAGAGAGTTACACCTAGGCTCCATTAAAGGGTTATCGGACTTTATGAATAAAGTGGGTAACCCGAGCAACTGGAACTAGTAAACATTGGGTTTGGAGTTATTTGTACAAAATGCTGATAAACGCAGAGGTGCCCAATGACATACAAACCCAACTCTAAGAAAAAGGAGAAGAACCTGCTACGATACCAGGTTTACCAGGATACTAGGCTTAACTCACGGCGAGGTAAGTACTTCCAAATGTTGAAATAGTGCGCATAGGCAATCACTTTAAATTTGGAAATTTATCATCGAGGCTATGTTTTTGATAATATTCAATCTTATTCCCTCCGCACAGGCTTTTTATATCTATGCTTGATTGTAATTCTGTTAGCTCCATTTGTAAATTTTAAAGCGCTTATTACTTTGCTACATTAAATGGAGCTAAAAATGTTGTGAATATTTCCTCAAACTTTTGTATGAAGGAGGAACTGAATTTTCCATAGATATTTGAAGAGGTTCTAATTGTCATTTTTATAGTCATTTAACAATGGAAAAGGAATCAATTTTTTATATCTCAGTTGATTTTCATAAAGCTAAAGCTTTTGCTACAAAGGCTTTTATATCTTGATAACAATCGGTAATCAATTTATGTTCACCTTTCAACTTCTGGTTTTGTTCATTCATTTTCAATGTTATGTTTGTTTTAAATTGTAAACCTAGAAGCCATTGATCATCCGAAAATTATCTTATATAATGGCCATTATTGTTCATGAAAGTTTCAATTTCTTCCCTTAATTTCCAAAATAGCAATGAGCAGTTTCGAAGATTTAACCATCATTTTTTGACGTAATAAATGAGATCGTCGTATTCAGATTCTAGTTCCCTAAGATAGACTTAAAATTGACGATGCTGCAATGGCTTGTTTATAATTGAATCAATGATCTTGACAACTTTCACCACATGAGACATATTTAACGCTTGTGGAGATAGATTTTTGTCTAGTAAAAAACAATGAAAAATGAACATTTCAAAATCGTTTGAACTGTTTTCAAAAGATTTTATGTAATTAAAAATTAATGTAACAGCACCAACATTTTTTCCCACCATTGGATGGGTTCCACCTGTTGTTATGTCTACAAGATTTTTCAAATTCAAATTACAATTTTGCGTGCAATTTATGACAACATGCTTAATATCTCTTCCGATGGTCGTACTTTTCAATTCACAAGTTCAATAAGTTCTTCAGTTATATTCATTTGACTATCATCACTTCTAATAAAAACAGCAAGCTCAGTAGTTTCATTTATATTTGACATTTCATCCAAAGCCAATGAGAAATATATGAATTTTGTTGTAATTGCATTAAACAATGCAGAAATCTCAATGAAAATGTTCTCTATTCTTCTTTCATTAGTTTGATGTGACAGACTAATAATTTCTATTTGAAACCTTGAAAAAGACAATAAAATTTAAAGTATAATCATATGGTTGTATTTTTCTCTTTATTTTTACAATAAAAATAATTTTATATCTCTAAATATCTACGACAAGTTGCGTGAATGGTTTCATTTTATGAAAGTTTACAAATAAAAAATCCTATTATTTGTTTTATGTCTACTCTCTTACACAAACTCAATTTCCCATATTGAAATAATAAAACATTTTTTGTTTACCTTTAATGATATCTCAATCGACAGTAAAAAATAAATTAATGGTTTTGAGTTACATTTAGGAATAATATTAATATCAAATTAACTGCTTCAATACATTATTATATGTGAATGATCTTTTTTCCAAGAAAATAGCTTGTATGTTAAATGAAATTTATTAATGAGTTTTGAGAAAAATTTCTGTACTGGATTTAATAAACGTACTGAATATAACAGGAAAATAATTTTTAAAATTTTGGCACAGGTGCCGTATAATCCATGCGCCAAATTCTGAGATTGGAGATTTTTTAGCGTATATTCATTTGTATCTGGTAACCTGATTATTATTGCGTCATACAGATGAAAACCAATAAGAATTAAGGTGAACATTTAATTTTAACAACCCTAGTGTTAACGTCATCGCAACGAAATTTAGAACATTTTGTTCGGTTTTAGCATTTTACTAGAAGTTTTTGCTAGTTAACTTCGTAAGATTTTTTTAGTGTGTTTTACAATTTGCTTGACATTTTGGATATTTAAATTCCAGGTTGTATTGGTCTTTTTCATTACTTTAAAAATTTAAATTGAATTTAAAGTTACTGTTTAAATTGTTTCGACACATTCTTTCTTTAATTTATGTATGGCATTCTTATAATTTATATCATTAAAATACTATATAATTTGCATATACATTTTTAAAATTATTGTTTCTGTAGTTAATTTTTTAAAGATATTCTATTTAACAGTTTAATTTGTACTTAATAATTTATATTTATTCTTTTCCGAATGTTGCTTTATTTTTCATTATCCATGTTCGGATTCTTTTGGAATTTTCGTTAGAATTCGTATTCTGATTTTCTTAAAACTGATATTTACTTTTCCGAAGTTCCCATATTTTCCTTATTCGCATTCATTTCCGAAGTAATTTCGGAAATGAATACGAATAAGGAAAATATTTGTGTTTTCTAATGTCTTACTTTCTGTTCTAATGTTTCATTATTTTTTAAATCTTATTTTATTTCAATAATATATATTCACGCTCTTTATTAATCAGGTTTAAATTTAATATTTAGATATGTAAAGTTTTTCAAAAACGATTTTATTACGTCACAATTACAACATATTCGCGCGGCATTACATCACAATGACGTCATCTTGGCAACATTTCGTCGTCGCCAAAAAAACTCAAAATTTATAACCATGGATTATACGGCACCTGTGCCAAAATTTTATATAATTCATAATTAAGAAATTTCTATAACTCAAACAAGAGATTGAACTTAGGAAAGTGTTTTAAATAACATTTTAATATATAAATATCGTTAAGTTTAGTATCATAATTAAAAAAAATGCGTTGAATACTAGTGGTAAGAAAAAATCATATACAACTACATTGAATGGAGTATAACATGGGAATAAATAGGTGAAAACATATTATTTTCAATGAATCACTTATTTTCATTAATCAATCAACTTTTTTCAAAGAGTCAGTATTTTTTCTGAAAAATGATGCGCTTTTAAACATTCGAGTAACGGAATCTTCACTAACATTTTTTGCAATCGCATTCCAAGTTTGTCTAGGATTATTTGTTATTTTGTCTGTTTTTTCAATAGGTTTAAGAGTAGCACCTTTCACCAAATTTTCGAAATCTTCATATGTTATTCCACGTTGACTGATGGCTCTAATTTTCGCTGCATTCTTTAGATGATAAACCTCATCTGCTTCGATTGCGTCATCTACCTGCTTCATAAGAACACTGAAATCAATACCATCTTTTTCAGTTGACACCATTTTTTGTTTAAAATGTTTGGAAAAACGTGAGCGACTTACAGTAAATACTTCTAAGCAAGTGTATACAAACCAATCTAACGTGTTGCTAGGCAACTAAATTTTAACAAAATTACAGTTAACTATCATTTCCAAAAAATATTAAAAACTTTAAAAAAAGAAGTCGAATAAATATTCATCAGATGAATAAATATTCATCACTTATAGTAATAAAATCTAATTAATTTTTTATTACAAAAAATATTCAATGTTAAATATTTCTTTAATTGTATGGTACAATATATATACTGAGGTACAAGCTGCTGTCTGTTATCTAACTATGAAACAAAAACTTTATCTGCTCATGCTGATTTTACTGCACCTATCCGCCGCTTTTCTAGGTGAATTAATAAAAGAAGTTTGAAAAAATGTCAAATCTTCTTGGAAAAGTAGCTTTGATTACAGGTAGATTTTTTGCAACTAAAGAAATTGTCATTGTCGCCTTAATTGCGTCTTAATTAGTGTTTATTTCCAATAGTAAATATATTCATGGCAGTATCTATCTAACAGGTGCCTCTTCAGGAATCGGTGCTGGCACTGCAATTCATTTTGCTGCCTTAGGCTGCAAACTAAGTTTGACTGGCAGGAATGCACAAAATCTGCAGAGTGTTATTGATCGTTGTAAAGCAAATGGATTGAAAGATACTGAAGTAATTTTTTTCTAAATGATTTAATAAATCAATGGTTAAATGAAGAAGATATGCCGTTCATTTTTTTCGCTGTTATGTGATTTTGCTAATTAAAATTACACTATAGAAAATTTTTTAGCGTTGTGTATTCAGTTAATTATAAAAGTATTAATTTTATTGTAGGACAATTTAAAACCTGCATTTTATTGGTAGCAATAAACATCCATAAAAGCTATGGAAGTGTAATAAAAGAAGATATATTACGAGTGTTAAAATAGTAAAAATACTATGTAGATTTTATACATACTTGTTTTGTATCCATAAAAAAAAAAAAAAAAACCCTATGGGCATTCTAACTGCAATGAAGCTTTTATTTCATTCACTTAAAATCTGATTTCCAATTCTAAAAAGTCAAAGTCAATTTGATTTTAATCATTAACATTCTCTAATAAGTTTTATTTTCTTAAAATTATAATTTACTCAAGTGGATTTCACAAAATTTTGTATAAATACTTGATATGCTGTCAGATATACCATTTTCTGAATATGAGTAAATATATAAAAATAAGCAATTTTGAATTTTAATATAGAATTTTGTTGATTTAATAGTATCTAAATGCAATCATTAGTTTATTTTGAAATATCTCTTGGTGTAGTTGTGAAGTACAATGCTAAGGAAATAATTATTTTGAAAGAATCAAAAGAAATGAAATATCAAGTAACATCCTTTGACATTCTAGCACACAATGTTTGAGAAAATCATGTATTAATGAAATATATACATACATACATATTTATGTGTGTGTGTTAAAATTATCTTAATAGAATTTATGCCTGATAAAAATTAAACTTAACAAAGGTGGACATAATATGAAATGCATTTTAAGTTATTTTGACTAGTAATTATAATTGAGTGAATAATGATACACAGAATGGATTTTTGTGTGCATTCTTATTCACTTTATTGACTTGTAAATTTTATCTATCTATTATAATTTTATTTTTGATTATGAAGCAGATTAATGAATAATATGTGATCATGGGAAATATTTTATGCTTATAGTAATTTTGTATGTTAGTGAATCTTGAAGAGTTAAATTTTGTTATTTTTTCTCTCCTTTAACTTACCAATATATTATAACCTTGATAACTGTGTGAAATTTAGGTCATTCTTTATATTATAGTATAACTTAATTTCCTCTTTGGCGTCTTACATTCTTTGACCAATTTTTTTATTATTGTTTTTCTCGCTGATAAATGAAATCCTTTTTGTATTTCCCTCATCAAGGAACACATTAATCATTACAAAGTAAAATAATTTGTGTACTATTGAAAATTACTATGATTCTTAGAGGAGAGCATACTTGAAAGACATTAAAATCTAATAACTAATAAAAAATTTAGATATTTTATGTATTAGTTAATTTCTTTATTTAAATGAAAAATGCATTGATGTTTAATTTTAACATTATAAAAATGTATGCAAATTGTACATGATATATATATTCAAAAAATAAAAATTGTTCAATTAAAAATTTATTACATTATATTTTTTGCTTTAGATTCTTACAGTAATTGGAGATGTTTCAAATGATGAAGACCTTAAAAGAATTGTGGCTTCTACTGTTGATTACTTTGGAAAAATAGATATATTGGTATATATTTAAGAAAATTTAATATTTATAATTTTGAATTCAAATTTTGTCAGAATAGGTTTTATACTTTAAAAATAATTTTAAAATTTCTTTATGTATCACAGTATTGAATAATTGTTTAATTAATATTATAAATCATTAATTAACTAATAAGACTAGATGAAAGTAGACTAAGTGAGGCTAAATGGGCTCATTGTTAAGGTATATAATTAAACACACTTTTTTACAAGAAAAAAGCTTCAGTACAATATTGTATAAAATATTAGGAATGAAAATTAATTTTAGTATATGATATGATAATTCAAAGATAATTTGAGATGAATACATGACATGGAAATTAGAAATACTTTATTTTGAAAAATATTCTGAGTAATATATCTTCTGAAAGAATTAATGGAATTAAATAATTTTAATATTAAATAATATACTTGAAACTTGTGTTTATTTGAACTTAACTAAAGAAATACTCGTGTTTAATTTGAATTCAGCTTACAACTGGGCATTTGTTACATCATTTATGACCAATTATAGTTGTGCAGTTTTAAAGCTACTGGTAAATTCCAGAAGCTGGTAAGTGTTTCTTACAATCTCCAAATTTTGCACCAAGTACTGTACAGTAAATTTACCAATCTAAATTACATCACTTTGCACAATATTCAGTTTTCAAAATCCCAATTGTTCTCAATCTTGAACTTTAAATATTGCTATCTTGTACTATTTTTGATTTCGAAAATAGAAGTTTTGGGTATTTCATTATACATATTTACTACAGAAATATTACTAGTTTTGGGTATTTCATTATATATATTTACTAGAAACTTAATTTCACATATTTTACTAAAGTTATGCATCACAGAAAAAAAATTAAAAATTAATAATACTACTATTTGTACTCTGTCAATGAAACATACATTATAAGTTTTTTTAATTATTTTCTCTTAATTGATCAGAAAAATGCAAATATTTTAAAATGTACCCATATATAACCAAATAGCTATTAACTACTGAGCTATAAATCTAAATCAATAGCATAAATAACATACATTTTTATGAAAACTCTGGTTTCCAATTAATCTGGCATTGGTGCTCACCTTAAAAGACATCCATTGCAAGGCAATCTAAGATGGGAGAAGAACTGAGGAACAAAGTTGAAGGAATAATATAAATAAAGAATATTTTTATGAGAGTTCAAGTTTTTAATTAATTGGGCTGTGATGTGCCCACCTTATAAAAGCATCCGTCATAACACAAACTAGAAGGGGCAAACATATGGGTTATGAAACTAAATTAATAGCATGAATAAAATAATCATTTTTATGAAAACTAGCTATTACCTCACACATCATTCTAGTTTTGATTAATCAACTAATACTGTTTAACAGGAAATCTATGTATTGCAAATATTTCTACACTATACTTAATAAATTACATTATTTAATGTATAAAATAGCAAATTAAATAGAATAATACATAAATTAAAAATACTCACCTTATCAACTTCCCTCACTCTCCAAATTAAAATATCTCATTCAAAAATAACTTTAAAAAATATAAATAATTTTGTAAATGACTTCCAAAAATATAAATTATTCAATTTATTACCATCCATTCAATAGCTACACACAAATATGAAAATTTGAATTTTATTCACTTTGAAAGTAAAATTGTTCTTCTGTGTTAATTTCAAACACACAAATGTTTCAAGCATAGTTGTAAATAAATAGGGATACATAGCAAGAGCTTCAAATGTTACTTAAACTCCAAACAGATGTTGCACATGCTCACATATTGTCATGTCATAAAACTACAAGAATCCATTTTGGTGCAGTAATCTATGGTTTGGAGCATTTGAACCAATACTGTCTCCTAGAACTTAGCCGAGCCACTTCTCAGTCATTTACACTTGTAGTAGAGGCATGCAGAACAAAATTAGAGGGAAAAAGAGACTATCAAAGACAAAACAAGATTAAATCTAAATTCTTCTAACCATAGCTTTTGGATTTGGAGATTAAAAATCCTTTTGAGTTTTATACTATTTTTACATCATGACAGTACATCACATAAAATTGAGACAAAAAAGAAACTGCAGAATCACAATCCCAGAAACATTTTTTTGCTTAAATATTGTCTATTGGCAAATTTAGCATTAAAATTTTGCTTATTTAATGCTAAATTTGCTTTAGACTTTCAAAGAAGACAATACACATATATTAAAATCGTCAAAAGCATTTTTAAAGTGTAGTGAAATTCTTAAAGTGGCATTCCTGCATACATCAACTATTATATTTCTTTGTCTAGTTATATGTTATTTTAATTAAAAAGATATTTTTTAACTGGACACTGAATTTAAAATTATTGAAATTAATATAATCCCAAATAAAAATTTACTCTTAATTTTTTTATTTTATGAATAACTGGTGTTTATTTTCTTAATTGGTAGCAATATATATTTTTAGGTCAATAGTGCGGGAATTCTATCTCCTGGTACTGTAGAAGCCACTCAATTGGATAAATTTGATGAAACTATGAGAATAAATGTGCGGTCTGTTTTCTATTTAACTCAATTAGCTATACCTCATTTACGAAAAACTAAAGGTTTGTAAAGATTTGCAATTTTTATTCTCTAAATTTTAGACTAGGCATTGATTTATTAACCCTGTAATTGTCAAGTTATTTTGATGATTTGGGTACACAAATTGTCACTTTGAACAAAAGAACTTCTAACATCTAACCTTTGTAATCTTCAGTACTAAGTGCTGCCATCTATTGAATTGAGCGCACATTAGCTTTTCCTGAGATACATTTGGGTTTGACAAAGAGATGAAGCCGAAATAAATGTTTCCCGATATATATTTGGGTATAACAATACGATGCACTAAAAAAAAATTACCATGAGTAATACTCGGGCGAGACATTTTCAAACACTAGAGCTGTGCCCGAGATTATCTCGTGCATGACAGTTAAAAGAGCAACAAAATGCTAGGAACTAGTATATTGATAAATGTGCCAATTTTTGATTAATGGAATGCATTATTATGATTTTATGATGCTTTGCATTGCTTAGTTTCTTTTATCTATGGTTGAAATTAAAGTTTTTGAATTTATGTTTTGTTTAGAAAGCGTATCAAACCGAAATTTAAGAATTGGAAGTTATATTTTATTTTAAAAGTGTATCAAATTGAAATTTAAATGTTTGAAGTTTTATTTTATTTTATAAGTGTATTAAATTGAAAATTTTTTGTATAAAATGTATAGAAAGTGAAAGGTATATATAGTAATAAATTGAATTTGTATTTTTGAATTCTACTAGTGATAATTAAGTTAATGCTTTTATTTTATGTGTTATTGATTAAAATTGCCTTTTTATGTAAAAATTTATTAAGCATTGTGTAAAAATAATTGACATATATGTATTTAGGTTTACCCTGAATTGTAATGCTTGTTAATTAGAAACTGAAGTTTTCTTAAAAAATGTAATTTATGTTATTGCTTAGATTTATTTATCATAAATCTACAAATATATGGTATAATATGTAAATTAACATGCCGGTGCATTTTTAGTATCTATAAAGTCTTCAATTTAATTTTTGATGACCACTGTAAATAAATTCTTAGTTTCAATGATTACTAGATCTATTTAAATAATTGAAAATAATTCCAGCTTTTTTGTTTATTAAAAAGTTGTTGAAAATAATTAAATATCGTCAAATAGTTTTGGACACATGAAATCGATTTCATGTGAAGATCTGACATCATCATTATATTTGATTGAAACAAAAAAATTGTTGAAGTGCATTTTGTTCCAATATGTGAGTCTTCTCATGAACAACAAAACTGATTTTATTTCACATTGACAATAGAACTAGAAAAAACAAAAGAAAAACAACCACATTATGGATAAATTTAATTAAGAAGGATGATTTAAATCTTTTTAAATTTTTATTTATTTTGTTACTATACACATCAAGTCATTTCTTTTAAGTAATGCATATAATCAAAAAATTGTCTTTATATAACAAAAAAACCTGTTATTAAAACATTGTAAGTAAACATTTTAAGAATAAATTTAATTTAAATAATACAATAATTAAAAATAAATTTTTAGCCAGGGAAAAGGAGTAAATTTTAAGAATTGTCTTTGATTTATTTTAGTATATCCATTTTAAATAAGATTTGATGAAATTGTATACAAATATAAAAAAAGGAAAAATGAAAGAAGTAATATATCGATTATGAGGAGTTTTAAAAAATTCATTAGGATACTTTCCATTTAAATGTCTTCACTATGCTTATTTTCTGTTCATAAATAATTGTAAAGTTATCACATCTTATATTGTCACAACTACTCACAGATAATAACAAGTTCAATTAGAGTATTCTGATGTTTAACTGCTTTTCAAATATCAATATTCTTAATATTAAAGTGTGCCTTTCTGTAATAATGTCATTGGGGTATAATAATTTGTTCTAATTCTTAAAAATAACATAATTTTTAAAATTAGGTTAAAAAATATTGTACAGATAACTTCTTTGTACATTTTTTAAAATTTATAAGTGTATATCCTTGCTTGATTGTCTTTTTACATCTCTTTAAGGAAATATTGTCAATGTATCTAGTATAACAGGAATCCGATCAGTAAGTACTGTTAATCCATTTATTAGTTTTTAAATTTTGTCTTATTTAAAGTTTTCTGTTACTTGATAATTATTTTTTAAAATATAAGTTAAGATGACTTGCAAAATGCTTTCAAATCAGCATATTTTTCTTAAAATGATTCTAAAATAGTCAATTATAAAAATATTTAGATTATTACTACTATGTAAATTGTATAATTGGAATTTAATTCTCATTTTTAAAATTCAATTCTAATATTAATCTTTTATGAAAGATTTTTTATATGGAATTTAAAATGACACTTTTGAATATTTCACTCTGAATCATCTCTTATAAATCAAATTTTTTACATCATAAATTGATTGCTGTAAATAGATTTTAACTTGTAAGAAACATATTTGATTAAATAAATATTAAAATTGTGTGTCTTTTTAAATCAGATTTTTTTTTTATGAAATAAAATTAATTCTAATATTTTTGTGAAAAAAAAAAGCACACACACTGAATGTAAAATAAATATTTAGAAGTTTTGAAAAAAATTGATCCAAATAATAATTGTAATACTAATATATTGGAATTCGCTAATTCTTGTACTGATAATATGAATTTGTAAGGACAAATAATACTTAACACAGTTGAGATATTTAACATATTTAAATTACAACATATGCAAAATATAAGTATATTTTTCAGATTCTTTTTTTTTTTTAATATAAATCAAATCTCATTTTTTTTTTTTTTTTGGTTAAAAACAACTTTTTAATTTAAAAAGTAAATTTGAGTATAATCAATTATTCAATAGAGAGATAATCTTAACTGATAACAATTTTTTTTTATCTAAATTTATAAGATTATTTGAAATTTAATTTCTAACTTTAAAAAAAAAAAAAAAAAAAAAACAGTATAAATTTTTATTTTATCTACATTTATATTGCTATTTTTAAAAATTCTTTACCTTACAATTAGTTTCCTGGGGTTGCAGCTTACTGTATGAGTAAAGCAGCAATTGATCAACTCACAAAATGTTCTGCTTTAGGTAAGAAAGAAATTTTATAGTTAGTGTTATAGAAATCATTAAAAATGTGCATTACTCATAAAAAATGGCATATTTTTCAGAGCTTGCAAAAGATGGCATTCGAGTTAATAGTGTAAAGTAAGTTAAAGTTTTTCGTTAGTTGTGAGCAAATAAATATTTAATATATAACGTAAGCATAATTTATGATGCCATATAAAGATTTGTTTTTAAGATGTAGATATTATTTTTAGCCCTGGAGTAATCATTACTGAAGTGCATAAAAGAGGTGGGATGTCTGAAGAAGAATATGCTAAGGTTTGTCATTGGATATTGTACATATATATTAATGTCTTAAACTTTTATTGTTGTGGCTTATCCTCCAAATGTCTGACAAAGCCAGACATCAATCATTGACCCTGAGAAAAACTTTTATTTTATAACATAAAGATTGATAGATGAAATAACTATACAAAGAATTGATATAGAAGATATTTAGGTACTTGAATTCTTTAGTTTTCATTCAAGCTTCCTTTCTTATTTCCATAAAATTAGTTGAAATGTAACAAAACTTACGATTACTTATCTTTTTTCATTAGAGCAAAATATATCATTATTAGCACTCTAAATCAATATAATTCAGCGATACATAGTAAATTTACTCATAATAAAAATATTTCATGGTGATTATGAAATTCATAAACCTTCTATATCCATCATATTACGTAAATCATCATTCAGTAAAAACTACATAAGAAGCCCTGTGACATACATAGTAACAATTCGCATTTCTGAGGCACAAGGCTGAGGTTCTATACTCAAGCGTGCCTCAGTTTTTCATCCCTTCTGTGGATCAATGAAACTGAGTAATGCTTGAGAAAACATAGGGAGTTTCACATTAGAATGACCATCAAACTGGGACAAATATTTTTCCTCTCAAGGCTCTTGGTCTTGAAAACTATATGGGCACTGTAAGCATTGGTCCACTAGTGGTTGTTGAATCACTAAATTTAGTTTTTTTTTAAATACTACATAAATATAATTTTTATAATTGCAAATATTTTTTTACATATAAGCTTCATATAAAGAGCTTATTTTTAAAATTATCTTATTGATTAAATTTCTTCATTAATGAGTCACAAAAATGTCAAATTATTGCTCGAATTATAATTTTCTTATTTTTGCCAAAATATTCTTCCATCAGTATATGAGAAATTTATGCTGTGGCAATTACACTATTTCTCCAAAAGATGATTGCCCATTTCATCATGATACAAAATTCGTATTAGCCAAATTCGTTTCTGCATACATTCTAAAACTTATTTTGGTCTTTCTTTTTGATGAAGCGATAATTATAAGTTATCACTGCTGTGTGTGTGCCAATGATATGTCACTTATTTTTAGAAACTAAATTAGACAAAAATAAATCATTTCAATCTTGTCATCAATTTTTTAATTTTATAAAAACAAATTTTCAACAACTTTAAATTGATGGACTTAATATTTGTTGATTTGATACTTTTGGCTTTCTGAATTCACTTCTTTAATTAATTTTTTCCCCAGCATCATTTTTCTGAAATTATTTGATTCAGGAATGCAATTAACTTTTAAAAACTTAATGTTCCAAATTAAATTCAAGAAAATGTCATTGTGTTCACTGTAGTGGGTATATAAAAAGAAAATTAAAAAAAATCATGATACATATTTTAAGTATTTATTTCAAAAAATCAAGATTGATTCAAAAATAAGATTTTTTCAAGCAAAACAGACTTTTGCTAAAAATAATTATTTTATTCTAAGAACAAAATAATTACCTACCTCAAAAAGTATTATTTTTTGGAAAAATGAAATAAATTCATTAAAAGATTTAATCAATGAAAACTTTTTCAAAAAATGTATTATTTATTCAGCATAGCATTTAACAACTGGCTTATTTTTTAACTTTACTTTAAAAAAAGAAAAACTTCTTAATATTTGGCTGTATGCAATTTACATTCAGTTAAATAATAAAAACAAATCATTTGCAAGTATCCAATTCGATTTGAGAGTCCAGTATCAAAGTTGAAACTAGGACATTTAAGAGTTATACAAAAGCATGTCTTTCTTCTGTATTCTTTTCCAGATTATATGTGATCTCATTAAATAATGTTTTTTCATCACTTTTATTTCATATTTAATTTTATCTAGTATTTAAATTCAGCTTTTTATTTAGAATTTTTCTAAATATTTTATGTATTATATATTTGAATGTACTTAAAGCCATATTTAAAAGTTTAAACTTTATTACATTGATGTTGTACTTGTGTGTTAAAGTATCATTGTAAAAATGTTTTTTAATTATCAGTTTTTTATTGATGAAAATGAGTTTTGTATTGATTTTTAAATGATTAAATATCATTTTTCTTACAGTAGCAATTAATAGAATTAGAAATTTTTGACTTAAAACAATGCACTTACTTTATAAATAAAATTATTAATAAGATTGGCTACAGGTGTGTATTAAATTAATTCAGTTATGTTACTATTTTTCGAAATATTTTCTTACTTCTTTGGGGGAAGAGATTTAATATATTAAATAAAAAGTAAGTTTTTATTTAATGTTAGTAAAATTTTTATTATACTTCTTTAAATATAAAAAATAAGCAATTAAGTTGACATTAAATATCAAAAAATCAATATTGCTTAGTTGAAATTTATAACTATTTCTTTTATGTTTGTACTTGTTATGGATACAATCATTTCAAAAATTTAATCTTATTATTAAGTGTAATAATTTTAATTTTTCAAGTGTCATCAAATTTTATTTTATTCAAAAGATACAAATTATTCTTATTTTATAAAATTCCACATAAAAATTTACATTTTAAAATAATTTCAATCTAAATTGCTGCACAAATTTATTTAATTAATTAAAACCTATGTAATTGTTATAATATAAATGTGGTGTAGACCAGGGGTGCACAACCTTTTCAGAATGAGGGGCCAAAATATGAAAAAAGATCATGTCGAGGGCCAAAGCAGTATGTAAATGTTAAAACATGTTATAAACGTGAAAACACTGTTTTTTGTGGCAATACGCATGAATTGTAATTGTTAATTTACTTATTTACTCATGCAAACATTATACAATAAAGTAATAAAACACAAACATTATAGATATGCTTAAAATACTTTATTTCCAGAAAAAAAAACTTGAAATTGAATAACGGGAGAAAACTTTTTGGTAATTATACAAAGAACACAATTTAAATTTTGAAAAAAATTAGTAAAATTTAATGTGATGGCTAAGACTGAATGTTTGAAGTTATTGATTTTATGTTGGGCTTAAGATTCGTTGTGTCAATACTAAAACAGAAGAAAGGTTCTCATCTGCTATCCTATTTCTTATTTTTGATTTTTTTAAATTCATTAAAGAAAAAGTTTGCTCACAAATCTAAGTGCTGCCAAAGAAAGTTGCACATGCAGCTGCATTTTGAACTCCTATACGAACATTCATACTCTTTGGTAGCCATGAAGAGAACAAACAGAAAATCCGCATTATAAAAAAAATGAACTTAATGAACACATGTAAAATATTTATTTTGATGTAGAATCGTTTTCCTATCAGATTTTTTCTTTTGTTTATTTGAAAGAGTCTCATTTCTTTTTAAATTAGTATTATTTTATTAACAACATTCGCGGGCCAATTTTCACCCATGGGCCATAGGTTGTGCATCCCTGGTGTAGATTAAACAAGAGATGAAAAAAGGCATTATAAAGTCTTTATATGCTCTGAAACTGGCAATAACTTATGGAATGAAACAGTGCATATTTGAGCAAAATTGGTAATCCAAAACAGGTTAAAGTTTTGAATTTCACTTAAAATTTCTCCAACATAATATTTTTACAAAGAGTTCAATTTTTAATTTTTTTATTTCCTCCCATAATTTGTTTTATCAATGGAAAATTAATTTTTAATTAATAAAATGATTAACAGAAATGTAGGCATTACGTTTTTATACATATCTTTGATTTTAGCATTTATTAACTTATAAGTACTTAAAAATGCTTTTAATAGTACACTGGGGTGATAAGACAATTCAAAAATTTAAAAATATGTAATAATTTACTTAATCCTTCATATTATTACAAGCATTATGTTCTTCATAGTAAAACATGTTTAGAAACACAGTTTGAATGTTATTACGACAAAATAATTAAAAAATTTTCTGATTGCTCAGATTAAAATATACATGTATAAGACAAAAAAAAAATGAGATCACCAGTGAAAAAATGAACATTTTTAATAGAAAGTTGGGTTTCTATCAGCCTGAATGACAGCTTGCATTCGACGTGGAACTGACAAAGACCTTGATTGAAATTAATCAGAATTCACACCCATGCCAGGCTATCTTGAGTTCTGACAGCATGGGTGGAGAAGGAAACTAAGTACAGACTTTGTTCTCTAAATTCCACACAAATGATCAATGATTTTGAGATAAGAGGACTAAGGATACCAGGTTAGATGTTCCACTTCATCATCATGCTCATGAAAGGTGGTTATTTACTTCAGACATCATCTACTGCAGCGCAGTCTTGCCATTTTGGGCGACTATCCTTTTCAACACCCATTTATCATGGCCCTTCAATTTTGACTTTTGCCAATTGTTTCAATTATCATGGCTTTTTTCACATTGGAAAGGTCAGATGTAATTACGATTTGCTAGGAACATAATTTTCTCATGCAACTCTTAGACTGCCATATGATTTACTCATACCTTATATTTCACCGCTACTAGGTTTCACATCATTGCAAAACAAATTAGCTATTTATTGGATGTTCAAAGGATGTTTCATTTTTAAATTTGTGTTTATTTTTATTGCTAAGTAATTTTTATTGTTATATAGGTCCTATTATTTTATCCTACACCTGTATTTGTGCATCAAATTTCCAATATTTTGTATCAGAAAATAGAAATAATGGATATTCAAAAGGGTTTATAACTTTGAAATTATGAAACTTTGATGTATATTGTATTAAATTTAACTGAAAAGAACTAAAATATAAAATGTCATATATCATCAATGAATTGCAAAATTTATTTTATGGTTTATTATAAAAGGAATCTCATTTAATTTATGTTACAAACAAACAAACACACACACAAACACACACACACACATATATATATAATATATATATATACATCTAAACTTAATTTGCAGTTACATCAAATCTTGAATTATTAAATTAAGCTGGCTACTTAGTTGTAGAGCTCTAGCATTCAGTTTAATAGTTCAAGTGTTTGATTTCCATTTTGGGCCTGGGACTCACCCAGGACTCTGCATATCACCTTGAGTATCTAGTTTGGTCTGGAATACACATTAAAATTAAAGAGTAGGTCCCTGTTAAGTTAACTGTTTGGTGCAAAAAAGTGCCCATTGAGTGACTAAATAAATATACTAATTAGAACTACAAAGCTATTGAAGATATGTAATTGAAATGATCTAGAATGAATATAAAACTATTGAAGATATATAAATATTGAGATTTGAGACTTAATTTAGAATCACACTACAATTCACTATCTAGTTCTACTTCATTAAAATTTAATTTTCTTGTTGCTAGAATTTTTCATTTCCTGTATCAATCAAGTTCTATAAATTACATTATTGCATATAAATATCACCTCTAAAATGTTATGGAAATTAATTTTTGATGTTAAATACTTAATGAATATTAACAGTGTAAAAACAAATGAAATTTTCTCAAATTTGTTTCTCTGCAGCAAATTTTTTATTTCTTCAAATATAGTAGCGTATGTTAAATCATGTAAATGTAGATATTTATATTTAATTAGACTTAATATTAGATTATATGATTTAAATACTGTATTAATTGTTTAAGTCTTTACATTTTCTGAGAATTTATATTTAATAATGATGGGTAAATTAAAGCAAGGCATATAATAAATTATTAGTAGCCACATAATATTTTAAATAAATCTTTGTTAGAAGACAGTATCTGATAATTTTTCTAATATAAATGTAATTAAATTTTAGAAAAAAAAATCTATTAAATTAGAATTGTTTTTTAATTTCAGTTTTTGGAACATGGCAAAGAAACACATCCTTTAGGAAGAGTAGGCCAAGTTGATGAAGTGGCACAAGCAATTGCATTTTTAGCAAGCGATAATTCGGCATCCTTTATTACTGGTGTGAATTTACCAGTTGATGGAGGAAGAGGAGCAATGTGTCCTCGATAAGCATAAGTTTTAACATAAAGATTGATAAGAAACTAAGTAAATTGATCATTATAGAAATGTGTGTCCTTGTATAATTATAAATATTTTCCCAATGAAATAATAAATAAATATATTTTTGGAGAAAATATTTTTATATTATTTCATCAATTACAAAAACATGATTTTGTAAACAAGAAAATCAATATAAAAGTATTTTTTAAAGAAACTTATGATTTATAATATAGTGTGAATTATTTTCTTTTTTATCTTTATAACACTAGTTATATCAATTCAACAGAATATTATCAGATGCCACAGAAATATATTAATTATACAAGCATTAAATTTTTCTGAAAAGTAAGTGATGTTCACAAAACAAACTCTTCAGTGTCCAAAAAAAGAATTTTGCCTATTTTAGATTATTTTTTAAAAAAAAAGTTATGGAAAATCTTAAAGCAAAAGAAATAAAATAATATTCATTTTTCCTAAATAAAAGAAATTGCTGAAATTTAAAATACTGTCTTTGTAAAATTGGGATATAATTTAATGTCACCTAGGAAAAAATTTGAGTTTGCCTTTTAGAAAAATGATTAATTTATTACCCCCCTCTCTATGAATATAATTTTAAAATTATATTATCCTCTAATTCTAGAACTATTTCCCAAACATAAAAGCTTTATAAAAGGATTCAAGACAAAACTCTTTAAGATTTTTATATAGTTTGAAAATTAAAAAAGTTTTAAATTAATATAAACTGATTGATATTATCTTAGCATCATTAATTGTGTTTTTAAAAAGTATCCATATTAATATTAAATTAAAATATGAATTCGGAAAAAGAAGCCCACTTAGTAGTTTATGTTCAAAATGAGTTGCTTGAATTTAAACATACATATAATACCTGAAACCTTTACTTTTGATAAAAATAAGATATATTGCAAAAAGTTAAATTTTTTCTAAAATGAAAATTTAACTATAATAGAAAGTCTTTAATATAAGCAATTAAACTAAACTACACAAATAATGCCAATTATAAGTACAGAAATGAAATAATAATGCAGAATGAATTTTCAATTACTTCCATCCATGTCTAAGAGGAAATATTCTATTTAAAACTATACCATGGAATAAAACTAATGCGAATGAAATATAAAATTTCAAACACTTTAATGGGTTTTCTCTGTTTACTTGTGACACATATATAAATTAAAAATCATTAATGCCATATAATAATGTGATAAAAATTTACTTTGAGAAACATTAAAGCTTATTAGAGAATTCTTATATATTTTAATTGAAATTATCTGAAAAATTATAACTTATGCTTTATATTAATTAAAGCCATAAAATTATAATAAGTTATACATCTAAAATGATTTTATTTTTGTTTTCGAAAATTTTGATTAATCTACTTTATGATTATGAAAAGTAAAAAATTAATAAAATGCAATTTTAACAACAACTTGATAAATTATACATTTTTTCTCAAGCAATTTCCCAATTTAAATTAGTACATGTGTGATACAATAAAAAGGAATATTAGTCCACCCCAAACATTTCTTTTTTGTATCTATTCAAAAGATTTTCACTCTCTGTTTAATTTTTATTTCCTCATATTATTACATAGTGCTTACACCCACTGTATATTAAATATGTATTATACTTTTTTTATCATGTTAATTTCAAGATGTGATATAAATTTATTTTTAAACTAACATTTTTACAAGTGAAAAACTATTTTAAACAATATACACAACATGAATATAAAATATAAAATTCCTTTTATTTACAAATATTTTAAAAAGTCAGATTTCTTGAATATTTACATTAATTTACATATTTCATTAAAAATGTACACTCGTCAGACACAGCACCATATAACATATTAAAATACATTACAACTAGCTATTAATAATTAAATTTATCACAGTATAAATTTCAATTATTTTTTGCAGCTGCTATCTGAAAAAAAAGAAATTATAGTTAGTATTGCAAATATTATGTAACAAAAAATTGTATATAAAATTTTAAAACTAAACTTCTTTCAAAACTTTTAATATTTTACATAGATATAATGTATATGTATAAAATGAAGCTTTGTCTATAAGAATCTTTTAAACGATTATACAAAGCACTGTCTCATATTTATGTCGGGCGATCTTGATTACCAAATCATTCATTGAAAGTGTCAGTACCAAATCTCAAACCATATGAAATGGCAGGTGACATGGCATATTATAATATTGAAAAATTCTCTTAGATTTTAGACACGGAAACAAATGTGATGGAAACATTGCTGATTGTAAAATTTAAGTAAACAAGAGCTGTTATAATCACAGTGCATATTGATGCAGAGATTATAAAAGTGTAAAATGAGCAAATGTTTGGAGAATGAGAAAAAATCCAAAATAATTTACATGATCTGGTCTCATAATTTTACAGTTCTCTTGATTGATTCACAATAAAAAACATGGAAAAATAATCCACATCACCCAACTTATGCAATGCTAAGTTGACAATTAGGAGAGCTCTTTGCCATAATTAAATATCAGCTCTTAGCAACAGAAATCAAGATTTATCTGATTAAGAAACACTCATTCATCTAAGATTCAACCAATTTGTCCATTAACACTTTTTTATTCATCTCTTAGCAAGTTGATAAACAACATATTGAGAATTTCTATATTCTATAGCCAGTACTGCCATATCCCATAAATGTCAGATGTTTTTATATTGTCTAAATGAAAATCTTATATTAATTGTTGCTGTTATTTGATGTATTATTTAATTATTGCCTACAGTAGCAGATAAAGTCCTATATTCTCAGTATATATCATATCATATATCTCAATACATCACCAAAAATATGATAATTTGTGAATTAAAATGCCCATGTAACTAACTCTAAACAATATTTTACATTTGATGTCTTCTAATTCCTTCTGTATGATTATAATTATAATAGAAAATTCTGTATATCAATAACTTACATACAAATGAAAACCTTATTTTTTGTATTTAAATGATTGATGTACAATAAAAATTATACATTTTAAGAAGATTACCTCATTATGATTTTTGAAAACTGCTGTTGCACGATATTTAACACTATATATATTGAAAACTATTGTGTTACAATTTATATTCAATTAAAAAAAACTAATACAATAAGATTTATATTCAATAAAAAATATGTAGTTTATTTTGAACTTTAGGAGCAGTATGGCAAGATAAATCAAAACATCATTTCAAAGTTTACAATATTAAAAGATGTCATTTAGAGACACAAGTTCTTGTATTACATTAGAAAATATTTATTAATGCAAATCAAATCAACAATGCATATAATTTACTTAAGAATTTTTTTTTCTCTTAAACTTACAGCATTTTGTAAACAGATGTATTAATATGCATATATTTTTCCTCTAAACGCTCAACAGGATATTTAAATATGATAAAACAGTTAAAATTCAGATATATATATATATATATATATATATATATATATATATATATATATATATATATATATATATATATATATATATATATATTCTGAGTGTTTGTTGCCATTTAAGTATCCTGTAAAGCATTTAGGAGGTAAATTTGCCCTTACAAACACATAATTCCACATGCATTACATGAAGAATAAGATTTTCCCTTTTGCTTAAATAAAGTGATGCTAATGTCTACAGTTCAACAAATAAATCCTTTGAAGAAATTCATTGATATAACAAATAACTGTGATGAAATTTTTGATTTAGCTGTAAAATTCCATCGACCAGGAAACTTGATGCAAATACCACAAAATTGACACATAATAATTGCATATTGTTCCTCAGCACTTATTTCATGAGAATTAAAACAATAAAAGTCATGAGTTAAAAAAAGTGTGGTGTTGCAATTTATTTCCAAAATAACAAAAGCATTTTAAATTCCTTACTTTAGCAACAAAAATTATTTAAAATAAAAATCTAAAACCAATTATATACCATTTTCAGCAATGTTATGTCTTAGTATCAACAATAAAATCTGAGTGTAGTCAAAACAACAATGTTGTTTCGACTGATTTATTTTTATTTTCAGATTTATTTTTAATAATGGAAACACCATTGTTTATCTAACTTCAAGAGAAGTTTCATATTATGTTTATTGGAGAACCTTTTAGATTTTAAAAATCACATAACTTTTAAAATTTGCAATTGTATTCTATTCTTAGTAAATAGGTGCCTCACATACTGCTATCATTTTGTAGTGTAAATGCAGAGAAATAACTATCAAAACTAAAGGGCAACAATTAAAAGATGCTGAACAGTGTATGATTCATTGCAAGTGTTAATACATTTTTGATAGTTACATTTTAACTGTTGGGCTTAAATCATCTTGAATTAATATAAAGTCAAATGAAATATTAGAAAAAACAAGTGTTTTTCCTAATTCATTTTGAATAACATTTTGCTTCTATTACATGATAAAATATTTTTGAGAGAAAAGTTACAATAAATTCATTAATAGTATTGAAAATTAAATTATATAAATCATAATACTTACTCACACGATACTAAAAGCTTTCAATTTAAATATTTCCGACATCTTCGAGAATTACAATGACAAGGTATTTTTTCTTCTTCAAAAGGAAATTTATAATCATATGTTAACTCTTCTCCTTTAATTATTCTGTTGAATAAAATATAAATGTGAATAAATGCTAACAATTGCTAACAAAATTGCAGATAACTAGCTAAACATTCTTACTTTCTGAGTGCAAATATAACTATATGCTTCTTCCCATCAACAGTTATCACTTTAGAAAAACAGTTTGGCTACAAAACATAATTATGATTAATATATTATATTTTATGAAAATAAATGAAAGTGATTGCTTGAGAGAAACGGCATGGTTGAAAAACATAATAATGTATAAAATATTATACATTACGGTTAAAGTAAATGAAAATATAAAAGCTTACTTCACATGAATGGTTTATAAATCTGGCAGCATTGCCATGCATAGTGGCATCAACAACTTCATCATCATCAATTCGGAACATGTAGCAACCAATGCCCTATAAGAAAAAAATAATTATGTAACAAAGGATGCATGCATTCTTTCAAAATAATCGATGTTATTTAGCAATAACTATAGTTAAAATTATCAGAAAAATCTTACATCAAAAAGACAAAGTTTGGTTTGATTTGACTGTCACTCAATGATTATTTAATTGTACATGAGGTCTAATTAAATCATCTTAACTATTACACTATTAACAAAGTAGATTCTAAAATGATAGAAATATCCAGGCTTGAAGTGGAAATTGAATGCACAAACTGCTAAATTGAAAGCTACAGTATTAACTATTTGGCTACCAGGTTGATTGAAAATCTAAGAAAATAAATTTCAATATAAAATATTCTTTCAGAACATTAAACATATTGTTTATAGAAAGAGCTTTCATAATAATTGTAAAATACATTTTAAATATAATAAGAAAATATGTATTGTTCAATATCTGGTGCTATGATGAAAAAGTAATTTTCTATTTTTTTCAATGTTATATTTTATTTAGATACCTAACAATATTCATTAATTTTAATTTTAAATTACATATTAAGATAGGAATATTTTTATAAAATTAGATTTTATATAAATAATAAAAAAGAAAATAAATCATGACTGAAAACAATTAAATTACAATTTATTTATATGATTGTTTTTTTATTATTTAATACTTATTTCTATCAACAATTGCATTAAAAATTGTACTTAAGTTTTGGATGGTTGTCTCAAATAAAGATGAAAATTTAGTACACATTAAAGATAAGAAAAATTTCGAGAAACTGCTATTATAGCTCAAAACTTATGATTACTTTGCTTTGATATATGCGCTCCCTTTTATCTGTAAGAACAGAGCGAATAACTTCTCCAGCATATTCAATGACAAGTTCACCTGCATCAATATTTCTTTTGCAAAACAGTCCTCGACCATGAATACTGGATCTATAAAAAATATAATCAAATAAAAAATTATAATAAAAGCATATAATTGTTCATGCTGCAAAAAATTAACCTTATAATACAACAAACTCATTTAATATATGTAAAATAATTTAACAACTAATTAATAGTAAATAACTTCCGTAAAAAAAATTGATACTAAAAATATGAAAATGATTTTTTAAAATTCTTTTGGAATTTTGCTGATTTAAAAAGTTTTTAGCCACCTTTGACACAAATGATGTTTTCTAATTTGATATTCTTATAATAACAATATAATTGTTTTAATATTATGGGGTATATTAAAAAACATGAGTTAATCTATATGCACAAGTGATTATCTTCAATACTGGAAAGTGACTTCAGTCATGAAAATTTTGCATAATAAATTGTAGCATAAAATAAATATGAATTAATTTTGTATAAGTTCATATATAACCCAATGTTTTCTAAACAATAAATTACCTAAATATTATTCATTTCAAATATATGTGATTAAATGACATGGTTTCAACTATGTCTTAACTACAAAGATGTGAATTCTGTAAGGTAAACATTCATTCTAAGGCTGAATAACTTCATTCTTTGATTCAGATGTAAAATATTTCATGTGAATAAAAAGGTGAGATCAAAAAAGTATTTTCATACAGAGATTGATATCAAAAACTGAAATATGTTTCAAAACGATTGCTTACATTTTACTACATTTATCTGACAAATTAAAAAATGATAATATTATTTATAAACATGTTTAATTAGGTGAAATATGTAATTAAATAATTTTTTCCTAATTAACAAAATTTTTGCTTTAGTTCAAATTTTAAACTTAGATAAAACTTGAATAATTTAACATTAGATCCTGATTATAACATTAAATATTTGTATCTCTATTGAACTACTGAAAAAATAATTTAATTTTTTAATGTAAAAATCATTATCATTCTCTGAACAGATTCTTTCTAAAAAAATGCTGCAAAAATATTTCATTTTTAATAGAAGCTTTCTATTATTTAAATAATTTATTTCCTATTTTAATTCGACGAAATGAGAAAATCAGTAAGATTATATTATTTATTGAAATTTAGATTTTAAGAGAAGTTAGCTCTTGATTTTGGGCTAAAAGTTTCTGGAAATTGAAAAATTTGTACACAGAATTGAATTTTTTATAATTTCAAGCTGTTTTAGGTATAATTATCATAGTTTATTTTATGTTCAAAATTTTGTAAATTTATGATTTTTCTACTTAAAGCTGTTAAAAGTTTGGTTAGATATAAAATATTATAATAAAATTGAAAATTTCCATTAAAAAGAAATAAATTATTGTTTAGAACCAAACATGGGATAGAAAAATATAAAAGGAGTAAATCAGTTATACAAATAAAACAAAAACAATTATTTAACTATATAAATGCAATGTTATGAATAGCCATTAAATAAATGCATTCAAATTTATCCTGCATAATAATTTGTGTATAAATAAATATATTTTATTCAAAACAATATTTTGAGCACACTAAAAAAATCTATGGTTTTTGGTTATAATTTTGATTGATTGTACAGAATTTGATTACTTGATTTCCATTATTCTATAATGAATACAAGTATAAGGAATAATTACTTTCAGAAGTATTTAATATAAATAAAAATGCTTAAACATGTTATTTTTATCAAGATGTTTCTAAAATGTTATACTGGATACAAATCTGTTTGTATCTTCGAAACTAATAAAAGACGAATCAGCTTCTGATTTTAATTGCTTGCAATCTACATTAAAATGGAAAAATATAACAGCTAGGATGCCTGCAGAATTCTCAACAAATGACATAAATTGAAATCAATATACAATGATCATGCATAATATAAACTTTATACAACAAATATTTAAAACAGATTGTAGTGAATTATTTAGAATGAATTTTATGTGAGAATAACATATTTTTAAACATTAATACAGAAAATTTAGCAAAATTTTTTTTTGACAAATTCATGATTTTTTTGGAAAATCAAAATTAATTTAAGTAAAATAAATTAATTAAAAAAATAAAGATTTAATAGTTTTATTTATTAACAAATTGGTCTTAACAATAACTCTCAGTACTTATAAGCATAATATTAACATGTTAAAGCACTCGGAAAACAGAAAAGCAATTTTTTTTATGAATGCAAAATATATGAATATTTTTTTTAAATAATGAACTAATTTGTGATGTAAATATTCTTTATGTTAATAAGAGCAAGTTAAATGTTTTAATGCTAATGTACATAAATGAAAAAAATAATTTCAAATATATAGTTAGCAAATTCTTGACATTGCAATTTATTTTTCAAAAGTTAGATAAAGTTTTATTACCGATAAACCCCAACTGTTTCCCTTGCTACAGTTTTCAGGTTTCGAAAACGCATTGCTATTGGCACATCAACACTAGTAGCTCTTCTGGAAGATTTCTGAATCCCTCCTTCTTCTTCTTCTTCAGGGGGTAAAAATACTGGTCTATTACGATGTTCGGATGCTAAGAAGTTGAACATATCATAATCCCTACGAAGATTAAATGATTCACTTCTTGCACAGCCTGTAGGATTTTCTGGGAGCTAAAATATAATTTATTCATGCTTATAAAACCATTTCCATTAATAATTTTTTTCAATAAACTTATTGTATATAGAATAATTTTATTTAATTTTTACTGGTTTACTACTAATTTTATTAAAAAAAATGATCTTAATTATTTCAATTTTTATAAACAGTAATTTTAGCACTGACAATGTAAATGATTATATAATTTAAATCAGACATTAAGTAACAAATCTTCAAAACTGTTAAAACATAAAAATGATTTCTAAATACAATAAATTTATGTTGTATAACACAATGCCAACTTAAAGCTTTTTAATTATAAAAAATATTTAAATCTGTTTTGTTTGGAGAAACTTATTTTATTATGTTTAATAAATATAGCACAAGTCAAAAATTTTCAAAAATGCTTTAAAGCTTTATCTAGCAATTTTATTTGAAATATATTATATTGATTATACATATGAGATAATCTAATTTCTTGAGCTGCTTAACATTTGAGGATTTAATTGATAACAGTGGTAAAAAATATAAATATTTCTTGTGTAAAATATAGTGTAGGTTATACAGAAAAAATATTAATGATTATTTTAAAATATAGCTATTAGAGACAAATATTACATATAGCACATATTTTTAAAAATCCAAAAAAGAAAGAAAAATTAAGTTTACTTCAAAGAATTCCTTGTTTGGAGGATGAAAAAGAAATTCATAATCAGGACATTGTTCTGCACCTGGTAATTGCTCCAAAAGATACATAAGTGCATGGTTATCCAAACCCATCAAATGGAAGCCATTTATATCTAATTTTATACCAAAAATTTACATTATTTAACACAAAAATTAATACAGATAAAATACTTTTTATTTGGTTTAAAGTATAGTAAATTTTCTATGGAAAAAATATTATGCACAAATAATAATGTTAAAAGAATAAAATATAAATTTTAAATTTAAACTAATATTTTAATCAGTAGCTATTATTTTATAGAAAGTAGATATACTATAGTATGACTTTTTGCAAAATAACAAAAAAAAAAACATCTTTTTTAAAATTATTAGTTTTTTTATTTAGAGTTATATTAAATTATATGTCTGGCAGTTAAATTACATAAAATAGAGATAAAAATTAGGTTAAAATAAATGATAAAAATAATTATAAATTAGAAAATTGTTTAATGGGAAAATTTTTATTTAACATAATACTCAGAGATAATATTAATTATTTTGATATAATAGAACCTAAAAAAAGACAACTGAAATATTGTTTAACGCGCGAACCTTCGGGAGCAACAGTTCTATGATCCATATGAGCTGCAATGCGAGCATCTTGCAATTCTTCATAAACTTTCTCCCAGGCTTCTATACAAATATAAGTTATGAATATTTAATATATTGAATAATACTTTTCTTAGGAATAAAAACATTTACAATAAGATAGCAAACCTCGAGCACTTCGGGATTTTATATGAAGACCATCTTCACTAGTTATTTCATACATAAGATAAGGTTTATCAACTGGAGCTTCGTCTTCCTTTTTTCCTTGTTCTAATTCTTTTAAATGTAGTCTGAGTAATGGTGAAATATTTTCAGATTCATCATGATATGAATAAACATCAGGATTTTCTTCCTTCATAGGGGGAGGAGGAGAAGGTGATTGAGGTTCATTAGGAGGAGTAAGGATTTTTTCTGAGGGGAATTTTGATGGCTCAGCTAAAAATATATAGAACAATAATTTATTAAATTAATGATAGTTCTCAAACAGAAGTACTCAAAGTTTTTTTCATATATGCTTATTGCATTGAATCTACAATGCTTAGTAACGAATTTTATGCTATATCTTTAAAATATTTTATAAATATTAAAGGGAAAAATTAAACTAACTTTTTCTAGAACATATTATTATTAAATATTATTATTTCAATTCTTATAATCCATTTTTTTACAATCATGTACTTG
The DNA here is from genome assembly GCA_037975125.1 of Latrodectus hesperus. Lineage (NCBI taxonomy): Eukaryota > Metazoa > Arthropoda > Arachnida > Araneae > Theridiidae > Latrodectus > Latrodectus hesperus. The sequence continues at coordinate 6,094,497 of JAJQOW010000014.1, forward strand.
ATGCTAAATTAACTTATGACATACATGGATGAACTAAATGATGATCACAATGGAATTTGTTACTCACATACATAAAATTTTTTAAAAAAATATTCTCACAACTTTTGAAACTTATTTTGAGCATCAAGTAGAAAGTATTTTTTCAAAAATATTTTAATTAGGTATAAAAAAATAAGGTTTGCATTTTTCAAATTAAGATTTGACTACATATCTGTAATTCATATCATACCAAAAACTAGAATAAATAACAATATACATTAATTCAAGTTCCCAGCTCTTATAAATATGTAAACTATACATATTTACTAAATGCATAATTTGTTTTCAATTTCATTTTGTTTTTTATATATTTTATAGATATTATGTAAAGTCATATTTTGGGAATAATGAAATTGTTATATGTTTCAGGAACTTGTGAGGAAGTTTTCCAAAACAATTATTAGTAATACTTTATCACCAATAATTATAATTTAATGCATAAATGTTCTCCTTTCAAAATAAATTTAAGCAGAAATAATGAAGTATTGTTTTTTAAATACGTTTTGCACACACACACAGTTTAAATTTAATAATTAAATAAACCAAAATATAAAAACTAATTTATTTTGTAAATTATTTTTTTAAATTCTTGCACAGACACAGCCTTTATAATAATTAATTACTCAATTTAATGATTTTGAAATGAAACTGATTTTCAGGACTTTGGAACACTAACTTTTTACTTTTTCATATCCTTCAACAAATAAATACTCATAATTAAAGACAAAGAATACATCTCGAAAAATTATCCAAAACTATCCAATTTTTCTTTGAAAATTTCAATTGTATTGCTTTATTTTCACTTGCAAATAGATTCTCTGCCAAAACTGTAGAGGATCAAAAAGTAAGCCAAAAACAAATTTGAATCAAAGTTTATTCATATCATTGTGGATGCTTCTCTAGCATTTTTTTTTTTTTTTCAAAATTATTATTGAATAGTCCATTTTTGCAAAGCTAGTGCTATTTATTTTTGTGTAAACATAACTGTTAAAATTTCAAGAGAATAATTTGTAATAATTTTCATTATTTGGGGAAGAAAACAGTAGTCATTAAATATAGGATTCTCAGCTTTCCTTAATAAGATTATTACAATACATACAGTAAAATTAGTTTTATAAAAGAATGTTTTATAAGGAAGTAAATTGAATAAATGTAACATATATATGAAAAATAAAATATTATTAATATCATCTTTTTTGCTAAAACTAATGGTAATTTAAATATGCAAAAATATATATGAAGAACTGCATTAACAAGTAAATGGCATTAAATAAATGATATTAAAATATTTTGTTTGCTATATAAATATAAGAACCTTAAATAATAAACAAATATAATTTTACTTAGGAAAATACACATTTTAGCAATCACAATCCAAGAAAATATATTTTATTTACAAATATAAAATTCTAATAATCTTTGAAAATACTTAATAGTAATATATAAATATATAGTTTTTATGACCAGAACTAAGGAATAATAATGAAATTCCTTACTTTGTAAAGGAACAGGGCTAGGTTCATCCTTTGCAACTGGTGCCACAAGAAAAGGCATGAAGGCTTGTTTTAAGGCAGCAATATTAAATTGAATACTTTTTGGTTTATTTTGAGGAAGAACTTTGCCATTCATCACAGGATTCTTCTTTTTCAATTTCTCTGCTTTTCGTGCAGCTACTTTTCGTGTGTGAGCAAATCGTGTTGTCTTCTCAACTTTACCATCTGGTACTGAATTAGAAGATTCCTTCTTTTTTGATCGTTCGTTAGATATATTTATCATTTGTTCAGCAGCTTTTTTGAGAATATCCATGATATTATTATTATTATTGGGTTTAAGGACAGGAGGACCACAGGATTTGTTGCTGCTAGATTTATCAGAAATGGGAGAAGAACAATTGCTGAAATCAGTTGGGGATGAAACAAGAGAAGATGAACTAGGAATGGTAATCTTCTGTAAAGTAGGAGGCTGTATTTCAGGTGTTTTCATTGGATCAGATAATGGATTATGAGAATTTAAAGGCAAAGATTTAGGACTAGTAGCCTCTTCTAAATGCGAAACTGTCTCAGACTGTTGCAAAGCATTTTCAACAGAGGTACGTGAAACTTCTCCATTAGTTTGAAATTGATTTATAAATTGTGGATGGAATTCCTGTTGAGGAACATATGCACTGAAAGAACAATTTTGTGATTGTTCTACAGGAACTTGAAGAATATAATTAGGTGTCTGATTAGCTGGTGATATTTGTTGTGTAATTGGTTCTTCAACAAACATTACTTGATTCTGAGGAATATTAACTGTTTGAGTAGGGAACATTAATTGATTCAAAGGATGAGATGCATAAGAGCCTTGAATTGAAATTTGTTGCACATTTACACTTGACAGATGAATCTCAGAGGTTTGCTGTAATTGGAGAGGACTTTGAATTAAATTAAAACTCAACTCTTGTTGAGGATAAACTGGCACAACTCTATCTGGCACATTTACAGCTAAAGACATTGTCTCATTATTAGTAATTGTTATAGATCCAACATAAGAAAGTTGAGAATTCTGAGTCACTTCAAACGCTGAAGGAAGAAAATTGTTTGGGGGTGCAGGTATTTGCCTAAATATGGGACTAGGTTGAGTTATTGTATTTGGATTAGGAGGAATAATAAGAGTGTTACAAGGGAGCTGCATAACTGTAGGTGCTGGACTGTTACAAATACTCGTATTGCCATATGCACAGTTAAAAGAACTTGAAATATTGTCTGAAGTCAATGAAGCATTATTTACAGTAATGTTTGATATAACTCTTTGAGAATTTAAACAATTTTGCTCCATATTTATGGGAACACTGAGATTTTGTTGCAAAGGAGCAGATATTACTGGATGATGGGGCATTGCTGGCTGAGGTTGGATTTCATGTCTACGAGATTTCAAACACTGCTGACGGCTTTCATAATTAGTTTTGGGGGTCTTGGATGGTGAATTGCAAATATTTTTTGATGCAACTTGTAAATTTTTAACTTGATTATTTATAGATGTAAGGCATTCATTGTTATTAAAAATGCAATTATTATTATCAGGCTTGAAATATTCTTTATTTGGCAACGTTTTGTTTAAAGAGTTTTGATTATTACCACAGACTAAATTATGATCAATATTATTGCTCTCTGAATATTCTCTAGTAACAGGTTTTAAAATATTAGAATTATTGATTTTATGATTAAAATTTGTTTCAAGTTTATTTGCATTATACTGATCAATGCATTCCTCAGATGATGTATCCTCAGATTCTTCCCCAGAAGAAGAATCAATTATGAAATTGCATGTTTCAATGTGTTTTTTGAAGCTATCATTTGTACGATACAATCTTTTGCATTTATTACATTTAAAAGGTCCGACTGTTTGATAAACACCATTTAAGCAACCATTTTTGGAGCTTTCACTATTTTGACTGTTGTTAGTTTCACCTCTACTTTTTTCTGCTCGAGCACTTTTACATTTTATTTCAAAGTTATGCTTCCCCTCTTTTTTAAAAGCAGCACTTCCAGCTCTTCTACATTCTTCTAATCTCTGAAGCATAGAGTTTGGTTTTCGAGATTGTTCTTCACATGCATTTTTACCATTCAAATCTTCAGATAAAAATGATCGATTATTCTGCCTGAAATGTGAATCATCATTGGAGCTGTAGCCCGAACTTTCAGTTATAGCTGAATTTTCTTTGATTTGTATATTAAAAACAGGTAAAACTGTTTCTTTAATAGAATCAGATGGAATAACAGAGTCTAAAAAAGCTTGTTTTTTACTTGGCATCATGTCAATATCTTTATATCTATGAAGTAAACGTTCATATTTTTCTTTAGCATTTATAACATCAGTTAACAGAGTTTTATCTCTATCTACCTTTGTTTCAAGCATTTCATCAAATGATGAACTCCTACGCCTTTTTTTGGTATTTTTTGTCTCACTTTTATTTACCAAGTCAGTAAAAAAATCAGAACCAAAATCTAATTTATCATCTATAATCACATCTGACTTAGTATTGATTTTAAAAAGACTAGCATAATAATCCAGATAATTACTTCTATCTGAATAATTGGTATCACTAAAATCAAAATTTTCCCTTTTAATTCTATTATCAATATGATCCAGTTTTTTAGATGAAAAACATTCAATATCAGAAGCAAAGCTTTTTTGAATTTGCTCTAAATTTATATCATTTTTATATCGCAAACCATTTACTTTAACATTGTCTATTTTGTTATTGATTACGCTATCAAGATGATTGCTCATATTTCCTTTCCAAGACGAATTAGTGATATCAAAACTTTTTAATTTTTTCTCTTGTTTAATTATTTTTTTTATGATACTATTTAAAACCTTTTTCACTTCATTGCAAATTGATTCATTGTCCAAATTAATATATTCTGCACATGCAGAATTTTTTTCTTTTAAACAATGTTCATTTTCATTAAAACTACCTTTCAAAGTAACAGCCAGTTTTTTACCATCACAAACATTTTTTGAAATACCTCCAATAGTGTGAACTGTTGTAGTATCTGGTACATATAATGGATACTGTTTCTCTGGCTTCATTTCCACAATACGACACTTATATTTTACACGGATTTTTGGATTTTTAGTACTCCAAAATAATCTAGTACACCTGCAACAAAATCAATAAATTCTTAATTAGCAATGTTCAATAATAAGAATATTTAATAAAGATTAAATTCTTTATACATTAAAATTATGTTTTTAAAATTTTGGAACGAAGACTTTTTTACAATAATTTTAATCATTATAGTGTATGTGAAATTTCACAAAAAACTTCTCTAATATAGTACTTTTATTTCTTCATAATTCCTGTTTATTACATGATATGAAAATCAATGAAATAGATTAAATAATTTATAAAAATTAGTTTATAAATAATTTAGTTTGATACAGAAATAATTAGTACTAATTATCATTACAAGCTAATACTAAATTTTAAAGTTTATGAAATATTTATTCGAAATATGAATTCAATATTTGAAAGCTTAAAAGTTTTTAGATTTTACTTAAATTTTTGTACCATTTAAATTAAATTAACTAGCATCTCGTTAAATATAGTTTTTCTTATTAATACAAGCAAGAAAAAAGTTATGTAAAATACTTTTGTCATAATTTAAACAAAAATAGCTAAAATTTATTAAAAGAATATTTCAATAAATCTGCAGCTATAAAAACCAGGATTATATTTTAATGTACAAAATTACTTTTATGCAGATATTTTTACTGACTTAAAATATAAATAAAAATATTCCTTTACATCTTTTAGTCAATATTTTTATAATAAAGCAAACATAATACAGAATAAAATTTTTACTATACAATTACTCTCTCTCTATCTATCTACATATATCTGACTTTTAATTTTCTAAAGCTTTGGTACCTTGATTAGAAAAAATACAATAACAAAGTGTATTGCAATTAAAAGCACACTTCATAAACATAGTTTGCTGATCTTAATCAACAAATTAAAAAGAGATACATTTTCATAAATACAAAAGAGAAACAATTTCCATAAAATTATAGCTTTTGAGAAATCTAATAATAATTACAGCAGAGAAATTAGTTAAAAAAAATTGAGTTGCATATATACAGAAAGCAAAGTGGTAAATTAAGCATGTAGAAAAGTGTTAACTTTGCAGTGACATTTTTGAAATTTATAATGTATAACAAAAAAACTTTTAAATAAATTTATTCTACCATAAATTCATTTCAGCAATGGCTTGCTTTTAATTTTTCTTATTATAGGAGTGATTTTAAGTAAAGAGTATAAAAAAGTATGACAGTTAATTTCAACAAATAAATAATAAACAAGATTTATCAAAGTAAATATTTTTTTACTCATAATCAACAGGTATCAAAATATTTGGACCAGGTGATAGAGCTGAAAGACGCCCTAAATTTGTCACAGTTAAAGAGCCTGAAATTAGATACACAAATTTGTTAGGAAAATTATATAAAGAAATATTAAAATCATTGAAATTCATATACTACTAACTCAAAATTTATTTTAAATTTTTAATTATAGTTTAAAACGATTTTAATAATAATTGGTAAAAATATTAGTTGGAAGAACTAATGTAATAATAAATTAAAACAATATCATTTTAAAAATTTAGAACTTTTGGCAATAAAATAAGTATTGAAGAATTATCATATGTACTTAATTTCAAAAAAGACAAAAATGTGTATTTGAATTTTGCAATCAAAGTGGATTTAAAATCAATTTTATGTAATTGTATTAACTGACAACATTCAAACATAGATTTAGAAAATGTATAACATAAAAAATTTAACACTTTAAATAGTTAATTATATATATATATATATATATATATATATATATATATATATATATATATATATATATATATATATATATATATATAAGTATGAAATGATTAATTGTTTACTTTCCAAAATAATTTACTGCACCCTTAGCAGGTTAAATTAAAAATGTATCATAATTTTAGAGATTTATTTAATTTTAAGTAAAAAAATTTCAAACATTTTTATTTTACAAAACTTAAAATTTTGAACAAAAAAGTTTATTTCAAGATATATAACTCAATACTAATATTTTAATAAAAATAACTCAGACTGTTATATGTGAATATAATCTCTTATTTGTATTTTCATATAATACTATCAAACAGTTCTAAATTTTAAGCGAATTTATTTTCATACCTCAGAAAGTTTTAATAACAAGCAATGCTACTAGATAGCACATGTCCTAGAAAAAGGCATAAAGAATTATTAAAGCTCAGTAGAAGTTAAGGAGAGCAGTAGGACTTTTTGCAGGACACTGCCACCTTAAGAAACATCTCACCATAATGGGAGTATTAGATGATCGTACTTGTAGGGGTTGTCTTTATATGGAAGAAACTTCATTACACATCCTTTGTGAATGTGAAACTTTTTCTACACATAGATTTGAACACTTAGGTCAGCACTTAATAGAAACTTAGATGATGCGAGAGATATCCTTGTTAAATGTTTGTTGAATTTTGCTTCAGCCATTGGTGTCTTCAAATAGGGCTTTTTAAGGAGTCTAGTACAATAGACCTATTGTCACAGTGCTCTGTTTTTTGGATCCACCTTACTTTAAATCTAATCTAAGGTATACAGGTGTTTCCTAGAACACTGTGCTCGCCAGATTTATCACCTATTGAATAATTTTGGGATATGATTGGATGCCATTCACAGAACCTGCCTTTAAATCTTTCAGAAGACACACTTTGGCTAATGGTTGCCAGGGAATGGAGAACCATTCCTCAGAGCACTATCAGTACTCTCACAGACTCTGTGCCTAGAGGTGTTGCTTTGTGCATTGTTGTTTACGGTATCCGTGATCATGCCATACCCTCCTTCACTGGGTTGCTGGAGCTCTGTGGGTTGGGGACATGTCCACCTTAATATGAGACGTCTAAAGTCTTGGGGTGTCGTGGATGTAGAGAGGAGGGTGCCAGCTCAGGTGTAACCGCCTCACTTGACCATGGTTCAAAATTACGAGGCATTTGGTGATAGGTGAATATTCCAAACCCGTTAACTTAATGGTACAGTCCGGGACTTGCCTGCATTGCTATGTATGTATGTCTACGGTGTCCTGCAACCTACTGATCATACACTGTTCTTGCTCTGTATTATACATATGATTTTGAAATACAGATCACTTAATGTTCATCACTGTTTCATTCTGTTTGCTGAGATTAGTCACTTTTTGGCAACTCCTTCTTGGAGTTGCATTTTCAATGTTGGGCAATGTATTTTCAATTTTTCATTAATGTTCCTTTTTCTCTAAATATTTTTTTAATAAATTCAATACTTATTTTGAAGGAAAATGACACATTTTTATTCCAGAATACAATGATTAAAGAATACTATTATTTAAAATTCACAATTTAAAGCACAATCTAACATCTTTTTAATGATATTAGATAATTAATATTTGAGCTAAAAATATTATATGTTAAATAAATTATATAGCTTTAATTGTTCTGATCGATTAGTCTAATTTAACGACTGTAGCAAATAATAATTTTAAAAGAAAAAATAATCTGAAATATAGCAGAGTGAAAAAAGACGTCAAAATTTTTTTTTAAAAAATGCATTATTATTCATTTTATGAAAGTTTGATCATTTAAGAGATGTACAACCAAATAATATAAAATTTCCATACCAATAACAATTTTGATAATATCTTTATCCATTGGATTTTCCCATTCTTTTTTTACCCATTTAGGAGTTATACTTGTTTGGTTGACGAAAATTCTTTCTGTGACTAGAAAATCCTCTTCATTCACTATCTGGTTCAAGAAAGAATATTTTTAAAAGCCATAAATAATTTGGATGGTATACTCATTGTAATGAATAGAAGGAACACTATTTAGATAGCATAAATTCTTTAGAAATACTTTTCTTAACATTTAAATTAATGCACAGAAAACTAAAATTAAAACTTCACATTTGAATCAATTACTTCAAATGAATACATAAAATATATACAGTAAAGCAAAATATATTGTAAGTTATTGACATAATGTAAATTATTAACATTAACCTGCATCATACTCATTACTTACTCTATATAAACTTAACAGAATTTATAATTTAAATTTTGAAATTTTTAATAGAAAATAAAGAACAATTTAAAAATAATTCAACTTTTTTAAATTACTAGATTTAATTAACTAAAATTTACTAGATTTTCCTTTATAAATGATTCCTTACAAATTCCTCATTTTTCTGGGCACATAACAATAATACTAATTGTTGTCCTTTCTAATAATGTAGTTATTATGTAATGGAAACAATTTTAAAAGAGGTAAATTTGTTTAAAATAGTAATTTCAATGAATCAATTTAACACTATAAGAAATTTCATGCAAAAGGATTAAATATTCTGAATTGCAGAAAGTCTGAAAGAGCAGATTACTACAAAAAGTTATATCTTCTTCTTTCTTATCCCCTGGTCTGAATCAGACCAGGTCCATGATATCCCTTGCATTGCTTGGAAGAATGCTTTTTCAGCCTCTGGTCATTCTTCCAGCCAAACAGGAAGTTAGTGGTTTGATGTTGGACACGGTAGCTATAAAGTTTACTGAAATACTTAATCAGATTTGGGATACATCTTCCCTGCAACAGCTGTAAATCTGCCTCATAAAGAACAATTTTTGTTGGTGTGCTCCTACGGAGCCCTGTAATGATGTGTACTGTACTCTCTCAAGTTTTTGTAGATTGGTAACTGATGCAACATGGTATACTTGAAAGCCATATTCAAGGACTGGGCGAATCAAAGAAATGTATGTTATTCTTAGTGTTCTGGCGCCTGCACCCGAGACGCACCCAGAAATATATTTCATAATACTAAGTCGCTTCTTGGCTCGGATCACAAGTGAATCGATATGCTTGTTACATGAGACCTCAGGATCGAGAGTAAAGCCAAGATACCTGGGATTTCTTTCACAAATTAAAGGTTGAGAGTTCATAATAACCTTAGGTCAATATTTAAACAGCCTCCTATTTGTCATAAAGAATCCAGTAGATTTATCAGGATTGAAGTGAAGTTTTTGATCACGAGCAAAATCCAGTATATATCGAATAGAATGATTTAAGCTTGTCACCATGATATCAATGTTAGAGCCAATACACAAAGGAACAGTGTCATTAGCAAAAAACTCTATTTTGCAATCATTAGAAATAACAATTCCAGAAATAAAGAGAGAAAATAGGGTTGGGCTGGGTATGGATCCCTGAGGCACACTCTGTCTAGAATGATAGAGTCTTGATAGTAAGCCATTATAGTTGACTTTAAAGAGTCTGTTTTTAAGGAAGTTGGCAATCCCCGAAAGTGCTCGTCCATCAATATTAAATTTTTCATATAACTTATTGACCAACTTGTTCCTCCATACTTTGTCAAATGCTTTATTCAGGTCTAATTAGATGGCAATTGTATGATGACCCTGTATGTAATGGGCGAAGTACGTCGGGAGTGTGTACTCCTGGTAGAGCACCCAAGACGTGAAACCCATTCCGTTTTATCCAGATAATATTAGGCAGGTGAATGAGCAAAGTTGGATTTCTGCCTTTCTTAGGTGCTCAGGATAGCTACTACCATCAGAAGCCGCCCCCCTTCATATTCATGACACCTTTGGTTTCACATACTGCATTGTCCGAAGCGCAGGTTACCAAGGGACGCGTTTGAGGCTTAGGCAGAGGGCCCAGACCGACAAATACGTTACAGTCTCCTTCCCCATCTAAACATGTCTTACCACTAAGAATTTTGCAATGCAACATTAATGGTCTCTGTGCTAATACAAATAAAACTAAATTAGACCAGCTCTTAAAACTTGCTGATCAACACAGAGTTCAGATCATTGCTCTACAAGAGACCAAGTACAAGGCTGCTTATCAGCTGAAACTCAAGGGTTTTAATATAGTTTGTAAAGACATACTAAATAGAGGAGGTTGCGGCTTGGCTCTTCTAATCCGTCGAGCCAACTTACAAACAATTGCATTTGATCAGCTCCCGCAGGACTCTGATCTTGAAATTCAGGGTATCACTCTGAACTGGAATGGTAAAGCAATAAAGATCTGCAACACCTATCTACCTCCCAATGGGCGAGGACTATGGGATGGCCTATCTCCTACCACAGAAGAACTGACAATTATTTTAGGAGACCTCAATGCTAGACATTCCATTTGGGGATGTTCGACTGATAATCAGAAAGGTTCGGAACTTTCCAACTTTATTGATGATAAATCATTCATATGTCTCAATGATGACTCTCCAACTCATAGTTCATATAGCTATGCAACAAAGGAAGCTTTAGATATTTTCCTTGTTAGCCCCGACTTGTTCCCTTATAGCAAATGGAAAACCTTAGAAAACATTGAAAGTGATCATCTTCCTAACTTAATTGAGTATAACCAATCATCTGACATAAAAGAAGTCAAACGAAACTTTTGGAATTTAAAAAAAGCAAACTGGGAACTCTATGATACTTTAATTACGCAAGCCTTTGAACAAATGGCTCCATGTTCTGATTTGGAACACAAATGGAATTCTTTTCGTGAGACCATCCTCGATGCAGCCAAGGCTTCAATACCTAGAGGAAACATTAAGAACTTCCAAAGAAAATACACGAAAGACGTATCTGTTGTGGAACCTCTCATCCTCAGGAGAAATGACCTTTTCAAGCAGTTCTTCGAACAAATAATTTGATTACCAGAATTGAACTCAATCAAGTGAATGCCGAAATTAAGCGTATCTATGCTTGTGACAGAAGAAAGAGATGGGCAGAAATGTGCAGTAGACTAGACGTTCGAACCCCAAACACAAAATAATGGAAAATGGCTAAAAAAAGTTAAATGAAATAATTAACCACCTTCATTTATGCACTAAAATAATTATAATAATTGTTTAAAACATTTAGTTGATTGAATTATTAAAAGTAAAACGAGCCTTGAGCAATAGCATAATCAAAAAAGTTGTATCATTAATAAATAATAATATTTCTATTAAAAATAGCATGACATCTATCTGTATACATGAAAATGAATGAAAAGTTTATTTTTAACATAATAATTATCAAATACTTGCATTTCTTTCTAAAAATTAAAGTAGGAGATTCATTTAAACTATGCAAATTTTGTTAGTTTTAAAATAAATTAAAATATACTGATATGTCACTTAAGTTAGTAAAATTTACAAACTTAATGGTTGTAATGCATAATATCATTAAACATTATTTCCACTGCTTCCTTTCACTTTTGTTGAAAAATATTTCCACAATTTCTTTTTAAAAACTTCCCAAAAATTATGGAGAACAGAATAAAAAATTAGGAAAAATCAAAGGTGACATGCAAACAGTTAGATGCAAACTTTTGTGTACGCATGTGTTTTTTTATATTTACAAATGAATTTTTTATATTTAAGTTGGAAAGTAGCTAGAAAATAATTTACATTTAAATTAGAAAATCTTATTTATATTTGAATTACTTTTAAAGCAATAATTTTATTAATTATAATAGAAGTATATTCATTCAATTCTAAATCTTTTGAGATATCTAAAAACATATAAATTAAAAATTTCTTTTTAATTACCCTTTCATCCACACTGTCTTTATGAAGAGCACAAAATATCTTTTTATCTTCTTGTAAAATTGCTTCATCCTTACGAGCACAATAAAAGTGATAATTAGCAGGACAACCTCTAACACAGCATCCAACAGTAGCTCCTGGTTGATTGCAAAATTCACAATGCTATGTTTTCAGAAATTCAGGATTAGTAGCAGTTGAAAATTAACATTTCAATGTTACTTCAATTGATTTTGAAGAAATATACCTGACATATAAAATTCATCATATAAATTTGAGACATTTATGTTCATTTAATAAATTATTATTGTTATTTGGATAATTAGGAAAATAATATATGACTTCATGAATTAACTAGGAATGACATTCTTTTATATGTGGATTGAAACAAAATGTTTAGTTATTAAACTGTTAATGATAACAAGAAATATTGGTACTTGTAATTCTATACAGAAATAATGCTGAAGAGAACATCTCAAGGTGTACAAATAACAAATTGAATGCATTTGACATCAAATATGATTTTATACAAATAAATAGTTCAAATATTTAATATTTAATTGTTAAAATAGCATTTAACAATGAAGCTTGTTTTTGAAAGGCTGAATCAATGAGGATAAATAATATGAAAGAAATATTTTCATTCATTTTTTTTAAAATGGCGATTAATGAAAAAGTATATAACATTACTCAACTATCTTTTTCAGAATAAAAAATCCTGAATCAAAATTTTTCCGCCCTAATTTTATATATTTTCTTTATTTTTTAATTTTAAATATTACTTTGTGTCATTAGTATAGTTAGGCATTTTAGAACCACATTTATATTAACTTCTGTTAAACAGTTTTATTTTTTATAAAATAAAATTTATTAATGCCTAATTTGAAAAACTTCTAAGTATTTATAATGTATTTTACAAACATGACACAATGACTGGTACTTCATGCAATATTCCTAATCATAATTTTTTTATTGGGTCAATAGGTTCCTCATGCTTAGTAAAAAAAAATAAATAAATAAAAAATAAATATCATTTCATTTTGAGTGATAAAAATAACTTTTTATCAAACTTAAAATGAATTATCAGATAATTATTTACATGAAAAAATGGCAATAAATTTTACATACCATCACTTTACCTCTAGATACAGCAGGATAAATATTCCTTAAGGAGCCATCCTCTTGCTGAAACACTTCAGCAGACCACATTGCACAATTTACATGAATCCAATCATCCTGTCCACAGTAAATTAATCGTCCACATTTCTAAAATACAGATGATTAATATATAAAAGCAAGAAACAATGAAAATTAAAAATTCATTTAGTTATCATTCATAAAATGAATGTCACCTTAGGCTTACTATCTCCAGGATAACCACAAAGGACACACAATCGTGTATCAGGTAAGGGTATTTCACCTAAAAGAAATATAAAACATTTAAAACAAAAATAATGATAACAAAAATGCATATTTTCCAAAATAATAATAATAATAATAAATACATATTGATTATTATATTTCAAAATAGGAGGGATGTATGAATTATAAGTACAGTAAGATTAAATAAGTGTTATTATAAATTGAACCTCTTTATTCACTAATGCCCTTAATAAAACTGTGCTGCCAAATTTTTTTTTATTCAGTAAGTAATAAATACTGAATTCATTAAATTATATATATTTTTTTATCTTCATTAACACTAGTTTTAAACATGGTAGTTACACCATGGAGAATTATAATTCAATATTGAAAAAAATGAGTTACATGTCATATAGTAGATGGCACAAGTTATTATAGTCATTCAAATCCCCTTATGATTACTTTTTAAACACTTATGATTACTTTTTATCCACTAATAATGATCACTTTTTATTCACTTATAATGATTACTTTTTATTTTCTTTGTTTTTAAATTAAGCAGAAATAATTTGAAACAACATGATCACTTTAATTAAAATATAGTAGTTAATTTATATTTTAATAATGTTTGACAGACATTCAAACTAACACAAAATGATTCATATCAAAAATATTAACTATTTAGAAAGTGCTACAGAAAGGTTTAGTTCCCTTTAATCCAAAATAATGAGTAAATAATTGTAATTTTATACAATAAGATATTTGTTTCACTTAACTTTCAAATAACTTCAATGATATTGATTACTAAAAATACCAAACCTTTCAATATTTTATTTTCATTATTTTGTTTGCCATTTCTTCCTTACATTTTTTTGTTTAAGTTCATGAAAAAAATATTTTCAAATATACTGTACTAGCCATTTATAGTTTCTCTGAAAACAGATTCATGCTCACTGAAATAATTTGAGAACATTTTACACATAAAAATCCTTTTTAAAATTTATTATTTTCAGATAAGACTTTTAATATCAATAAACACATAATAGATTTTCATGTATTACAATATTATTGATGAATGATATAAGTTAAAAATGTAGTATTGCCAGATGACAAAAATGAAGAAGGTATAATCAATTCTGTAGGATTTTAGCAGCTTTTTTTCCCATTCTTAAATTATTATATTCCTTAAAAAACCCATATAATTAGTCATGAAGTAATATTGCATACTTGTAAGAATCTCAAAATTTTCAATAACATTGTAGTCATTTAACTTAATTTTATTTTACTTAATTTTTATTGCTTGTAACATTTGAAATATAGGCAACAAGCTTTCTTGTAATGAATAAAGTTTTATTTTACAGTACAAGGATAATTGTAAATAAAACAGGAAGATTTTTTTAAAATTACATTAATCAAAAATAAAGTGCAATCCTGCCAATTTAAAAAAAAATACATTAATTTAAGAATCATAAAAATGAAAAATCTCATGTGAATTAGAAAATTATTCAATTTTTAAATTGTAGACAGCATAACTTCATTTGATTTTTTACAAAAGCAGTGAAATTTTTTATGGAGTAAACAGCAAATATTATTAACTAGCATCTTGCACATGTATCAAAGTATACATATGCAGGATACAAGAGAGAATTAGTAAATTGACACTTTTTCTTTCTCCCACCAATACTAATTTAGTTTGTATGTTACTCAACAATCTTTTTTATTTGCACATGAACTCTTAAGTAGACCAGGTCCTATAGTTTAAGTGGAATTCCAAAGACCTAGAAACATTCAAGCCAGAGATAGGACTTGAATCCATGAGTTATAGAACTAACTGAAAGCCAGAGCAATAACTTTCACCAAGCATAAGAAAATTTTTACACAGTAAATTTTCTTAGTGGCACTTGTAGACTTTAATGCTTTCACTTTTTATGTAAGAAAAAGTTTTTATTCCCAAAGGAAGCAGTTAATTTGCACTCTTTCTTTGATTAATCAAATATATTCTATGTAATTATTAAATTAAAATGATAGTATGTATATGTAACTTCTTTTATTATTTTTTGCTGCAACATCTTTAAATAAATTCTTTTGATATTATCAATTATTCATTCATATAAGCAGGAAACTTGAATCTAACTAAAGTAATATTCTTCATATTTTTTTAAAAGACGTAAACAAACATAATCCATTTATATTGAAAATTTTATAATTTATCTTGTTGTCAATGGATTAGACATTCATGGTAAAAATCATATTAATTTCAAATAGTATTTTATAGTTAAACATACTTTTTTAATGCACTGTTAAATATATATACAATCTAAAAATAATATAAATTAAATGAGATAATTTTAAAAACTTCTACCCGAACACTACGAAACAAACAAAAAGATAAATGAAAATTTTTTTTTCAACTATCACCTTTAATTATTATACTGGAATTTTTTTCATTTATTTTGTAAATTACATTAAGAAATTATTATTGAATTATTGAGTTTTTTCCTCCACTTACATTAGACACTTGTCCTAGAAAATAAACATAAATGAAACCATCAATGTTTTATTTTCTTTAGCACAATAGGAAACTCTTATTTGATAACTAAGCAAAAATTTAAAATCTAAAAAATTTCCAGTAAAAATTTTTAAAAAAGTTCAAATAGTTAAAAATGGATTGTTAATCTATATGAGTTACATAAATTTTTAATAACATTTTAATCAAGTTATTAGATTTACTGTGACTTAATGGTAAGGATGTGCTTTATAAAGCATTATGAAATGTTTCTGGTAATTATTTAAAGATGGATGTCACATACTTTGTGAATGCACAATTGTTTTAATGGATGCCAGAATATTATTTATTTAGATTTCTTCATACAATACTTACTCAGGAGGCAAACACTAAGGAACTATATCCAACTAAGTACAAATTAGGGCTTTCAGAATGATTATTATAGATTTTAATTGCAATTGTTTAGTAAGAAAGCATATAGAAATTTCGTATTGCATATTTATACCCTAAGATTAAATAAAAATATAATATTATTTTCGTGTATCCACTAATAATATATATTTTCATGGTGACAATAACAGCAATACCAAATAAATCTGAATCCTAAATGAACAGTGTGCATAAAATATGAAAAATAGAAATTAAGTATGTGTAAAATCTGTGAAATCAGCTATTTACAAATATAATGGAGAACAACAATTTCGTAAAGGAAACTAAGCTCAGTTAATATAATATAGAGAAAGTCTTTTTTGGAAAAAATAGATGTGTTTTGTTTAAAACATTGATTTCAGTTTAATGGTGAAGGCAAGATATATGAAAATTTTTTATACATATCACTGCTTCAAATTTAGCATATAATTAAAACAGACTTTTTGTTACTCAAACACTTAACAAATCACAACAAAGAATAAAAATCAATTCATTCATTCAGATCAATCAATTATTATATAGATGTCAAAATATTTAAGCAAATTAAACAATTCTATTAAATTTAATTATAAAGCCCATAATCTGATTTCATGTAATTATAATGTTTGAAAAATTCAATGAAAATTACTTCTAAATCTATGGATGAATTGCATATATGTGCATAAATAAATAATAGTTATAATTAACAATATATTTACTTTCTGTTTTCAGGTGGGGAAAAACATCAACTCTTTCTAAATACTGGGAATAAGTATGATCCATGTTAGGTGGTATAACAGCATTTGGAAGCATTCCTTCAGGAAGATCAATTTTTTGTGCCCATACTTTTGTAACAGGTATTTTAAACCATGGAAATATTTTCTCTGTTTGCTATTTACAAAACAGAAATTAACATTTATGCATTAATTTACAAAACAGAAATTAATATTTAATTTACATCTTTCCATAAATTCTTTTAATATTTTTCATATTATTATTTTATAGCAATATATACATATTGCTATGAAATAGCAACTAACAATAAAATGAAAGGCATAAAAATAAAAACAATAGATGATAATAAAGAATATATTTATATTAATATAACAAGTTTCTTTTCCGCATTGAATATTATCATATACCAAGAATCCAACTTGATTTCAGAATGTGAATTAATAGTGCTGCTGATAATTTTAAAGCATAAAAAATTCTTTGAAAACTTAATATAGTTAAAATTTGCATTCAATTACTGTGACTGAATGGTCAAATTGACTATTAATCAAAAGATCATAAAAGCCATATCAAATATAAAATTGTTGGTAAAATTTTTATTCCAACACTACAGCTTTTTTTAACAATCTCATTTTAGTTTACATTTTTCTTGAAAATATATTAATGGAAATTTCAACCTAAGTTAATGAAAAGAAGAAACTGGCAAATTATCTATCATAACTCTGTTAGAAGGATACATTGTTATAACTTATTGAAAGTTCTTTGATAAAGACTTGTTTGGTGAATTCAATATTAAAAAAATTATGACAAGTTAGATGTTTAACAGTTAAAATACTTATTTTGAAAAAAGAACAAAAACTTAAATTTACCACAGTTTACAAAACAAGTATAAAAAATTTAACAATGCCAAAAATTTATTTAGAACCTATTAATAAAACATGGTAAATTCAATAAAAGACTGAAAAGTCAAGCAATATATTTCTATGATATAATAAAAATTTTAGAGTGATATAAAACAAAAGTATAAGTGGCAAATAGATTTTCAAAAATAGACACTATTTATTTTCGAAATATGAATTTTATGAAACTATTATTGACATTTAATAATGATCACTTTTTACAGAATGCATAACGAGAAATTTTTCCGATTATTATTTATTCTTTTAGTTGACATAAAATAAGAAGCATTTATAATTATAGCATAAATATTTCCATATATATATTTTCTATTATACAAGTATATATTAATGTACGTACAGTATCACATAATATTATATATTAATTTACCGAATTACAACTTACTGATTACTCTTTTTAGTGTGAATTATTATGCAGTCAAAAATGCAATTCATAATATTTTCAAATGAATAGAATACATCATCAATATTTCGAAAGAAGCTAAAGATGCATTAAAAATTCACCTGTGATAAAATGGCTTTAGCTTCATTAGCATAATGTTTCCTTCCAAAGTCATTTTTTGCTTCAATGACAGAAAGAACATCTTCAAAAAAAGAAGTCTAAAAGAAATAATACATAATTATAGTATAAAATTTCTTTTTTTTAAGCATTTAAGAAACAAAATACAAAAACTTACTATGTTTAGATATTTTCCTTTGTCTAAATTTGCTCTAATAGTGTACAGATCAAGAGAATCTTTATGCCCTGAAAAAAATAACATTACATTAATAAAAAGAAAATTGAAATAAATAAATAAATATGACTACTCTAATCAAACTAAATAACTTATTGTTAACATTTAAAAACTCTGATTATTTCAATTGAAGCAACAAATGGGCTGACCATGTCCTATTTGTAAGACCACATTCTTCAGCTCAAAAGATCAATACCAGTCACTGTTGAACGATAGAGAAGGATATTGCAGTTTTGCCTTCAGTATATATGCCAGTCAGATTGAGTGTTGGAAGTTGTCCAAGTTTTCTCCCTTGTGACACTCAACATTAATGAGAAATCCCCCCCAGAAGGCAATTATGGAGTGGATGTTAAGAATATGTTACAACAGATTTAGTAAGTTAAGTACTCTACAATGCAGCATTAAAATGAAAGTAATTGGTTAAAAAAACATAAATTATATAATAATTATAATAGCCTTCAGATAATAAGATTTATTTAAAATAAATATTAAAATTTGTTTAAAATAATATAAAGATTTGTTTAAAATAAAATATAAAATAATTAAATTTAATCCTAATATTTTTAAGCACGAAAGTAATTTACAGAAATAATCCTACATTTTATACATATTATTAATATTTTTAATCAATTAATTTAAGCAATTTACTTGTTTTTACATGCAAAATATGAACTCACTTTTTAAAAAATAGTAACATTTATAATCTTACTTAGTTAAGGTCTAAGCTTAATATCAAGGACAAAAGACAAAAAAATAAATCTCAAAGTACATTCAACTATGTTCGATAATAAGAGTAACAATTTCTTCAAGCATCACATTAAAAAATTGTTTTGCACAATATTTAATTTCTGTATATTATTTAAACAACAATAAAGAAAATATATTTAAACATAAGTAAAACTGAAATATAATATTTATATATTTTTGTTTAGTATGAAGAATAAATATATTAATTATAAATAAATAAAACACATAATAATTTTAAATTATAAACATTTAAGGACACAGTTACATATTTTTTAAAATTCCCATGTATTGATGGTTTTATTTAATATTATTAAATCCTGATAAAGAATACTTTTAAATAAATATTCATTTAACTTTTTTTAATTTTTATAATTAGAAATTCAAATCTTTATTTTTAAAAGCCATAATATCATTTATTTTCATTTTACAAAATCTTGTTAAATAATAACTTTTCAAAAAATATAATGCTTTTATATCCACAAAAGTCTAATTGTATCTTTTTACATACATAATTTTTATAACAAAATGTAATAAACAAAAGACATTTGATATCATAAAAAAATAATCAGCAATTTAAAAGCTTTATTTAAGCTTCAGAAAATCAAAGAAAATTTTATTTTCGATCACCCAAAAATTGCTCATTGATAATTTTTTTTATTAAATTTCTCTGACTTTTTTAAACAAATATTTAGGCTGTTAAATAAATAATATAAGCCATATAAATTTTTTTTACCTCTTTTGTGTAACTTAACAGCAGAAACTGATAATGCATGATTGTTTTTATAGCAATCATTATCACTAATTTTAGGAAAAATATTTTTGGTAGTATTGATAGCTTCATTTTTTTCACACTCTGTTAACATGCTTTTCATACAGGCAGACACATCATTAACAGAACTCACTAAGGCTGATACAGTTCTTTTAACATCAAGAGAGTCTGTGGTTTCTTCATTTATATCACTTATAAGTAAGGGATTCTGTATATTTTCATGTAATAACCTATGTTGCATAGCTTTGGAATCAATACAATCTTCTTCTATTACACTATCTTTCATATAATCAGGTGTCTTAGTTGGCTTTTGATAAGTCTGAAAAAATCAGTCATATAAAGATAATAAATAAGCACACTTTAACACGTAATATAAATTTTACACAAATATATATGACAAAATAATATTAAAAACTTAAAACGTTTTTGATGAAATAAGAATAGAATTTATAAATCTCTTAACCTGTCTCAAATTGGGCTACACACAAACAATTTAATACTGTTAGCAAAAAGTTTCCTTAAACACATTTTAAATCTTTGACTATCTCAAAATTCATTTCATACAGAAATGTGTAATGAATTTATTATTTCTTATTTTATTATAAATGTATCTCGGATTTATACAAAGTAAAAGGAGTAACATTTTAGTGTTATATAGGGGGCATTTGTTAATAAAACTCAAATTTTACGAATTTTAAACTATACTTAATAGTTTGTACAAAATATTTTTATATCTGGTAAGAAAGGTGACTTGATATTTTATTTGAAGAATAATTATATTGCAAAATAACGTTAAATAGCATAACTCAGCCTTTACAACATTAGAATATAAATTATGCAGATATATTTTATATAATGAAACCAACTATGTTTTGTAAAATCTCAGTCATCAAAATTATAACCCAGATTACAATGGACTCTGAAAGCCTACAACATAGAAAAGGTTAAGAAAAAACATTTTGTAAAATAATATAGAATGTCATGTTTAAGGGGATGCTTTTATAAAGACTATGAAAATTCAAATTCATAAAAGTTAATATCTGAGAGACAAAATTTGGGAGATTTTCAAAAATAATTATGTGGAAAAACATAATTTCATAACATCAAATTTAAGAAAAGCATTTTTAGAAACAATCTACACACTTTTATTAAATATATAAAAGGTATTTATTCCTCAAAATAAAATTGAAAAATCCAATTTAGTGCTATTTAACAGAGATAAAAAAAATAGGAACTTCTCTTCTTGTAAAATCTAAGAGAACAGAGAATAACTCTCACTGAAAATTTCCTTCAGTACATAAATAAGATCCTTTATTCTAGAAGCAAACAAGTTCTTTTGAAACTAATTATATTGAAGTCAAACTCTATTTGATGTAATTAATTATTATAAAAGTAAAATGATTTATCTTCTTTCTCTCTGTTCTCTTTTTATAACACATCACACTTAATTTTTAAATAAAACAAGCTATTCTTAAGTGCTCTTTTAATATGAATATAATTTAAAACAGAATTTCTACTTTAAAAAAATTAAAGGATTAGTTTGAAATTTAAAATTACACATATTACCAATTATGGCAAAAGGGGGACTTATATTTAGAAAAGTAACAAATGTTTTCATTGTTAGAGAACTAAGAATAAAAATTCTGGATAAATAGTTCTACCACTCAGTGCATGGTTTTTTTAAATGATTGATAGTATATTTATTTTATATTAACATATACAAAATTTTTAAGCATTTTCAACCTCAAAAAGACTACCATTCTAATATTGTTATAAGCTAATATATAGTTTGATAAGTGTACTTTTCACATGATTTATTTAAAATTTTAATATTTAAATACATTTTAGTAACTTAAACATTAATTAAGGAACTTGCAGAAAATAAAGAAGTGATTTTTTCATGGTTACAAATATATAAAAAAAAAAAGAAAATTACCAACAATTAATAATAAAAAGGTTAAACTTAAATGATTTAATTTGTACCCTTAACATTAAGCTAGAAATTTATTAGGATTATTACACTAGATTTCGGCAGAAGGGGACAATATTTTGCTATGATTAAAAATATTCCAATCAAGAAATAATGTACTTTTTGATATAAAAATATTTTTGCAAATGAAAAGATATATCTAAACATTTGGAATAATTTGAATATATATACATATATTTTAATCACTAGATAAAAAAAACTATGTATTTAAGAGATTCAATAAGTTTTTGAAAAAAACTCACCATATCTGTTAAGTTTTATCCATTTTTTATTCTAAATAAAAAATATCCTTTCCATTCTAATTCAATCATATTTCTTGACCAATTATGAAAAATTAATAAGACTTTTTTGAAACAAAAATTTCAAATTTTATGAAAAATTTAACTCTTGAAAATAAAATTGTTGTTTGAACTTTTGAAATTAATATTTCCTCAGGCGATAGATTTATGGATTTAGATGACTAATTAGGCAACAATTTAACTAATAATTTATTGAATGACACATAATTATACAAATAAAGTCAGGAAGATTAGTTAAGAATGCAAGATGCACACGAGCAAGAGTCCACAACTGGTTCGTTTCTGCTGGTCTTAAACTACAGTCTTGGATTAATTCGAATTGATGAGCAGGTGCTGTCACCTGTGAATAGTAATGACAGTTCCCTACAAGGTTATATCACTGTGTAAAACTATATTTCCCCCAAATTTCTGAATTTATTGTTAGAATTTATGAGCAACTTTTTAGTATAATTTTATACACACATTGCTTTTTTGGTCTTATTCAGATATTAAACCCATAATTTTTTTTCCTTTTCTCTCCATTTGTATACAAAAATAAGATATCAGTACTATATCACTTAATTAAATTTATGCCAATATTTTTAGTTTTCCATTTATTTCCTCCTTTAGTTTCCCCCCCCCACACAGATATATATATATATATATATATATATATATATATATATATATATATATACAGTAAGACCCCGCTTAACGCTGTTTCGTTTAGCGCTGTTTCGGTTTAGCACTCTTTTATTTCAACCCGGGGATTCCACGAAATCGCTTGCAGCATACGGGGATTCCCCGAAATATTATGCAGCGATAGGTTTCAAATACATATCCGAAAGAGTGTACTTGTGTTTCTTGTTTGGTGCGGTATTTTACAGACATATTTTTATTATTGGAAACATTTGTTGACATTATTGTAAGTAGGTATTAATTTACATATTTAATACTATATTACAGTGTCAAATATTTTGATCTTTAGTTTTTACTATGGGTGATAATGAAAAAGAAAAGAAAGCAACCAGAAAAAGCATTTCACTCAAAACTAAAATGGAAGTGATTAGAAGATTAGATTCTGGTGAACGTCAAACTCTAATTAGTGCTTCATTGAATTTGCCAATTTCAACAATAAGGACCATCATGAAGAATAAAGAAAAAATACTGTCATCGGCAACTACAACAACGTCAAGCTCTGCAACTAGAATTACCCGTTCTAGAAATAATATCATATAGGAAATGGAAAAACGACTGTCTATATGGATTGACGACGAAATTGACCACAATATGCCATTAAGCCAATCTATCATAATGGAAAAAGCTAAAAGAATTTTTAATTACATTCAGGCTGAGACAATTGACACAAGTGAAACTTTCGTTGCTAATCGAGGATGGTTTAATGGATTTAAACATCGAAATAACCTTCACAACATAAAGATTACAGGAGAAGCAGCAAGTGGTGATACAAAAGCGGCGGCTGAATTTCCAGCGATATTAAAAAAATAATTGAAGAAGGAAACTATCGTTGGAAGAATTGGTTTTTAATGTTGATGAAACAGGCCTGTTTTGGAAAAGAATGCCGAAACGAACATTTCTATCCCGTGAAGAGAAACGGGCACCAGGATTTAAAGCTGCAAATGATCCCTCAACCCTTCTACTAGGTGTTAACGCAAGCGGAGATTTTAAATTAAAACCATTACTAATTTACAATTCCAAAAACCCAAGAGCGATGAAAGGCATATCTAAATCAACTTTACTTGTAATTTGGGAGTCTAATAAAAAATCATGGATAACTGAGAAAATTTTCCAGGATTGGCTCACTGAACATTTCTGCCCGTCTGTTAAACGTTATTGCGAAATTAAAAAACTTGAACAAAAAGCACTTCCGTTTCTGTTAATTGATAATGCTCCAAGCCACCCAACAAATTTTTCAGACTTAACAACATGCATTCCAGTTGAAGTGGTTTTCTTGCCGCCTAACACAACTGCCTTAATTCAACCAATGGACCAAGGCGTTATATCAAATTTTAAGGCTTATTATTTGCGGCGAACCTTTAAGCAAATGTTCGAAAAAACAGCCGGAGAAGAGAACCAGTCCATAAGAGAATTTTGGAAAAACTACAACATCATGGATGCTGTAGAAAACATAGGCCTTTCTTGGAATTAGGTAACAGAAAGATCTTTCAAAGGAGTATGGAAGAATATTTGGTCGGATTTAAGTAAGAGCGATGACGTCGGACACTCTGTCGATGTGGATGAAATAGTGGAAGAGATAGTGAAATTAATGAACCAAACCGGTTTTGAAGGGGTAAATGTGGAAGATGTCGAAGAAATATTTCAAGAAGCAGCAGCTAGTCTTTCTAATGTTGAGCTCAAGGAATTAACTGAACAAGAAGAAAACAAAAATGTTGACAGCAGTGATTCAGAAGAAGAGCAAAAAGAACTTTCGATGGCATTTGTAAAAAGGAGTTTGTCTACCATAACTGAAATAATGGATCAATTCATTGAAAATGATCCGAATTTTGACAGGAGCTCAAAAGTAAGGCATGGTGTTAGAGATGCTCTATCCGCTTATGAAGAACTTTTAAGAGAACAACGCAAAAGAAAAAGGCAAACAACATTAGATGCTTTTGTCACAAAAAGGCAGAACACTAAAAACGCGGAAGGCTAACTAAATATGACTGACTTAGAACTTTATTTGTTTTTTTTTAAAGAATATTCGTTTTGTGATTTTTATTTTGTTTTTATTTTTGCAAGAAATAATAATGTGGTATTAATTTGGGCTTTAAGAAATAAATGTTTGGTTTTATTTTTATTAAAAAAACATACTTTTAAATTTAATACCTAACCAATTTCCTAGCCATCTTCCCCTAACCCCAATATTTACATGTAAAGATAGCCTCGTTTAGCGCTGTTTCGAATTACGCTCTACTTTGATGGAACCTATCCCCCGCATTAAGCGGGGTCTTACTGTATATATATATATAAATTTTGTGTCACAATGTATGTTCCCGATAAACTCCGAAACTACTGAACGGATTTTGATAAAATTTTGTAACCATTTATAATATAGTCCAACTTAAAAGATAGAATAGTTTTTATCTCTTAATTATTATTCTCAATATTTATTATACGACATTAATGTTTATTTATTGTTTAGTTCTGTAAGTTCCTAATAGATGGCGGTTTAGCATCTAAGTTGCACAGGTATTCGGCAGATGGCGACGTGTTTATTTTTCTAGATTATACATCTTCAAGAAAATTAACGTGCGCGCACAATCGCGTGGTTAAATATAGAATTTGCATATATTTTTATTATTATATTTTCATGATGTACATATATATCATATATATTTTCATGATACATATATTTTCATGATGTATAATCTTACTATAACAATTTTTTGTGAATCACTTTCATAATTATACTTTGTATTGTGTTATTATTGTGCGTGTTCAGTTTGAATATTTTTAATATTATAAATAGTAAAATAAAATTTTATTTATTGCTGTTTTTCTCTACTAATTTTCATACCACCTCCAAAACATGTAAGTATTTCTTGACAGCCTTTTATTTTTTTTATTTTTATTTTATAATTTGATGATTATTAATTTATTCAGTAGAACATTTTGATCTTATTTATTTATTCAAATGATAAATTCTTTTAATTTTTTTATTTCAGTATAATACCGCGGAAAATTTTTTTAATTTTAATAAATAAAAATTGAAAAAATAATAGTTCGATGTCTATGTTATCTACCTCATTTATAACAATTTATTTTTAGATGTTTTTAATTTATATAGTATATTTTATAAGAGTAAGTCACTGATTACAAACTATAATTTAATATAAGATGAATAAAATGTAAATTCAGAAAGTATATGTTGATTTGTGCTTAATTTCAAAATTTCGATACTTTACCTATTACTTTTAAATTTTCGCGAAACGTTTTATTTTTAATCTCATATGAATGAACCTATTTTAAATTTTTTTAGAAAATATTAATTTGATTGTACCCAAGAATTAGTAAAAAATTGATTCAATGTATTATAAAAACACAGCCACTGCAACGCGTGGCTGGGTAAGCTTTAGTATGTATGATATATATATATATATATATATATATATATACACACAATTATTTAATTAGCAATGTCAATAAGAAATATATAATTATTATTATGTAAATAATATTTAACAGAACCAATCATGATAAAAAAAGAATCAAATAATACAAATAAGGAAAAAATTAATATGATTATATACACAAGTTATAATACAAATAAAATAAATCTCTCTTCAAAATAGAGTTCTGTAAACCTTATACTTTATACATTTATGACAATACAATTTAAAAAACAATAAAAGAATAAGCAGATAATTATTTTAATTGAACTAAAAATCTAAATTATAAAAATAGAATGTTGCTTCTACATTATGTAAAAAATGATCAAAATTAACCAAAATAAACCAAGCTTTAATGAATATATAATAATGAAAAAGATTTATAATATTAATTTTGGGGATAAAAAGGAATTAGACCTTGTAACTGATTGGAAATATAAAAATAATAAACATTTTTTTCATAGGGAGATTTTATTTAGCACATTTACTTATCAACTTTTCTGATCTTCTATTCACAAGTCAAAAATAATTTAAAGAAAAAAATGTACAATAAAACATGAAATAAAAAATTTTGTAGAGAACAGGAATATATATATATATATATATATATATATATATATATATATATATATATATATATATATATATATATATATATATATATATATATCATGGTGTGTTCCATTAAATAAAATATATTTTAAATAAAAAAAATTTTGAGTGATTCATAAATAGTTAAATATTTAATTTTTCTGGGAAAAGTATTTTAATTTTTTGAGTTAATTACCCCTATCCAGTCAGATAAATAAAATAATATAACTTCAAAAATGTTACTTTATATACAGTATTTAAATTAGTTGTCAGTTATTTAAAAAATACTAATTTATTTAAGCAAGGAAATATAAATTACTTTCATTTATTTGGCTACTGATCTACTTTATTAAAAATATTATTTTTACTTCATGAAAAAATTATTTAGATATTTTTCTCTATATAAAATCAGCATAATATATTTATTATACCATAATGTAATGTTTTTAGATTAATTTATCTTCTATATACCAAAACATAAAAAAGAAAATTTAATAGTATTTAACTTCTCTGACTATAGGATTTTTAACCACAAAATCTTATAAAGAGTAAACAATGTTTATAATTTATATTATTTACAAATAATAAAATATTAAATAAAATTTTAATGAATAAGATATTATTTACAAGCATCAATTCAACAGATAACTTTCCATACCTTTTATTTATTTCAATCAAACAGAAGAGAAATAGTCATAAAAAAATTTTCACAGAGAAATGCTTTAATTTTGTATAACATTAAAACAAATTTTTTTTTTTAAAATTAGAACAGATATAATTTCACACTTACATTGCTAAGAAGATGACTAGCACACCGTGAAGACATCAATTTATGAAGTATATTTTTTAATCCTTGTTTCAAATGTTCTTTGATTGCTTTTCTCCACATTGGTACAGTTTCAACAGTACATTCAATACAAGTATAAACAACAGTTTCAGGAAGACAAGAAAGAATTTCATATCCTTCATCTGTAAAATATTAAAATATCAAATCGTGGTAATTAATTATATTGGATTTTGCCACGAAATCGATAAATTTCTATTAATCTTACCACTAATATTATCACAGGTAGCATGAACCCATCTAAGGCACTCATAGCATTGAACCATCTAAAAAAGAAAGCTTTTACTTTAACTAATACTCTAAAGCAGAAAAGTTTAAGAAAAAATATAACCTCAAATAAAATATTTGATGGCCATAGAAATATAATTAAGGGGAAAAGTAGAGTGAAATATCATGCAAGAAATATCAATTTTTTAAAACAACCAAGATATATCTAAAAACAACTGTAAAATATAATTATTTTATTATGGTAGTTAACATGTAAACTGTTCCGAATTTATTTGATTAACATATTAATTAATTGAGAAACTTGGAATGATGTCTTTTAGAAAATTTAATAGTATGAGTTACTTAAAATATGTGGCATCTACAATAAATAAAATACATATTTGGCATTTGAATTTGAGTTTTTTTTTCCATTGCTTTAATTCTCTTGCATTTTTGATTCCCTTAAACTTATATTTTTTTTAATTTTGTTTTTTTAATGTTTTCAATGCAGCATTAACAACATGTAGATAATTGCAGTAAAAATGGAAAGCTAAATGCATGTGCAAACTAGATGGTCCAATTTGTGGATGATGTATATAGTTGTGATACTGTAATAGCCATCCACACACAATTATGTTTCACTGATTCCATTCAGGTATTTTTGATATTTTGCTGATTAAATCATAGAAAAGATAAAAGTTAACAAGCATGTTATAGTTGTAGCATGATCCAGAGGCTAAAGATAGGCCATAAAACAATTTCAAATCATTTGCACAAAGAAAATCTAAAATATGTTAAATAAAGTTCACACAAAAATATAATGTATTGTTTACCATAACCTAATATCTTATAATTTTTAAAAGCAAAGTTTAAACTGATTCTGTAAACAATCATTGAAAAGAAACTTGAATTTTAGAAAGCTTTCTGTGCATCCTATTAATAATTTTTAGGTTTTTTAATTAATTCGTCTACCAATCTTTGTAATAAACAAAGACAAAAGAATTTTTTGATATTTATTTAAATAACTTTTTTCTTTTCCCATTTCAAAAACTTAAACATGAAATGTTTCATATCAGAATATTATAAGGAACACTTTTTTATATATCTCTTAGTAATGAATATTTAAATTCCTTTCTCCTGCCAAAAACATTAATCACAAGGAAGGTAACTCTTTTCTTTTGAGTTCTTATATCAATGCATGATATATACATGTTAAAAATGAAACAATTCAGTTAAGTTTAAAGCTTATAATTCACAGAATATGTTCTAAGTTTACAGCCAACTTAGAAAATACCAAGTTCTATCTTTAAGTACACAGTATATGTTATAACAAATTTATTAATTAGATCTGGAACATTCATACTGTTTCTGGGTTAATTATAATCATTTACAGGAGTTTCCAAAAAATGATGGAATTTTGAATCAAGTATATGAAAGTATCATAAAAAATTAAAATACCCCAGAATTTAAATATTTTGTATTTAACAAGTATAAAACTGCAAGTACAGAAGAGAAATATACTGTATAATCAGATGAAATAATTAACTGTGAGAATTAAAAAATATATGCAGTAATTTTGTATAATATAAGTGAAAAAAGATATTCACAGAAAACAAATCAATTAAAAAACTCACTTCAGATTCATAATCATTTTCTTCATAACATTTTTGGCACACAGGACAGTAATTACCTTAAAAGAAAAAAATACTGCATTTAATTACTACTTTACCACAGTTAGAAAATTAATTTGATATAATAATGAGAAAAATTATACATATATATTAAAAAGAAACCTTTTTTCTCATAATAAATTTTGATAAAATTTAAGACATTGACCGCTTATGGTTTGACAAAAAGTCATACAGTAACACCTAATATATCAGAAGTGACCAAACCCCTAGATAATCCGAGCCATTTTTCAAAATTTGAAATTTTTCGGGAGCCACAATTAAATACATATTTAAAAAGTGTACAAAAAGGTATTAAAACGGTTTTTTACAGAATTTATATTTATTGAAAACATATAAAAAAGTACAAAATATGCGTATTGAATATTAAAAATTAAACACATTTATTTTACTTCTCTTGATGGTGAATAATTGGTGACAGCACTTCTCAGTAATTCTTTGAGATGTTGGTTAGACAGCACTTCTCAGTAATTCTTTGAGATGTTGGTTAGTAAATACTGATCGGTGTTTGGATTTCACAAATTTTAAAGTATGTTGTTCCAAAAAGTTAAATAATTTGACAAGCAGCCTTTTTAATTCAGGATACTTCGATTCTGGTACAAATCTCCAAAATTTAGTAATTGGTGTTGATTTATATTTTAAATGAAGAGTTTGATCTTCTTTCAATGAGTATATAAAAAAGTTAGAAAAAATAATGACAGAATTCCAAAATAGTTTTCAAGATTTGAAATAGTTTAAATTAGCTCTTAATTTTTTTTCTGAATCCATTTGAAATTAACATAACTCCAGGTGAGTTTTCCATTTCCTATATAATTATGACCAAACAGCATTGAGAGAATTAGGATTAATAGAGATTAGCATCTCTTATTAATTCTAATTCTTTTGAACGTGGAAAAACTGCTAATTTCGGACGATCTACAATATCTGTCTATACGACAAGGGCTAAACAAAATGCAATACAGTTCTTATGTATTCAAAAGATGTTCTAATTGCAATTATGCATTGTTCAATTCTGTGTCTCGAGATGGGAACTTAGGAGACATCTTAGTGCAATGCTGCATTATTTGAATCTAGAACTTTACATATATCTTCCAAATTATTTTTTTAATAAACTATAATTCTCCATATGGGTCGTTTTGCACAAGCAATATTACACTTAATAACAAAAAAGGCTTTAACCACATTATTAGCTTGTTTGCTAATGATCATCAAAATTGACTTATGTGTATTTAACTTTGTTTTCAAAAGACGCAAGTTCTTTTGAAAGTTGTTCTCAAAAGACAAATGTTCTTAATTTGGAATTTGGTGGGTACTGATTAGAAAACTGAGGATAATTGGTGTTATAATGTTGACATAAATTGCTATTTTTATAATTTTTTACAGTAGAATTGCAAGTAACACATATGCTTTCCCTTTATTGTCAATGAAAAAGGAAATTCTCTTCCCACTCATTATTAAACTTATATTTTCTTGCTCGTATTTTCTTCTTTTTTGTCTCGTTCTCAGTCATTATATTTTTTAAAGAAATGGATATACATAAAAAAGTTTAGAAAATACAAAGTTTTGTGTTATTAAAACAATAAAAACATGTGCTACATACTAAGAAATAAATTATAGCTAACTTATCAAAAATTCCAGATTACAAATAATATCCTAAGCAAGAGTGTTACAAATTGTTTTCTCCAGGGCACTATGTCAATTGTTTGTTGCAATGAAAATTTACAAATTCATAATCAGTCTGGGATCGTTCGGTTACAGACTATTAGCCACTATCTATGTTCATTCACTATCTATGAGTCATATCATTCTTAACTTGGACGGAAATGAAATTTTTTACATCATTACACTTAGACTTTCATATTTGTTATCAGTAATTTTAAAGATATTTTTAAACACATTTTGAACGATAGTAATTTTTTAAAATATGATAGTAAAAATGAAAAGGGAATTCAGGTACTTTTATTGAGAGCCAAAAGATATCCTTCAAATAGCCGCAGGTTGGCCACCCCTGTAATGTATCATTAATGCCCGAGTGTAATTAAACACAACATAATATACTTAACCTTAAATTCAAATTAACTAAAAAAAATTCTTTGTTTATTACTGAAGTTTAACACTGTTTAGCAATTTTTTTGACAAATTAAATATTTAGTACAATTTTCCATTATTTTAAAATTTAAATAACTGTTGCAAAGACATTTATACATGCAATGATAAGCACTTAATCTATAAGTTAAATACAAATTTTAGAACAAAGGCTTTAATAATCTTTGTTTTACAAAATAACTATATACAATATTATCAAGTAAGGAGACCAAAAATGTAATATGTAAAAGTTCTTAATTGTCTTTAAGATGTTGTCATATTAAGCATCATGTATAAAAAATTTAGGAAATTTTCTAACTATTTCTTCCTTCTCTTTTGTAATAAAAAATATAAAAAAAGAAGCCAACTCACAATACTATAATTACATAAAACTTCTATTATTATATGTACATTACAATATATTTATGTAATACTTATTTTCGTAAAAGCGAAGAACAAATCCTACAGTAATATATTTTTTTAAATTACAAATTTTTAATTTTTCATGAAATATTATCAAATAGAAAAACAATGAATGCTATTTAACAACCAATGTAAAAATTAGAAAATAAATATTAAAATTTAACCATATTTATCTAGAAGGGGCACCTCATAACAAAAAATGTAAAAACATTATTTTTAAAAATAAAGAAACAAATTCCTTTTTAATAATCTTATTATACACAAACATCCTTTTTTTTTTTACACTGTTGATTTATAAATTTGAAAACAAATCATGATATTATATAAGAAGTTACAAGTTTAAACTGAAATAATAACAAATGACACTTTAACAATTAATGTAAAATAAAACAAATCTAATGAAAAGAAATTTTATGAAACAAAAAACTGGAAATAATGTAAAACAGTGAAAAGATAAAAGTTATTTGGAGGAAGAAAAAAAATTAATTTTTTGTAAATAATGCAAAGTGAAATCCACGATAAAGCCCAACAATTAATTCATGCTTATTTAATTTTCTTTTGGAGGAAAAGTAATTTGAAGACTCTTAATATGTTCCTTCAGACTTACCGCTGATGAACAAATGACAACTTTGTGGAAAATGATCCTTTTAAATAAGTAAAGATCCATAAATATTTTCCTGAGAATGGTGAATGAGTTTTGGATTTGATACTTAATGATCTTTCTCCATTTATCTTGAAATTTTTTACGTACATTTTTACTGCTGAAATAATCAATGCATGCAAAATATTTCATGATACGGAAAGATAAAAGTTTTCAAACACAAGTATAGCTCCACAAGAAAAACAAAACTATTGGAACTACATTGATGAGATTTACAAAAATAGAAAATTTGATAAATAAAGATTGTAACTTATGAAAATGTTAGATATTTTATAGAATATTCATAATTACTTATCATCAAAAAATCATTTAATAAAACTGACAATTAGAGTTATTTTTACTTTGTAGATAACAATAATAATCCCAAAAGACTATTTAATGTGATTTTATTTAGATCAAAAAGACCAATAATGAATATTGATGAATCTGCTTTTGCAAAATAAATATCACAGACTTTTTCAATAAATATAACTTTTGAATATCTTCTTAAATTCTTTCATTAATTAACTTCGATTCTAATTGATATTTAAATTAGATAATTTAAATGCTCTTTTAAGCATTTCTTCTTCAATAACTTTTTGAATATCTTTAATTATTTTCATTAATTAACTTTATGATTTTAATTGATGATATTTAAATTGGATAATTTAAATGCTCTTTTAAGCAGAATTTTTTTTGTTTCTGAACATTTTCAGCATATTAAAAATAAACTTTTTCTAACCCTTTAAAAAAATTTTGTTGAAGAAATGTGAAATTGTTTTTCAGCATAGTAGTCAAATTAAAGAAAATTTAAAAGTAAATAAATGATTACATGGAAAGTATTATTTCTGTGCTTGAAATTATAGGATTGCCAAGTAATAATCGTTACAAAGGTCATATGATAAATTTTGTATCAAACAAACGTCACAATATTTAGTTTAAACTTTCAGGTAACATAATTTTTTTACTTTCCAAGTCTCACTAAGGGAGACAACAAATTAATTAAAAAACAATTATTTCATTCAACTTCATAATCTCCAAGATATTTGTGTATTTTCTGGAATCATACAATCAGAATTAATACAAAATTAAAAATATATAGAAAGAAAGTTGTATGGAGAATCTAATGCAAAGAATAGATAATAATTAATTCCTTTTGTAGTAAATATAAATAACTTGTAAAATGCTGCAAATTTCATTCAACCATGATCGTTATGTAATGAATACTTTATGAAGGAGTGTTGATAAAGACAGTTAAGGAAAACTGAAATGCAAAATTTTAAACTTTTTTCAGTATTAGAGTAATTTACACTACAAGAAATTAATGTTTTCAAAAAGGAAGGCAGTTAATCTCTAGGTTACAAATATTCAACAGGGTTAGGTTGCTAAGACTTGTCGAATATTTTTATTCATCTAATCATGAGAATTATAAAATAAATGATTCCAAAAAACATTGTTTAAATGTACTAATTTAATATTAGCTGAGATACCAAAGCCCTTGACATGCTGTGAGAAAACTTTGTAATTATTCATGTTTATATAAATCAAAAGTTTCTAAATCTAACAAAAGAAATGCTATGACTCTCTTCTCTTAGAATAAAAACCATATAACTGCATTTTTGTAAAAAGCTTACACAAGATTTACAGAATTCTAAAAAATAATAAAATATATCTGAAATAATATAATTTTTAATTTTATTTTAGATAATTTCACTGTTCTGTTTTATGATTAAAAAATTAGAATTTTATTTTTATAAATGGTAATTTTTTTATTAGAAATCTTTTTTCCAACTTACTTGATTTAGTATCTTTATATTGGATGGCCATGATTCACATTTTGCTCATGAGGTTAATTTGATTATGATGATTTAACATGGTCTTTGAACCATTACAAGTCTATGTCTAAGGTATGTACTATTCCTCTCAGCATAGTACATATTATTTATGATATATATATATATATATATATATATATATATATATATATATATATATATATATATATATATATATATATATATATATATATATATATATGATTTTTCAGATTATAATTTTAAAAAATTTCTTATTTTAGAAATAACATTTTTTTTTAAATAAAACCTATTAAGGTTTTTTTTTAATTTTCCCCTTTATAATTTAAAATTAATTTAAAACTTCATATTTAAAAAATAAAGCAAACTTAAAAAATTAATAATATAACTTATATGAATATAAAAATTTAGACTCATATCAATTTTCTAGAGAAATTTAAGTTAAAAATTAAATGCCTTATTATATTTCTTAATTATCTTTTAAAACTTATACTTTTGCTCTCTATGAATGTTATTAACCTTAAAAAACTTTCCAGACACCTAGAGAATATTAAATTTTAAGCAAAATGTGGATATTACTGATCTTCCATTTACATAGGATTTAATTAAATTGATTTAAATTCCCCTGGTTTTCTAAATAACTGTGTTCATTTAGAAAATATTTTTAGAATTCGTAAACAATAAATAGTTTTATTTTTCATTTTACGTATGCCAATGAAGATGAAATCATTTTGCTATTTAGAAATCTAGTTATTTAATAATAAAGAACCTAATTAAGATTTATTTCTGGTGATTATTTAATTCCTAATAATCATAATAAAAACATAATGAAACTACTAATTTAATATTTTTGAATAAATTAAAAATACATAAAATTTTAATTCAGTTATATTTAAATATACATATAATGAAATATAACATATAATAAGTTTCCAAATTATTTCTATTACATAAATGCAAATGAGTAATTTAAAAGTAAGAACCATCTAAGCTACAGTAAATAATGGCATGCCATTTGATTGATAAATGGAGTAGATAAATAATATATTAAATTTCTCTTCATTTAATTGATATGATGAAATTTTGACAAATTAATGAACAGTAAACTTTTAGCTAAGAAATCTAATATAAGTCAAAAATAATAAAATAACTAATTTTGATTTAAGATATAAAATTTAAAAAAAAGGATTTAATTACTGCTATTGCCTATAGATTAAATAACTAGTGATTGTTGAAATTTTAATCAATAATTACTTTATATATATATATATATATATATATATATATATATATATATATATATATATATATATATATATATATATATATATATATATATATATATATATAATCAGTAAATACAGTTGTTTCATCCATACATTTAAATAAGCTCTAAAATTTATTTAAATACAAAGCAAGGTATTTAAATAAAAATGCTAATAGTATCAGAAAACATTGTTTAAATGTACAGTGAATTTCAAAACCTATAATCTGTCAAAAATTTATCATCAAAAATAAAAACTGTCTTTATTTAAAAATAATCTCTACAATAAAAGGATAAAGATTACATCTTAATTATCCATTATAAAAAATAAATTAGTAATAACACGAGGAAATGTACATTATATTAATTCCTTACTGTTCTGAAAGCTGAAATTGATGATTTAATGACTTGTATGAATATACTTATTCAATACAGAATTCATTTTGCAATTTGTTCATTGTCTTTTCAGTATGTATAAAAATTTATAAATTCAAAACTCTTAAAAAATAATTGGAAATAATAAAAATAATAAAAACAATAAAAATAATTAAAAAATAAGTAAAAAATATCAGAACAAAATGTTTTGCTTGATTTTTTTTCCAAATTATTTTTATTTTACTTATTTATTTTTTAAACAATCTCTTTAGTGATTAAATATTTATTTCATGGGAAACATAAAATTTATAATTTTAAAAGCAGTTTTTTCCCCCAAAATATAAAGTTAATTAAGAAATTTGCCACTAAAATAATTATTTAATTCATAAATGTGTGATAATATAAAAACTTAACTAAATCTGTAGCAAGACAGCTTCAAAAAAATAAAAGATAAAAGCACTAAAATGATTTCATGATGGAGGATAAATTAGAAATGAAATTAAAATAATTTGCAGTAAAAATTGATTACAGAACAAAATAAGAAATAAAACTCTTTATCGACTTTCTGTTCAATATTCAAATAAGACCAATTCATTCTTAACAAAATATTTCATTCATTTAATCTGCAACTTATATGCAGTCCCCAAAATCCACCTTGAGCTTGAATTTGTATATTTTTTCATTTTCGAAAGAGCTTCATTGTCTGTTAATTATTTTCAGTCCTAGTTTTTGTTACCAACTGCATCATCAAGAACTATTATTTATACTATGGGGAACAATAAAAGTTTTCTTGTTAGAGATTTTTATTCTTGTCTACTGGATTTTTTTAAAATTAAAATTAGTTATTAATTTATATTAATTTTAATTAAAAACAAACTTAACAGTTAGTAAATCTCAGAAAT
This sequence comes from Latrodectus hesperus, assembly GCA_037975125.1. Classification (NCBI taxonomy): domain Eukaryota; kingdom Metazoa; phylum Arthropoda; class Arachnida; order Araneae; family Theridiidae; genus Latrodectus; species Latrodectus hesperus. Next base: position 6,132,074 of record JAJQOW010000014.1, read on the forward strand.
ATATTTATACAACATAATATGTTGTGTTTTTTATTCTTCTTATTATGATTGGTTTAGGATTTCAATATTTTTTATTATTGGAAATTTGAGGTAAAGGCAAATTAAAAATAGAATTTTGAAATTTAGTTTTCGGTTGGAACTATAAAAAACTACCTTCTTATAACATGTGTTCTTATAATTGGAATTATAAAACTATTAATTATAACAGATAACCATCTTATAGCATGACATCATTTAAAGCAGATTAACTCCAACATGATGAAAAAAATTATGGAAGGTTGATTTGGAAACTCATACAATATTTGTCTTCTACAGTGCTGCATTATGATTTTTGATAACATATTTAAATTACTTTAAAATGATAATGAAGAAGAAATATGCATATTGATTTTTTCTGCAAATATTTAAATTAATTATAATTTAATAATTTACAACTATTCTGAAGTCTCTAAGTATCCTGCACAATTTCAACATTATCTGCTGTGAATCTTCCAATCTATTCAAAAATGCCTATGGTGTGCTACCATTTCTCTAATTATCCAGAGGATAGAAGATATATGAACTGCTGTTGTGCATTCAAAGAATTACACTTACCTGCATCATACCATTACATATTTAAAAAAATGCTTTTTCTGTTTTTAGTCAAGCTAAAGTTTTATGGCAAAATTCAAGCAACAGCCCTAAGCAATGTCCAATATTAATTAAAAAATATGCAAAATAAAGATTAAAAATGAGTTTAGAAGTAAAAATCAAACTCTTGAACCATTGTTTTAAAGGAGAAAAGCATCTTACATTGGAAAGTCTTACTTTAACATGAAATAATAATTTGAATTATTGAGAAAAACTAGTGCAATTATTGCAAGATATTTAAGAAATGCAAAAGGAGCAGTTGTTAAATATTCTGCAGTAATTGCAATAGTTTTTCTTATAGTGGCAATACTTCAGAAAAAGAACAATGCATTCAAAATTTTAATGATAGTTAATAAAAATGATTTGATTTTACAGTTACATCAGTAAAGAAAAAAATACTTACATACTGACAAAAATATTAATAGAAATATTTCAAAGAAACTGAAGATCTACCAATTCAGAGTTTGTTGTAAATCAAAGTTGGATCAAAATTTCAAAAAGCACTATAGCATTCACAGAGTAGTTAAAAGAGAAATTGTGTTAGTTGATCACAGTTTCTCTTTTAACTAGTTTAATGTGTTAGCTGAAATAAGCTTTCAGATTGTACTCAGAAATAATTCAAAATATTAGAATAGAGCAAAGATTTACAGCATGTCAAGTTTTCAATATCAACAAAGCTCAGCTTCAGTGGGAAAAAATGCATAAGAGATTTTTGATATTAAGAGAAAAAAAGCATCCGGAATTCAAAGAGCTAAATATCAAGTAAGGCTATATTTATGTAATATGTCAGAAGGCTTTATGAAAAAATCTAAACTAGTTAATAAATCGCTTAATCACAGTGCATTTAAAAGTATAAATAAAACAAACTTCTCCATTATATATAAAGAAGCAAACACAAAAATGAAATTTTTTCAATGAACAAGATATATATATTTTTATTATTTTAATTAAGATTATAATTTGTTTTAAATAAATCGTGAAAAATGCTGAAAACTATTTCAATTCTCTTAGATAAATCTTAAGATTTAAAGATTTAAGTCATTACAGGAATTAAATCATTACAATGTCAAAATAGTATAACAACTATGAAACACCAATTCTTCGTCCCAAAATTAATATTATTTAACTTATTGCATAAAAAGAACATTTTATTTAACACAGAAACTTGCTTGCAATGAATTTTAGACAAAAATGAGTTAAATCAATTGTCATGATTTAAAAATGAAAGTACTTTTCAATTTAGCTCTGCATTGGCACAATAGCTTTGTTTTAAAAGAGCTAGAAACTCCAACATTAAATGCATGCTGGAAGATATGCTTACTTTATTAAAAATGTAATCATTGAATCATTAGAAATTAAAGTGTTGACATATTAGCTAAATCAATCAGAAATGACAACTTTGTGGACAGGCTATTTAGTCTACTCAACACATATTAGTGAAAGATAAAGTAGATTTGAATAAAATAACAGCTGTTTTTAATAAATTTTTTCTGAGCCAATAGCATCGCTCAAATTATTCATATATTTATATTACATATTGTGGGTCTAAATTGTTCAAATGCATATTTTGTTCATTTGTTCGCTTTTTTAAAAATAATTTTCTGAATTATCAGATGTAGACAAAACACTCAACTTCATAGATAATAAGGAATTTACTATATACCCATTATAAAATAATTAAGCATAAATATTTAAATTTATCTCTAAATGCAAAGTTATTCCACTTATACTTGCATCTTTTAATGGCTCCTTTATACTTCCAAACTAATCTTTAAAATTTGAATTTTATGTTGAAAGATTTTTCTTTCAGAAATAAAAAATTTTAAGCTTCACTTTTATCTACAGAAATATATCCGTGTGATTTACAATTTGCACATTTTGTGCTAAACATTGAGAAACATTAAAATGGGTAAAATTATTTTTGCAATCTTTGTTAAACTGAATTGAAAGTTATAATAAATAGCTCAAAAGATTTAGACAGCATAAAATGTTAGTTTTTTTTAATTCTTGCAAAACTGAAATTCTTTAATTTTTGAAACAAAACATTGTTTTTTAATTGCAAGAGGGGCAATTCTGAAAATAGAAAATAAATAATTCGCAAAGAATAAGCTTTACCCTTCACATAATTCTCTCTCTCTTACACACAGCTATGTATTCTAGCCTGCATGTGTACATAATTTTTTGCACAGGCAATACATATTAAATAGAAAACATTACAAAACTGTGCATTTTTGTTAATCTTAAAAACAATTTCTAATCTTTGAATGCTATTATAAGCATGAATATAATAAAAACATCACTCAACAAATAAGTAAAATTTGAAGAATGATTGGATTTAAAAATTTCATAACGATTTTGAGAAACTAATAAATTTATTGAAAAGAATGAAAGTTTCAAGAAACAATGCAAAACTTGGAATAATTTAAAGTTATTTTTTAATTATTATTAAATAATTTCTTAAAATCAGTTTATTTTTTTAAACAAAAATAGTAATCTTTCAAATATTATAGCTTTAAGGGGAAAATGTGTGATTTGGAAAAATAATAATATAGCTTTAATTCAGTGTTGTACTAAAAATTAAAGTCACTCATAGTCAAATTAAATGCTTAAAAATTCCCTTTAGACATGAAGGCATCAAATATTGGAGTTTTTTTTCCCCATCCCCTATTCCAATAAATTTCTCCTATCAAAAGCATATTGAGAAAAGCCTAAACACATCCACTTATGAGGGCAAAACAATACTTCTTCATTCAAAATCAAAAATACTGCAATTATCTTTATTCATAAAAATTACACCATGGGAATATAAAAAGAAAGCAGATCCAATTTCATAGATATTTTTCCACAAATCCTATTAGTTATACATAGATGAAAATCTTAAGTGGGAAATAAATCATGTTTCAAAGTTTAAAGCAAAGATAAGCAACTTTAAAGGCAGTTCAAATTAATGTAAATTATGGTTTAAAAATATTAATCAAAATTTCATAGATAAAAAAATACATAGCTTATTATTATACTATACATTGTATTATACTAAATAATAATACATATTATACTATATATATTATACAAAACAGAATCATACAATGAAAATAATACCAGCATTTAAATTTGTATTTTCAAAAATATATTTTAAAGTATACATTGAAATTTTTGTGTTGCTATATTTTAAATACATCAGAACAAATTTAAATGCAAACAGAAATTTTTTATATAATAATTAGAATAAATTATTAGTTTCAAATTATTGATAAGAAAATAAAACTTATATATAAATTTTTATATCCATAAAATAATGTCTATAAGTCATTAAAAATATATTTTACATGAATACATATAATATCAGCTATTTCTTACCGACTTTACAAATGTTACAACTTTAAAATTGGACTGAATATGTACTTCAAAAATATAAATTTTTAATTTGCCTTAGAAATATTGTTTTGAGCTTAGTCATATAATTTTAGAAAAAAATTTTTGGATATATATTTTTAAAATATTTTTTATTACAAATATTTTACAAAATGTTTATGCATTTTTTTCTTATATGTTCATTTATTTGTCATTCAAGATGTGAGTAAATTCGAAGCATTTATCATACATCAGAAGAAATGTTTTTGGGAAGTGTTCAGTTAAAAAAGAGAATCCTATACAATTGTTTTGGAAGAAATTCTATAAGAGTTTATAATTTATTCCATAATTCTGTATAAAATTAAATTGGATATTGATGTTATATTACAACTAATTTAAATACTTTACTTCTCAGAGAAAATAGTTCACAATATGCATACAATATAAAAAAACTTATTTTTTTAAATCAATTTTCATTTTTTTTTGATGTCAGAAATATTACTAATTTAGCACTAGTTTGAACATAATTTGCATTTAAAAATTTATTTATAATCATAGAGTAGATATTTTAAATAATATTCAACTTTGATGCTTTTAAGAACTAAATTCTTTAGTTAAAATTATAAAATAAAACAATATGAATATCTATATACATTTAATAAACTTATTTTAAATAATTTATTTAAATATCATAAAATAAATTTGCACCATACATTCAATAAAATGTATAGTGAAATTTTAATTCATGATACATAAAATCCTTAAAATTTTTATATTGCGTTAAATATTACTTTAATAGTTTCATTAGCATTTTTTGAGTAACTGATTATTCACTTAAAAAATACTTAATGAGTTTTGAACAACATTATATAAGAGTGTATAATATAATAGTGATATTTACACTCTGAAATTACTCTCAACAAGGTTTTAGAAAACAACTTGAATTTTTCTTACTTTTTAGTTCTACTGAAAACAAAACATTATAAAGAAAGCAATTACAAAAGACTGAGTACTAATCATTTGGTTGCCAAGTTGGCAGCCAAATAGTAAGCGCATTGGCTTTAAGTTCAACAATTCATGGGTTCGAATCCCACCTTAGGATGTTTGCAGTGGTTTGAACTCCACTTTAAACTGTAGGTCTTTGTCTAATTAGCCCTTGTGTGCAAGAAATGACTGTTGAACGACAATTAAACAAACCAATGAATAAATGCTTTCTATTTTTTATAAGATACTTAATATTTTCAAAACATTAGTTGACTTCAAAGATAAAAGAAAATTTTTTAATCCTAGAAAATAAAAATAAAAGATTTATAGAGAAACACAAAAGTGGTTACCAAAATAATATAAATGCATGTGAATAAAAGTGTAATTTACGAATGCACTTAATAGGCATTAAAATATAACTACTGGAATTTTTTCATAAATAGAAATGTATATATTCTGGTAGTATGTGGTAGCATTATTAAAGTATAGTATGTCTTGGACTTTTTAAAATGCATAAAATGTTGGTCTTCTCAGATTTCAAGAAGGCAAAAACTTTAGGAGTCTAGTTGGAGCAAGTGTAACTGATATTTTTTTTAACAACAGCGGGCACTGAATGACTATGCCTTCGCCACAAAAAGGCCAGAAACTGTTACTCATTACTTGGTGAGCACCTGTGAATCAAGTCTTGAAGGCTAAAATATGATAACTTATAGGGTGTTTATAGAGATACAGTTTCCAAGGTCATGACAGCATACCAGAGTTCATACAGATTTCCAAGAATCAAATTCCCATTCTCCAGGAGTCAAATCAAAAATTTCCAGGAGGTATACACATTCATGTGGAATAATTTTTCATTTTATTTAAAAAATTTTCATCAAATATGCATATAATTTATGAATTTGCAAATTTTTTCAATTATAATTGTAAAAAGAGAAATAAATAATTGCAAAAGTTAATAAGAATATTTTTTATTTAAGTTAAATTATATATTTAATGATTACTTCAAAAGCCTTCAATGAATTTACAGCTGTGACAGAAAACTTTTTTTATCAATATTCTTTACTAACTTATATATTGTAAACAATTATGGGTAATTTTAAACATCTTCAATATGTTCTTATTTTTTCATTTATTGAGTATTTCTAGATGTGTATAACACACAATCACTTTTCAAATATAAATATACTTACTTAAAACAAAAAAAACTATAAATTACCACATACAATATGACTTTTTCCCAATTATTATTTAATAAAGGCAAATTTAAATTTTTCTTTTATTTAATTTCAAACACTTCTAAATTTATACAATTTCATATCTATATTCCAGGCTTTTCTATTTCTTTAATAATTCAATAGATTTTCACATTTATACATACACAATATTGCTATTATAAAACACTAACATTTCACCACTAAAGCTTTTGTTTTCATTTCATTACTAATACTCAGTAATAACTGTTGCTTCTCTGAAGCTCCATATGTTTAATTTTGAAATTAATGTAAATTTACTGTTTCATTCGGTTTACTCAGCATACTCTAGTAGATTTTTCAAGTTCATTTATATCATTTTCCCAAACTACTCGTACTGAGTTTCAGTTCATCAATTTCTTCAAAAAGTGTTTTTCGCTTTCCTTCAATTACTGGCAACATTTTTTTTTTTTTGCTCTTTTAACTCGCCTAAATACAACTTATACTTTTGTCTGGCACCAGCAGTAAAACTAAACAGGTCTGTTAATTATTATATTTTTGACACCTCCTGCATTTCAGAATTGATCATCAATAACACTTATATCTAATCACAATTGACTGATTATATAATTTTCTATCATCAAATTTTTGTTCACAGAAAATCCATGTTCAACAGATGTTTGACTATGAGAGAGTAGTAAACACTAAAAACAACTATTCCATCTTTTAATAGGATCAAATTTCTCATCAATATGAATACATTCAGGAGTAATGATTTAAAAACTTCCACAAAATTACAAAATCTTTTCTTTTTTCAAAACAAAGCAAAGGCCAATTTTTGCATGGATTTTCCAGAATCCAGTAGTCACTGAAAAGACACTTTCCCTGAGGCATATTAAGATATTTATTTCAGTCTTTATTTCATTGATAAACCAACAAATTCATCCTGATCTACTGAAATTATATGACATTTTCACCAAGATATGGAAAGTAAATTAATAAAAACTAAATAAAATTTTATATTTAACTATTGATAGTCAGTGAATTTTATACAATATACAGAAAACAAAAACAAGTAGACAAAAAATAAATTAAAATCGCCTCCAGTGATTGCACCCCATAACTTTTCTTATTTATTATTTTACTCTTCAATCACATAAATCTAAATACTACATCCAGTCCTGACTGTACTGAATCATGAGGTTATTGTAGCTGAATTGGCTCTTTATTTCAGTCCACAGTTTTCAATACATCTAATATCGTTTGTACCGCCATCTAGTGGTAACATTTGGAGATAATACTCAATTAAATTTTGGGGTAATTTCAATGAAAATTTAAAAATATTTAAAAAAAAAAGCTAAAAAAAATAATAATAAATATATTATAAGAAAAAAATTAATGCATCAAGATAAGTAAAAATTCCATGAATAATTCACGATTTTCAAGGAGTCAAGTCTAAACTCCAGAAGGTTCCTGAACCCTGGCAATCACACAGCATTACAAAACAATTTCAGCAAATCAAATAGCTGAAGGAAAGAGAAGTTCAGTAAAAGACTGATTGGTAAAGAAGCAGTCCAGGAATTGTAGTAAAAATGTGACTGGAAAGCTCAATCAGTACTTGGAACCCTAAATGTCAATAACAATTAGAAGGCACAGAACAGAATATTTATGGAGGAGCAGCAATTCCCAAGTCACTTGATAACAGATGTTAATGGCTACAGTGGTGTGGCACTTACAAAATCTGGTTGATTGATAAGTGCTAATGTATATTTTAAAAAATTGCCGAAATGAAAAATTTCAAATTAAATTATTTATTAATCAATCTATGCAAATTTACAACATAGTTAATGTGTTGTTTCTGATCCCCAGTTGGCAATCCGGATATTCCAGAAAAACTTAAAAATCAAGTTTTGGAAAATCTGTCGTTCAATTTAAAATATGCTCAGGTAAAGCCTAAGCAGATTTACATTTGGTGCTAGACTTAAAAATTTTCTGTCCCTGCTCAAAAGAGAGGGACCTCAAGGGTGGAATGGGTGAAGTACACTGGGATCGTAGCTCTTGGTAGGGTCACCCTAGGTGTGAAGGCCATTCCATTATACTTAGATAAAGACAGCAGGCAAAACTCTGGAGATAAATCAGACTTCAACCTCAGGTGCATCAGGCATCATGGCCCACAGAAGATGTTAAACCTTGCCAATTATTACGAGTCTAATTAGCATGTATTATGCTATAATTAATGTTCTTAAAAATATGGTAGTTTTTTGAGAAAAACTAATTTTCTCTGCTCAGTTATATTTAACATTAGATTCCAGGTTTCATTTTTTCCTCATCTTTTACAATCAGCAAATAATTTGCAATTTGGGATATCATGCTCAAGAAAAGAACTATTTCATTGAAAAAGTTTCATTTTCTTTAATTACAGTAAAATTTTAATTAGTGTTATCATCAAGTGAAGCTTGGTTAATTTTGAATAAACAATGTGTTTTCCAAGTTTTGACTTTGCATATAACACTAGATTGTACTAAAACTTATTCATAACTTTAAACAGTTAAATATTTATCTTTAGTAATAAAATCCATGATATTGCAAGAGACATTTAATCTAAAATCTTGACAATTCAGTTGTAACAACTTTTAATAAGAGTCAGGGATTTATAATTTGAAAAAACCATCTTGAATATTTAAAAGATATGAGCCCACCAATTCAAATTACTTATTCCCATTGTTTACTTTAAAATTATCCATTTCATTTATTATTTCATGCGTTTACCGCTTAACTTCTGATCTGATGCCTGATTTTTCTTCAAATATCAAAGAAGGTAAGATCTCAGCTAAATTTAAAAAAAATTGATATGCTTGTCTATTAGCTTCTGCATTTTGTATTTAATGTAAAAATAAATAAGACATTTTTCTCAGTAACCTGTTTGGAGAGATTTGTATGGTATTTTTTATTCATGAATATAACTCTTTTTTCCTATAACCTACATGATAAATGTATCCAAAATGTTTAAATTCACATACATTATGCTTACAGAATCTTTAAAAGAGAAAGACTTTCAATTAAATAAACAATAGTATAAATTTATATGCTGCTTAGGTTTTATATGACAAAAATCTTTATAACCAAGCTATAGAACAGGATTTTCATTCTAAAGAAATTTCACTTAATTATTAAAATGTGATAATGTACCAATTTAACAGAAAGTTATTTTTTTAAAGACCAAATATTAAAATATAGTTTTTTTTCTTTTCTAGACTGATTTTTTTCTCTGTCCGGATCCTTAAATTTTCTTTCATAAATTTCTTAAATATATATACCTCATCCTCAGTTCATTTTTCATGTGATTAAAATCACATGGTTGGAGAAATGCCTTTTTCTGAACTTAATTTCATACACTTGTGCACTAGTTTCTTTTCTTGTTTAGTTAGGATATCAATCTCCATTGATTCCATCTCATTTTGGATCTATCACAATTCATTTTAGGTATACTTTTCCTGCTTGTTAGAAATGTAAGTAAAAGAATTTTTTTAATGTGGAATCATCCATCATAAATATCTGAGTCACCCAGTTCATCCAATTTATTTTTTATGAATTTTACATCTGGCTCTCCATAGGTTTTATATTAGCCAAAGTTATATCTTCATCGCCTAACATTGTTGACTTGTGTTAAAACTAAGAATGGATTGCAGAATTCCTTCTAGAAATAGCTATTTTATTTTCTTCAGCTTTGACTAGTCCAGCTCTGTATGTAAACTATTGGTCTATTTAGTTTTATATAGTAAAAATTTTGTATTGCTTGATGGAACGAATTAAAAAATACCTTTTTAGTCTGAAAAAGGATAAATTTGCATTCACTAGGTGACACAATCTTCTTGACTATACAATTGTAAACTAGAAAAACATTGATGTGACTCATCACATATTTTCTAAGAAACTCTAGACCTTTTACAAAACAATTGAATTCACAAAGTAAAACTGATGATTGCAAAGTGAAACTAAAAATTTGTCAATCAAATTTCTGTGCCAATGGTATTAACTTCATGAAATGTACCCAACCAATCAGCACACTTTGTAGGCGCGGTTTATTCATTCTCTCAGTGAGATCTGAACCAAACACAGAACACTTGCTCTCAAAATCTCATGCTAAAAGGACGCGCTGTTTCAGCCCTCCTAAATTTCTTGTTTCTATGTAAGTTGTATTGTCAGCAATAAATGTTATTTATTTTAAAAAATGCCTTCTGAAAAAGATTAAACATCAACTTACACCATAACACATCATTTAATTTTTATTAACTATAAAAACATCATTTCTCTATGTTCATGTTCACTAATGAGTCACTCAAATCCCACTAATAAGAGAAGCATATTACAAGACAACAGTATGATCAAGTATTAGTTTGAACTAAATTTTGAAAATCTCAGTTTGTAGCAAAGCAAATTATCTAATTTTATTTGTTTGCATCAAATATTTCACTCATTAACTAATAATCCCAGACAATTCTTTTAAGATTTAGAAGTCAAAGAAACTACATATTTTAGTTTGAATCTGATGTTTTAAAATTTTTGTTTTAACATTAAATAAATTTTTATATGAATGTAATTCGTTAATATATAATTATTTCGTACACAAGAAATAAAATTCCATAGGCAGATTTCAAATCACTACAGACATTCATGCCTAAAGTTGAATTGAATCTACTAACTGTTTATCTGAAACCAAATAGTGATAATTTAATTACCAGCTCAACTCAATTAAAAGTATTCAGTATTAAAAAAACATTATGAATCAAGATAATGCATCAAAAAGAATTAGATAGCACATACGAAAAATTGTTTCTTGTCTAAATCGTTTTAAACTAATAAATCCAAACAAATTTTTTTTCAGTTACATAAACAAAAAAATTCATAATTAAGGTGTATTATCCCATCAAAAGCCCAAATACTGATTAATGAGAGGAAAGCTATAAGTTAGAAATTGAGATACCCATGTCTTGGTATCATGAAGCGCTACCAGGCTTCAATGATTGAAAAGTAAATTTTATTGTATTATTTTACTGGCATTCCTGTATTTTTCATATTGCATTTATCCTTTTATATGTATTCTTTAAACAAAATACACTAAGAGATTTTTAACCCAATTTTTTTTAATATAAAAATTATGATGATTTGGAGTGTTTTGAAGCATTTGTCATTTTCAAATTATGGATGATTATGTATTTTTTAGTATATTCACCTTAAAATAACTATGAAAGGAATACCATGATTTACTAGTTTTCCTCAATGCTAATAACTTTTAGCTGAGAATTTTAAAAACTTTGTATGTAATGTGTTGTAACAAAGATTACAAAAAGGCCTTTATTTAATAATTTTTAGACAAATAAAAATAATTTGCTGCCATTTCTGTATTTGTATTCAGTTATTTTTTAACATTCATCCATTTTTTAAAAATATTACATATTTTTAGATATAATTCTTTTGTGCACTGAATAAAAAATTCATTGTAAAAAAGAATTTTAGAGGTACTATTTTATTATCTTGAATATAAATCTTAATTATTTTAGATCTCCTTAACTGCAGTACTTTCAAAGATCATTTTATGTCAATAATGCATACTATCCAATTGATTTTCTTTGATCATATCATAAAAAATATTATATTTTGACTATTCATTGATTCCCAATAAATATAAATAACAAAGATTTAATATATAAAATACATAAAATTGTCATATATATGAATTTATATACTCTTATGTTGCCAAAATATTACATTCTAATTTTTTTTAAAAAATTTAAATTTCATAAATTTAGTCAAAACTATTTTTTCTGACTTCTAATATAAAATGAATTTAAAAAATAAAGTAAATCTAAATTTGTTAAATTATGGTGATCAATAATAAATGTATCAGCTAATTATAAAATAACTAAGAATTAGAATTTTTAAATATAAGTATTAGTTAACAAATACATATATTGAAAAAATTCTACTTCTTGGCATGGGAAAAAGAAAATTATTACAACTAATCATCAAAATCAATATTTATTAACTGATTTTTAAATTGAAACTTTAGTTTTAAAAATACAAAATTATAAAGGAATTATTGAATAAAAGATTAGAGAGATTTGTTTTTTAAGGGTTGACACTGAGAAGAAAACATGCCATAAAAATATTTAGTGATGCACTACAAGTAAACTCAAGCTAAGAAATTTAATACTATCCTACACATCAGTTTGTTGTATAATATATTTAAATTGAAATGAAGAGAATAGAATAAAGAATTGAACATGCTACTAATGCAGTAAAACTTTCATTTTTCCAAAATTTAAAGCAATTTCAAAGCATTTTAAAAATTAAGCTAGTTATTAATTAACTTAATAATAGAAGTGTAGATAGGAAAAAGAAACAAGAACTGTATAATAATTTTAATATTTTTTTTAAAAAATAAAAGAATGTGCCAAGATGAAAAAAAAATCAGAATTCTACTGCATTATGTAATAAAAGAAAAATTTTAAGTAGCATGTTAACAAAACTTTAAACTATGTATAAGCTTAACTAAATTTTAGAATTTTGTGTGATGTTTTCAAGAAAGAAATTAAAACAAAGCTCGCAAACAAATTATTTATTCCGATGACTTGAAACAAAATTTTACAATTTTAGTAAACATTATGTACATGTTTACGCTTATACACAACAAAGTTACAAATGAGTGATCAAAATTTTGTTTACATGCTACGTAAGTTCTTGCGTGCTCCTGAAGATGAAAAGGCCACGAGGCTGCAGAGGTGGGTTAATATTTGCAAAGAAATATATGTACGTGCTGCAGAAAGTATTTAAAAACAAGCTTTTATATTTAAAAGCAGTCTATACCTTTATCAGTTAATTTTGCACAGGCCTGACAAAGTAGTAAGTCAAAGTTCCACAAAGGCCCACCACCTGATGCTGGAGAGGTAGTTCCACAACTTTTGCATTTCACACATTTAGGACACATCTGAAATAAAACTTTGTCAGATGAATTTGTAAATATATTTTAACATTAAAAACCTTGTACACCAATTTAAAAAACTCCCCTCATAATCGTGCGTGAGATCAATCTCAAATCAATTAATAGAGAGAATTCAAAGTTGCTTCACAAAGTAGTCTAAAAAATAACCAAACAGAATTTTTTATGTTCTATTGTCTAACTACAGCAATAGAATAAATTAATATAAAGCTGCATAGATATAGAATGGATGACTTATTGATATTGAATTAAAATATGAATACTTAATCAACAGCCTTTTACATCATAACATCTAACATAAATTAATAAATTTGGAAAAATGCATTATGGGAATGATTGTAACTGATTTGTCAAACTAAACTTTAAAGTGAAAGTTTGAAGTAAAGTTCTAAGTTTTATAAGAATTTACACACAACTAAAAGAATTATTATTAACTAAGAATTAAAGTCCAGATTCACAAGATTTGCTAATATAAGATGTGAAAGCAAAATGTCAGCATATGTAATACACATGTAGTATGGTTTTATTTGTTAGGAAACTTAAGTGTTAAAATAAGTACATGTTCTGAAACATTTAAGGAAAATTATTAGTCAAACTGTGATATTAGAAAAAATAAAACACAATGAGCTACAATAAATATATGTATTTTCTTTTTATTTTGTACACAAAAATTGACTACTAAAACAAATTATCTCTGTTAATTGAAAAAAAATATCCTTCTGTAATTATTAACCAGTAATTGAAAAAAGGAGAATTTTACAAGAAATTAGTGTGGATATTATGAGCAAATATGAATTTTTTGAACATACAGAATAAGAAGTTTTAAAATTATATAAATATAAACAAAACTTATTTCTTTTTCTGCATATATGTTACTTTGTTTGATTTTTAAAAAAGACAAGCAAACACAATTTGATAAAAAAAAAAAAACAGTAATAATAGAAACAATTATGTAGGCTAAAATAATAAAGGTATATGTTATACTGAATAATATTATAATTATAAAATTATGTTACTTCCTCATAACATAAATTGATTATAAAACAATATAAAGAATTTTCAAAACAAAATATAATGTAAATATAGAAAGATAGATACTTTTTTGACATTTTGTTGTAGTTGTATATTAGAGATTAATAATTTTTTTCTTCTTAATGTAAAAAATTGTTAACTTGTAAATTCAATAAAAAATTATAGGACATATTTAAAATAATTTTTAATAAAAATGATCCGAATTTAATTTTATTATTAATGTACTTCATGATATTTAAGCATTTTGTCAATTAGAAAACTATATACATTTAATAAAATAAAAATTGAATAGATTTTGTTTTTTCATGATAAAATTTAATTTTTTCAAAAATTATAACATTATATATAATATCAATTTCATAAATTAGTAAGATTTGAATTTTAGCAAACCAAATTACACAACAGAATTAGAAACTGGAATCAGATAAATTAAATGTTCTACATAAACAAAAAATTTATATAAATAATTATCCTTTAATAATAATTAATTGCAAAGTAAAATCAATAGGAAAAGATAAGAAAAGTATTGGAAAAAAACTTACCCATATTCTCTTTTTCCTAGATGGTTTGGTGGGATAATGCGGTGTTAGACACTCAGAATGGTAAGTATTCTGGCATTTTTTACACTTTAATAACTAAAATATGAAAAATATATTATATGTATAGGTATCTAAAACAAATTTTAAAATAATCTTGATAATCAAAACAAATATTGAAGCTGTATTTAGAATTGATGCGCAACACTTTTTTTTAACTGTTTCCAATTTCTGATTAATTTATACATGATGTGCGTCTTGATTAAACAATACATATATTTATATGTACATACATCTATATATATATATAATTGAAAAAAAACATTTATACACTAAATTAAATATTTTATATATACTTACATTAGTTTTTAAGCCACAAACAGCACATGTCTGACATTTCTTGCAACACCAATTTTCAATATTTTCTTCATGTGGTACATCATTTTCAGGCAAGCAAAATGTATGATATGGTTCACAACATAACACACAAAAGATCAGCTGCAATATTATATAAAAAAAAAGTAATGTTTGAATTGAGAAAAATTGTATGCATGTATTTTAAATAAATATATAATGAAGCTTATTCACTGTGCATTACTTATGATGTCAGTTATAGTTAGCTAATAAAACAATCCCAGTAAACTAACATACAAAATATTTTTTTTAAATTTATTCACATAATTATTAATATTAAACGATTTTTTTATAATGACAAATCAACAAATTAAACTGAAATCAAAATAGAAAAATTATTTTATATAAAACCTAGACTGTTGTTAAAAATTCACTTTATGTAACTGTACATTATATATAGAAATAGTAATACTAGTCATTTTTGAACAGAATAACTAACATAAACATATAAAAATGTATTAAAAATTTATGATAAGTTCTATCATTGAGAACTGAATATTCCTTTTTAATATAAAATAGATTTAAACTTTACACACGATAAATAATTATTTTTCTTAGTAAATATAATCTTAGTAAAAAAATACATGTTAAGATAATATTATTAAACATAAATACATGCATATGGTGCAATACTTGAAATTTGTAGTTAAAGTTTTTATTACAAAATAGGATATGAATATAAGAATTTCTTAAATTAGATGACATTATTCAATTAATGATTAACAAATATAAACTTTTTACTCTACATTGAAAACAAGTCAAATACAGAAGATCAATTTTATGAACTCATAAGTGCCAATAAAATACACTATTGGCCATTAAAATTGCTACACCAAGAAGGAATGCAAATAACAGAACGATATTTATAGGACACATACATTAGAGTGGAAAGAACAAGTGATTAGATTTATAGGAAATTAAGATGTATAGATCTTGAGAAATCAGTACCCAGAGCAGCCACCTCTGGCTGCAATAACAGCATTTATCCGCCTAGGCATGGAGTCAGAGATTGTATGGCATGTTTGGGGTCTCAGTCCATGCAGCTTCAACACTATGCCACAGTTCATCGACAGTAGTGGATGGTGAGTGATAGCGTGCCAATCGCTCGGCAACCATTGACCACACATTCTCAATTGGTGACAGATCAGGAGAACGTGCTGGCCAGGGTAACAGTCGAACCTGTTCTGTATCAAGGAAGTTCAGAACAGTACGGGCAACATGCGGTCGTGCATTATCCTGTTGAAACAAAGCATTAGGGAGGCCTCGAAGATAGGGCAGAGCTACTGGCCTTAACACATCGGAAATGCAACGGTTGCTGTTTAAAGTGCCGGTAGTGCGAACAAGAGGTGATCGAGACGTGTATCCAATGGCACCCCATATCATCACTCCAGCAGATGGGCCAGTATGGCGATGTCCAATGCAAGCTGGAAATGCGCTTTCTCCACGATACCTCCAAACACGGATGCGGCCATCATGGTCCTGTATACAGAACTAAGATTCATCTGTAAAGATGACGTGATGCCATTCCCACGTCCAGGTTTGTCGCTGATCACACCATTAAAGGCACTCCTGTCTGTGATGCAGCGTCAATGGTAGCCAAAGCCATGATCGCCGTGCAGACAATCCATGCTGCTGTAAATGTCATCAAACTGTTCGAGCAGAAACTTGTTGCCCTGCAAATGACTCCATTTCTTGACTCAGGGTTTGTGACGTGGCTGTACAATCCCTTGTGACCATGCGAATATGATGCCTGTCTTCTCTGCTGTTAGTGATGGAGGGTCACTGAGATCCTGCATGACGTTCCGTATAATTGTCCTGAACCCATCGATTCCATATTCTGCTAACAGTCATGCGGTCTCGACCGACGCGAGCAGCAATATTGCGGTACGATAAACCGCAATCCCGGTAGACAATAATCCTTCCTTGATCAAAGTCAGACACGTGTTGATAGGCATTTCTTCTTCTTACACGAGGCATTACCAGGGGTGTTTGTGGGACCCCTAAAAATGCCCGGAAACTTTTACCGGCTTACTACCGACATTTTGGAGTTTCGAGAAGGGGGGGGGAGATATTAAAAATTACAATTATGAAGTATTGAATGACGTAATTATTGCGTTTTCTGCTTTCAAAGCAAAAAAAATTACCCAGATCAAAATAAATAATTTTATTATTATTACTTCCTTTTGAACGACGATTTCCGGAATTCCGGGGTTTCCCCAGAGCACAAACACCCCTGCATTACAACAACTTTCTTTGCCAAAAACAACGTTGAAACGGAAATTGAGTATGTGAAAACTGCTGTCAAATCTCCGGTTTTATACACATTGTAGATGACGCTACTGTCGCCTGCTTTGTATGAATGCACTGAAAATCTAATCATTTGCATATCACAGCAAGTTCTACCTGTCATGCAAATTTCACGTGTGTGGTGTGCCGCTTTCCTGGTGTGGCAATTTTAATGGCCAGTAGTGTAGTTCTTAAAATTGGAAGTTTGTAAAATAAAAGCATAAATCTTAATGCTGCTTTTTTTAACGTGACTGCTCTCTTTGTAAATGCAGTACTTATAAGAAAAAATAATTTAATGTGAACTATAGCATACAAAACAAAATTCATACCCCAAAACAATTCTTATTTTCATTTTAATCGATAAAATCCAGTCATTTTTTCTAATTCCAAGCTATCTCTTTAAATATACATTTTCATTTTTTCGATGTAGAAAAACATTTTATTATGTTTTTTTTTCAAAAAAGTACCTCAGTCTGGTTTGCTTATCACATTTGCTTGTTCACAACAATACATGACTTTTTATGAATCATTTAACAGTTCTCATCTTTATTCTGTTCTCAGGCATTGAATTATCCAATACTTCTTGCATAAAATATACATCTAGTCTACATTCAAAAAGCCTTGAAATTAAATTCAGTTGGTTTCTTTGTCTAAGTTTATGGCTAAGTAACTCATCTTCACACATCATTATAAATGTTCTCGACATTCTACAATTATGGTGGTTTTTTAATAACCTACATGTCAAAATGGCAGCAACATCATTCCAGGGATAGATTGACAATGAGCCTAAAGTCTTAATTCATAAGGTGATTCCAAACCAAAGACATTCCTTGCGAAAGTACAATATGATGTATAGCTCTGAAACTATTGAGTAATTTAAAACACTATACAGGGGTTAGATTAGCGGAAGAAAATCCATTCAAATTACTTCACAATTTCAACATCATTGTGCTGTTACAGTTATTCACGATTCTGAAGATTTATAATTCTCCAATAAAAATGTTCATCCAAATTTCACACAACATTAAAATAAAAAAATTAAATGATAAAAAATGAATGCACACAAAAAATACATGTATTTGAGTTTGTAGAGATTTCTCAAAATTTTAGTTTGAAAATGACAATTAAAATTGAATATTGTGTTAATAGGACCATGTTAGGGACCAGTCACTAACTTGTGAAATAATGAGTGTTCATAAATTAAAGATTAATAAAAAGTAATCTCTATGGTACTGTAAATTTCACTTAAAAGGTTTTTAGAAGATTTATAAAAAAAGATTTCATAAACATCAATAACACACCCTTTCTTCTCCTGCACTACCACACAAATAACATACACATGGAAGAGGTATTTGCTGTGATGAGATCAAGGCAAATCCTTGTGAAGATATTCTTTCAAAATCATATTCTTCCTGTAAAAGTTCGATATAGTTTTTAAAATTGCTCCCACATATAAGTAAACTTTTATAAAAAGTGCTAAAAATGAAATGAAAAAATAAAATCTATAAAATATAATAAATAGTAACAAAAAGAAATAAATCTATTAGAATAAATGGCTCATGGTAGGGTCAATTAATCATTTTAATCTTTCATAGAATTAAAAAAAATTGTTTGGAACTAAAATTTGGCAGATTTCATCAGTAGCAATAATAACTGATAAAAAATCTGAAGTATCAAAGTTTCTAATGAGTACTTTACAATTTCAGATTTTTATTATTATATTAAATTCTCTGAAAAATTTATATACATTTTATTTTAATTAATCAAACATAAATGGACTATCATGGTTCAAAAATTACAACTTTTGCGAGTTAAAACTTAAAAATTAAATAAGATCAATTTTTTAAAGGAATATTTATTTTCAAAATTCTCCTTAAAAAATCAGTTTTTATTACTTTTTTTAATGATACTGAACATATTTTTACTGTTATTAATCGATTTAGCAAATAAAAGTGATGAGTGTTTTATTTTAACAAAGATGAAATTTATTTGACAAGATGATTTCTTTGTAGAAACAATACAAATGAAACACTTGAATCTGTACTTGATTTTGAAATTTTATTTTGGCAAAATCAGATACAGATATTAAAAAATAAATTTTTTAAGAATTCCTTTATAATTTAGTAGATTAAAATAAGTTGAAAATTTCTATTTATAATTAATAAATATACTTAAAAGTTCATAAAGCTTTTCTTCAACATATGTAAATAAAATTAAGAAAGTAATCCAATAATTGAACTTGAGAAACTCATCAATTAATGATGCTTTAGTGGCAATAAACTCAGAGGATGCCAAAGTAAACAATGTTTTTTTAATTAAATACGGAATGAATTTTATTTCAGCAAGTAAAATATAATTTATACGCATATTATTCACCCAATAATCAGCATAAATATAATGTTTCTTTTTATAATTTTCCTCTTCTTCCTCCTCTTCTCCATTGCTTTCTTGATCACCAGAGCCTGCAGAGCCATACTGATCCTAAAAACAGAAATTTATAATTAATAATTCAGTAAAGTAACAAACATTCTAACTAAGAAAAAAATTGAAAAAATAAATAAATAAGGAGTGTTATGGACGCTTCAAGGATAAAAATAGATTTTTCAAGGACACATATAAAGTCTATTTGAAAGCAAAAATTTCTAATTGACTAAACAATTTCATCATGATTCTATAGAATAAGACATCATTTTTAAAATTTTCATAAACTATTCATAACAGTCTAACAGAAAAAGTGTTTATTATTAAATTTACTTTTATATACTAAACTAGCAATAATTTCAGCAAAATTGTTGAAAATAACTTTTTGATAAGTAAGTAATTAAAATATCTATAGGAATGTTGATTTGCTTTTAACCATATTTTCCTGTATATAATCCGCAGATTATCCGCTAAAAAAGTTTCGAATTTCATTTTGTGTATTACACGTCCCTGAGGATAGTTTGACAAAAGCTGTTTTTTATCAGAAAAGTTTAAAATTAAGTTTTGAAAGAATAACTGTTTGTGTTTCATAGAATAAATAACAGAAGGTGCCAATATTCAGTTGACTTATTTTAACTATTATCAGTATCATCCAATTATGCTTAAGAACCAATTCAGTTCTTCTGAACAGTTATCAAAGTTGCAATTTGTTAACGTCATATAGCATTCTGACTTGACTTGAAATGTTTCACTCTGAAAACATTCAAATTCATATGTAGTCATAGGGAAGTGAAAATTTTTAAGTTACAGAGTAAATTTTAAATTGAAAGCTATAGGGAAGGCAAATGAAAGAAATGTTGACAAATGTGTAATGTAAGGTGTAAAAAAGCAGGTGCAATACAAAAGAAAAAATGTATTCCATTTGCAGTTAAAAAGTAATCCATTTCTTTCATTTAACCATTAACAAAACAAACATCATTTATTTTTTTAAACTATATCTTGCCTTGTTTTAAAAGTTATTAAAATCTAAAAATAAGTTCTACTCATCTTGGACATTGATCAATAGCGTGCTTTCATCTCAGTTAATTGCAGTTTGTGCTGAGGTGGATCCAAACAGATCTTTATCATTTTTTTCAGTAGAATTTATTATATTTTTAATTATAACGAATATTTTCTATTTTATTTGGCACCAAATTATTAGCAGTATAAATTTTCCACTATCCGTCGGGAAAATTGCTGCGGATTACATGCTTGTGCTCGAATAAAGGAACTTGCTGATAATATACAGAAAAAAGAAAAAAAACAGTAATTAAATGACAGCTTCTGCAAAGAAAATTCTTACGACCTATTTTAAAGCTTTTATTGTTTATCAGTGGTTTGTGATATTAAATAAATACTTATGCAATAACAGTTTCAAACATAAATATATCAAAACCATACCTAAACAAACTTGAGGATTATCCAATGAGAAACAACTGTTAAAACTTTTAAAAACTTGTCATTCAAATAATTAAATAGAAAAGTCATTTTGAATTTTAAATATTATTTTAAAAATGAGCTGCTTAGAAAAATCAAACTCTGAATAAGTAATTTCAACATTACTTAATCACACATGACAGTAATTTTCAATTTTCATAGAATTGATTGTAAAATGAAAAATAAAAAATAAAGTGAGAATTTTTAATCACCAAAATTACATAAAGATTAAAACCATGCTAAATGCTTAACAATAAATAAACTAACAAAAGATATAATAATCTTAAGTAAAACAGCATTGCATAAATTAAGAAATAAAACATGTAATCCTAAATGCTGCAAAAACTATAAAATATTTATTGTACTTCTTAACATCGTTATAATCCTGACTTAAATATTTTAGGACAGAAAAGTTGATAAATGTAATACCACTATAAAAAATGAAAGATTGCTAGAAACAAAAAAATTTTCACTTTTTTAAAGAAGATTTTGAACACATTTTAACATTTTGCAAGCACTTGATAATGGAACTTTTTCCCCAGAGAATTTTTAAAAGTTTTAAAAACATGACTTGCTTTTATTTTTAATATACATCAATTATTAAAGTAAAAATTCTAAAAAAAAACTGTATATATTAAAATTTTTAAGCTTCTCTTAACAGGAGTTTATAAATGTGGTTATGATTTAGAGTTGTGATTATTATTTAAAGATGATCATTAAAAGGATTTTACTGTACTCGACAAAATAATTTGCCCATAAAATCTATTAAATTTCAAATAAAAACTTTCCATAATGTGAATGTTCTTTGTGATAACAGAATTTTTTTATCAGTCATATTTAAATATTTTAAAAAAGCTTTAACTGAATGACATTGATTAGTCACATCTAACCACACATGTAATCTTGCAGATATATATTTCAATAAATTTATAAAAAATCGAATATGCTTAAAATAAGATGGTATAAACTTGAAATTATAAAACATTGACAGTGGAAATCATAAAACAAATTTTGGAAAATAATGAACTGTACAAAGAATGAAAGCAATTTTTCATTAACTACATCATAAAACATCTTCAGGGTGATAAAATTATTTAATCATGTATATTGTGATAATAGGGAGAAAAAGATAGCTTTTACATGACAAGTGAAATTTTTGTTAAGTATCTAAAATTCTATCAGAACTAAGGTTAATAACAGATATTAATATAAAAAAGTTTGCAAATATTTTATTTACCTTGTCTTGGTTATATTGTGATTGCCTTAAATTGTTATTTTGTCTGGAGTTAGAATTCCTGTATCCTCCACTATTAGAAGAATAAGACAAAATATCATCATCATTACCTAAAGCTGCATTGTATATAAGAGATGGAGCAAAACTAGCATTTTTCATCTGTATAATACTCGAGGAATTTTCATACAAAATAGTATCACCATTTTCTTTGTCAATAATGTTGCCATTGACTACTTTTTTCTCAGTAGACCCAGATATGCCACAATAACCAAGGTCTTGAAAATCAGACTCATAATCAAAATCTTCACTGCAGAAAGGTGTTTGAAATTGTGAATTAGTGATAACATTGGTGTCAGAACAGTCTATTTTTTCCATGTTAATAGACTCTAAAGTAGCATTCTGCACAAATTGGGATTTCACACCACCATCACACAAAACATTGTTGTGGGAAATGTTAATATTATCACTAGTACTGTTTGAGGTGGTGCTGCTACTGTTACCACTAGAACTGCTGCTACTACTTCCAGAGCTACCAGAGCTGGAGCTAGTAGAGGAAGAGCTACAGCTGGAACCACAGCTACTGCCATCTGGACTTGTAGGAGAACTTGATGAAGAAGTTAATGAAAGTCCAATACCAGAAGGACCATCACCCCCAAAACTTGAGTGATCACCAGAAGGTTTATCTTTGGACAAGTTATCACTTTTTTGTTGCTTAGTACCTTTCCTTTCTGAAGCTGGTAAAACTGGTCTCAGGCAACGCCGATACCTAAATTGAATAAATTATGATTGAAAAAATTATAATAATTTTCCCTCAAACCATTAATAATTCATGAAAATAAAACTTACATGCAGGCTTGTTTTATTGTATCAGGGCCCCCAAATTTTTTCTTATCCCTAAAAAGTAATGATATATTCAAGCCACAAAAAATGCAAATATAATTATCAAAGCTCACTTATGACACATAAACATTAGTTATCTATATCGAAAACACTAAAAATTGAGAATTTAGAATAAAACTTGCTTAGTAAAGTATCCATGAGAAATAAATAGGTTTGAGAAGTGTATTTGATGTACTTAGCTTTAATTCATACAATTAAACATGACAGCCAAAAATTGGGAAGTTAGCAGAAATCGTTAACTATATATAATGAGTTATTATTAAATACTATAAAAAGTTTAAAATTTTTATAGTATCTGTATAGTATTTTATGCAATCATTATATAGTAATTAATTTAACCATCAGGACTTGGTATTTATTTATTTTCACACACAATTTTACTTAAAGAATTATATAATAACCAAACCACTCATAAATTTTGATATATTCTACATTTAAAATTACTTATTTACTTATAAAGAATTGATAAATTACAGTAGAACTCTAATTATCCAAACTCTGCATATCCGAACTACCTTCAGAAAAATAAATTAGATTGAAACATATTGTGATTCAAAAAATATTATTTCTATCAATGCATGCTATTTAATACTAAAGGATTTCAAAAGAATTCTGTCAATTTATCCCCTTTCCATTCATGACTACTTACAAATATCAATTATAAAAGATTAATCTGATGTATTTTGTAGAAAACTAATATTTCCTTTTTACATAATTAAAAAATATATATATTAACTATAAGGTAAGAACAAAATCACTAAAATTAACTTTTAATTTCAATTTTTTAAAACACTGAATATTAACAAACCTCAACAAAGAAGGTTTTTGAATGTGAAATGCTATTTAAAAAGTTAAAAGTTTCTTTGTAAGCACCTATATCCAATATCATTAGCAATTATGGTAAAAAATATACCTGACAATAAAATATTTCAGAAGAATCATTTAAGATTTTACAATATACTAATGGCATAGTCCATACTTGGAAAACATAGATGATAAAGCTTTAAATGATAAACTAAATAAATAAATAAAAAAATCAAGGAATAGAAACTTTCAGTTTGTGACAAACTTTTAAGAAGTAAACAATTAATTCTGAAAACAATGTTTCTAGTCACATTTAATAATTCTTGAATAAAAAAACTGAAATCAACATTTGCTCCAATTTAAGACAAAAATATTGTTTGAATTTGATCTTTTCCCAACAGTTATTAATATCCTCATTATATTAAAAACAAAAGATTACTTACTGACTAAATGATTCTTTAATTGAATGTATATTTAATTTTATTGAACATATTTTTATGGCATCTATTCTATGCACAACTATACATTCTTTAGTCATTTTCAACGCAACTTATTTTTCATAACTATGTTTAAAAAATAATACCCCACCTCTAGTTATTACTTCTTATAAAAATTGAAGTTACATCCTTTAATGTACAATAGTACATATCTTTCTAATCTCAATTTCAAAATATATAAAACACAAATCAATGAGATGTCAGCACAGCACAATTTACATGTAATCAAAAATTTATATAAGTAACTGCTTGAATTAATTTTTAAAATCCTTAATAACAAAATCTTAGATTACCAGAATTTTACTGCAAGTTATGGATGGTTTGGTTGATGACTTATGCAAGTCTTTTTTCACACACAAGAGCTATTGGGGTTTAAAGTTCAAGGTAAATTCTGAATCTCACTATTAACATCAAACCATGTAATCAAAACCAAACTTATATACTCATGAACCAAACCATTTGGAAGCCAGATTAGCTTTAAATTGCAGAACATGATTGCAGAAAAGATGCAATAATAAATTTAATATCAGTTTGGTTCATTTATCAATTTAAAACAGCTTTTAGCACATGTACTAGATTTGGAACTATGATTTATAGAGGATTTAAAACCACACTGCAGATATCTAATCTTCAAGTGGAATTTGAATCCCAATTGTTGAAATGAAAGCTGAGGTTCATTCAACTGCCAGTTCAGCATCAAAATATTGATCTTTTTACATACTGTCAAATAACTTAAACTATCTAAATTCTTAAATTAACGTACTAATTACCTTTAGTTTTACAATGATAAAATAAATTACATATAACACTTTTCATATAAAACAATGCCATTACACATTTAAAGATCAAGTAATACCAATCATGCATATTTTAAAAAAAGCCTATAGAAATTAAAATGAGCTTTTAAACTTGATAAATTATCGGGTTTTTCAGAGTGTAATTAAATTTTTTTGGGAGGAGGGGGAATGAAAGACAATTTTAGTATAATAAATAAATATTTTATTAAATTATATATTAGCTATTCTGGTCCAACAACTTTTGCTATCTTTCTGGTAGTAGCATGATTCCCTGCTCATAAAAATTTTGGTCTTTGCTGGCAAAAAACTAATCTAGATGATTTTTGACCTCTTCATTTGAAGTAAAGGTTTTACTGTCCAAAACATTTTCAAATGACTGGAACAAATAATAATCCAAATTCACCAGATGTGGAGAATATGGCGGGTGTGACAGTGTATCCCATTCAAGCTGTAAAAGCTTTTGGCAAGTGACCAAACTTGTATGAGGTCTCACATTATCTTGGTGAAACACAACACCTTTTCTGTTGATTAATTCTGGCCTTTTCTGTTGAAGTGCATCATTCAATTTGTTCAGTTGATGTGTGTGACAGTAGACTTCCGAATTGTTGTGTAATCCAGTAAACTCCCCCCCCCCAAAAAAAAGAGATTCCTTTAAAATCTTAGATATCACTTTTTTTGATGGATATTGGCTTTTGAAATGCTTTGAGCCAGTTCATCTTATTTGACCCCAGTAATGATACACTTCAAAAATGGATCATTTTTGTAACGTTTGAGATAGTTTGGTTTGTCGCTCAACGGTCATTTTTTGCACATGAGGGCTCATTAGACTGGGACCTATGGTTTAAAGTGGATTCTGAACCACTACAAACATCCATGCCCAAGGTGAGATTTGAACCCACGAACTGTTGAACCGAAGGCCATAGCGCTAACCATTCAGTTGCTATCTCAGCTGTGATGTTTGAAGCAGCAAATCACAGGCATCAACGCGACGACATAAATTTCTGTCCGTGAGAACATTGGAACCCATATGTCGAGCTTCAAGGTTAAAATCCAGGCCTTTCAAGTGGTCATAAATAGTTGAATTTGATAAATTTAAACAGTTACTGATCTCAAGTATTGTTATTTGCCGATTTACATCAACTAATGTCTTTATCAGCTTCAACAAGCCTTTCGGAACATGGTGCATCTTCAACAACAAATTTGGAGGATCGAAAATTTGCAAACCAGTTCTGGCATTGGCATATTGTCAACACATCTCTATACGCATTGGTTAATTTCTTTCTGGTTTGAACAGCATTCTTACCTTTTCTATAGTGATAAAGAAAATATGACAAAAATACTGCTTATTGCTTTCCATATTTAAAATGGCACCAATCAAAAACTACTGCATAGAATTAATTGAACTTCTTTACACACAAGTCTTGCTATGAGCACCCAAAACATATAATGATTATGTGGCTTAAGTATGAAGTTGGGTTCGAAAAAATACAATTAAATCCACTGTTGGGAAAAAACTAAATTACTTACCAAACAACCCAGTAACATGTATGTGCTGAATTTATAAGTTATTTATCACAATTATACATTATTAAAAGAATATAAACAGTGTAATCAATAAAGAAAAAATTAAACTCTGGGACACAACAGTCCATATGGGGCTCCAAGATACACATTGCCTATATCCGAGTTCATAACCAAGGGCCCTGGGGCCACCAGCAAATTTTTCTTGAAAACCATAATTTTTTGTATGCTTTTAATTCAATATTTTTCAACTTTGCATTATGTAAAGCTTAAGAATATTTCCTTGTTTTATGCCTAATTGAATTTACATACAAATTTTATAATTAATTGCAGATTAAAATTTAAAATACTAATTACTGTCTGTCAAACATTTAACTAAATACTTAAATAAAATTGAAAATATTCAAATTTTATAAAACCTTATAAAATTTATTGCTTTTATTTATAAAATAATTAAAAATAAATGTTGGAATTTTTTAAATTTTCAAACATTAACAGTTTTATGAAATTAATTTCGAAAATTGTTTCAATTTAATTCAACTTTTTAAGCATTTTGAATAAAATACAATTGTAATGATAAAAAAACATCAATGTAAATATTTATTGCCTTGAGATTTTTTGTAAAGTAAGGCTAATTCAACAGGAATCCATAATTTAATGTGATTGAATTCACTATAAATACCAATGCTTGTGTTGCCAGTTGAACCCATGAACTGAAGTTTGAAATACAATTTATGTAACTATCAGCACAATAAAGATTTGATAAGTTGAATGTTTTAAAATTTTCGATGCTGAAGACACATCTTTAAAAAAATATATTAAACATTAAAGTGTTAATTATTTTTTTAGTAAATTTAAACTGGTAGACATATTGCATCACAATTAAACTTACTTAAAAGAATAAAACAATTTATTTAAATATAAAAGAAATTTACACAAATGAATTCGAAATAGTATAGATTTTTAAATAAAATATGCATTACAGCTTAATATTTACTCTATTTTCAATACCTTCAAAAAATAAAAGTTTTGACTGTAAAAGAAATAACAAAAGGCTTGTCATTAGTAGCACCATTTTGTTAATGAGATTATCACTTCATATGGATCAATACTTAATCTTTTATACTTATTCCGCCTTTGTCCAAACTAAGTATTGTAATTGATATTCTGTATGATTCCCTTGTTAGATAGAATACACAGCTGATATTAAATGCCTGTATTGTATTTTTACAAAGAGAAATCCTAAACTCTGTCATATATAAACTTCTGCAAATTGCTTGTGTATTTGCAAAGAGGCAAGATGAAATTCAGCAGCATTAACTATGGTGAAATTCACGTTTTCAGTAAATTTGTATTCTTTTCCTGATATTTTCACAGAATAAAATTTTTCTCAAATTCTACATTAACCACAAATAATTGCAGTATATCCATAACTGCTTAGAAGCTAAGCACATTGATAATATGGAAAGTATTATAGTCAAATAACATATTTTACATTTGGCCACTTATTTTGAACTGTGTCCAAAATCTTACACTTACTGCTTAGGAATATTCTATAAATTGATGAAAATTTGATCTCATCTTAGTTTTGCCTTTTATGCACTCACATGTTGGTGAATAATATTGTTTCTCATGGACAAATGATAACAGAAAAATTCAAGATAAAACTAAGCAGGTATACCTAATTTAATTTTCCTTCAAAGCTACTGATTACAAAATGTGTCGTTATTCTAAACTGAACATCATTCACAGAAAAGATGATGTATCAATATGAAGAAATGATTTGTTTTAAATGAGTTTGCTAATAAATTTCTTTTTCATTATTTCCAGGAATAATCAAGAGAGTGGTTGACATAAAATTTGGAAATTCAAACCAATTCTAAATATTTTTTAATCTATCATTAGTCATATTTGAAATATCAAATCTTTAATAATTATAGAAAGAAATTTTAGGATAAGAATTTTCTTTTTTAAGACTGTTTAGTAAATGAAATTATTAAGTTTTGTAAAAACAGCACTTTTTTACTTATAATAAATTTTTACCACTTATGATTAAATAATTGGTTCATATGATCTATTACATATTAAGTTTTCTAATATTAAAAAAGTAGACTATGTGATTGTAGTTTTAATAACATTTATGTCAATAAAATATCAATGTAATATACAGGTTAAATATAAACTATTTCTATTGTTCAAACCCATTTTATAATATTTTCTCAAAAATAAAATTGAGTTCTAAAAATATACAAACATTAGAGCCAAAACTATTTACAAATAATTTTTTTAAAGTGATAAGAATAAAATTAAATATATTATCTTGATGTACATTAAAAATTTCTATAGATAACAATTCACATATAAATAAAATTTCTTATACATAAAAATATTTCTCAAAAAAATAAATAAATAAAACACAAATAAATAAATAAAAAACCTCACTTATTTATTTTATTTAAATTGTAAGAAATCTTTATTTCCTCAGTACATTTTTAACTACAGATTGAAAATAAATAATGCAATTTCTCAAAATATTTATTGGTATAAAAATATAAAAGTTGAATATACAATTCAAACTTTTAGGAATCACAATGAGATTTTTGACATAAAATGACAATATTTAATGAAGCTTAATAATGACAGAGAAAAAAGAAACTTACAAACAATAAGCACATTTCCCACAATCATCAGCAAGGCATCCTTCACATTGCTTGCAGCGAACTTTGCGTAACTTTCCTGTTCTTCCAAGTGTTTTGGTTGATGATCTTTGCGAACTTTTTACAGATGTAGTCTTCACAGCACTTTTATATGAAAATTTTAGAGTTTTCTTCATTTCATTTCTTTTTCCTAATTTTAAAGACTTTTTGAATGAGTGTTTATGTAAATGCTTCATAGATTTTTTCATTAATAATTTTCTCCTTTTCTGTTCTTTTTGAATGAGAAGCGATGATTTCTTCAACAAATCCATATGCGTATGACCTTTCAATTTAAGAGCTTTATGGGTTTTCCTTTTACCTTGAGTTTTCTTAGTTTTAGTAGGAGATAATTTAGTAGCAGGTATAGTAACTAAAAGAAAAGAAAAAAATTAACATAATAATTTGTTGGAAACCAACTAATCTAAATACCTTAATAGTGATTATTAATTTAATGAATCAATGTTGAATTTGAGTATGACTCCATAAACATCTTGAGTATGGTTATATTTCTATAAATATAAGTTAATGAACAGAATATTGTCATAAAAACATTTTTCTTTCAAGTTTCCTACCCTCATTCTCCTATATGAATTGACAGCCAATCATTCCTCCCAAATGGTGAAGTTGATTATTTTATCAATTAAGTTAGCCATTAAGTTAAGCTATTTTATCAATTAAGTAAGTTAAAAATCACACTTTCTTAATTATTAATTCATGAGATGAATAAATTTTTTTCAACTAAAATGGTAATCATAATATTTAGCTTTTTACAGAAATTTAATCTAATATTTTTTAGGAAAATAATCGAATATCATTCCCTTGAATAATGGCCTCAAACAGAATTTTTTCAGAACAGGAAAATATTTGAAGTTTTTGAAAATTTTCAAGAGCCATGGATGAAATTTACAAAATACTTTTCAGGAATAATCTGACTACTGATACCTTAAAGAGACTCTGTGAATCTTAATAAAATTATTAAAATATATTAATATGAAAATCTAATTTTAAAATTCATTTTTATAAAATCATAGAACTTTTCAATAATCTATTTTTATCATAAAAATAAAAATAATTGATTTCAATGTTTTTATTTTTACAACTGGGAATTTCATAAAAAAAAAATATATATATATTAGCCCTTTTATTTTTTAATGCAAATTATTACATATGCAGTTGAATACCAACTTACTATGAGTTTCATAGTCCTAAATGGAAAAAATATAATAAATAAAACATTAATAAAGTGAATAAATTACATTTTATCTTTAAAGCAAAAAATATACTTTCATATGTTTTGTTGAGTGAAATGCCCTAGCATTATTCTTAACATTATTTAAATAGCTCATTGCACTTTTTCTTTAAGCTTTTCTTTTTCATCATTTGAAATAACTTCAATACATAAAATATACAGAAACAAAATAAAATTTCGATAGCAGATATAATATTTTACATTAAGCATAAATTAACAATCCCGTATGATAAAAAAATAATTTAAAATCATATTTCTATACAATGAACATTCACCACTTTTAAACTTCTTAGTTGACAAGCTACCTTTTAATTGAAGCATTTATAAATATATCCATACTAGCCAACATTTGAAATTTTTTTAATATAATCTTTTAAATCTCTAATAGTGATGTGCACAAGACATCTATTTAGAGAAAATTTTGAATACAAATGAAACCTTATTGCACATTTTGACATTAATAAATATTTAGCATTTAAATGAATAAAATGAAGGAATTTGAAAAAGAATTTTCAATTTATATGAAGAATTATTTTCAACAAAATGAGATTTCAAAAATCTAAAATTACAGATGCTGAAAGATTTCACTCCTAACACTTAAAAGCACTAATATATTCATAAAAAAGATATATTTACTTTAAAAAAATTTTTTTAATCTTTAATTACGTAAACTGTTTATTCAAAAATCATAGTTAGAATCTAACTAAATTAAAAGTGGATAAAAATGGATTTTGGAATTAAAGTCCATTTTTATCCACTTTTAATTACACCTATTGAATGAAAAACAAAGTTTTTTTGATAAGGAAAAAGAACTATGAATTCTTTTTGTCTTTTTTAAGGCTCTTTCTGCGTACACAGTATACTTATAATTGTTAAACAGTCACGTTCAAAAAACTGGAAACGAAACTTTATAATTTAAAACTTAATAATCTATATAATTCTATTACTCAGTCATAAGACCTTACACTTCATCTAAAAATGGCCAAACTATACAAGTTAGAAACTATGTATATTAAAAATTACAGGTAATTAGTAGATAAATAAAATAAAAAATTTTATTTATCATAAGAAAAAGTTTTTAATAAGTGGTAAATCAATATTTAATAAAGTTTTCATTAATTTTTACAAAAATAGAAAATCTATGTTGGAAAAAATATTGAGAACAGATTTTAAATTGCATATAGTATATCTAACATTGCAATAGTTTCTTATTTTAATGCATTATAAATTACCATTTTCTGATTCTAATAATTTATTTTCTTCTAGAGGAACTGTTTCAAGAATTTTCTGCTTTTCTTCTTGAGGAAGAGCACTCAAATTAAATGCTTCTTTTGGCTCGCTAGGCTTTGGGAAAGTTGCTCTGGGTAATCCTAAAGCAACAGCAGCCCTTCTGCATACATGTTTAATCCTAGGCCCACGAGTATTAACTTCTTTAGAAATAACAGGTTCTTCTAAATCTAAAAACCATTTATATTAGAGCAAAGAAACAAACATAGTAATACAACTTTAAAAGGTAAAAAATGCATCAAAAATACAACATGAATTGACATTTTTTAAAAATTGTCAAAATGAAATGCAAATCATTCAGTAAATTGAAACTCATTCAAAAAATCCTTCCATTCTAATCCTAAAATCTTCACATTGTTATATTAGGCTATAATTGCATTGATTAAAAATATTCATCATGAACATTTTAGCTCTAAAATTACAAGAAATTTTAATAAGTCTTAATTGCTTAAATCTTATTGTTTAGTTATTAGGAGTTAGACATCTTTGCACTTAAGGTAGTATTTTGAGCTAAATGCACAGTTTCTTCAGTTCTTTTTGAGTAACCTTTTTTCTATTAACAGTGTGCTACTATCCTTTAATAGAGCTGAAATATAAGCTCTCATAATTTATGAACAGGGTCCAAGCAGATTTTCAAACTATACCTACAGTGGCCACAAGTATTTCATTTGGAAGATACTGCAAAACAGACATTAAAATTTTCTTGAAGTTAAAAAAATTTAGATTTCTATATAAGAAATAATCTAATATATACAGTACATTATTATTATCATATATGACTTATAATAAAATAAATCATTTAATATTTTAAAGTAATGCATGTCAACAGAATTAGAAATAACAATCATTTTTATAAAACTATATAACAATTTTTCACATTGCTCTTTTCTTTTGTAATAACTGAATCATTTGTAATTCTAAAATCTCAGTACTTATGTCAGCATAAATGGTCTGCAAATTTGATACTTATGATAACAGCATTTCAGAAAATTTCAATATGAAATTTTCAATGTGATTAAAATATATTTCTGATTGATATATTATTTGGAAATTTGCAATTACCATGAAAATATGAATTATTTTGTTTTATAATAATGACTGTCACTGAAGAAATCTCAAATGAACTTTACAATGAGGCATTCTTTCTCCCTTTTTTAAAAAAATTAATTATTATATGTTTCAGAAGCTTTTTACTAAGCAAAATAATTTTTTCAACTAATACTAAGGTATTAAACAATCTAAAATACATTAAATTTTCAATAAAAGGTTTTATTCTTAGGTCTGAATTCAATTTATTTCAAAACACAATTTTTGTAACTAATTTTGTGAAATGAAATAAAGTAAAATAATTCTAAAAATAAAATATCAGGTTGGTTTGTTTGTCGCTCAACGGTCATTTTTTGCACACGAGGGCTAATTAGACCGGGACTTACAGCTTAAAGTGGATTCCGAACCACTACGAACATCCATGCCCAAGGTGGGATTCAAACCCACGAACTGTTGAACCGAAGGCAAGAGCGTTAACCATTTGGCTGCCAGCTCGGCAATAAAATATCAGATTGAAATAATCAATATTGTGGTTCAAAATACATCACCAAATAAAATTTAAAAGTTGATGGAATTAATAAATATATACTTCTGTTAAACAAATGAAATTTTTATATAATCCATACAGAAAAAATTCTCATAAAAGATGCATAAAATAAAATGTGGGATTATTGAAAAATCATAAATACATAAGAATAGCACATATAGTTGCTTAACATTGAAAAATTTTTATTGAGAAATGGAGGAACACAAATAATAAGTAAATTTTTCTAAAAATTTCACCAATATATGTAGCACAATGCCCATTAGACAATAATAAATTTTAAAAAATAATGTTTTTGAATTTAAAAGATCTGAATCAAACTAATTACTTCATATATAATTAATTATATAAAATTCAGTTTGCTGTACCTTAAAATTATATGCTATATTTCCTAATTTAAAGAGTTTGCAATAGAACTTATACCTTAAATTATTTAAAATTACTAATAGAAAAAGAAAGAAATAAAAAAGAGAAATAAGAAACAAATATATTATGCTATCGAAATCTTACTTTATTTCACAGCAGTGTATATATATATATATATATATATATATATATATATTACATAACCTTATAAATATAATTAGATGTGATAATCAAAAACTTTTTCCGACTAAAATGCTATATTTGACATTTAGTTTTTCCCAGTTAGTTCAAATATATACATAATATTGCTTGTATTTTTTAAAATATCTTGTTTATTGATCTAAAAACTTTTAAAAAGAATAATTAGAAAACAGTAATGAATATATCCATACAAATAGAATCTTAAGTTCATTTTTGAGGTCAAAATATTAAAATATATTACAAAATTTTAACGCATTCAAAGAAGTCTTTAATATTAGAACAATTCAAAAAATAATTACATGAAAATAAACAATCAAAAGCAATGCAAAATTTAATAGAAATCTAAGCATAACACCAAATATTAGAAAATGCATTTTAACCTTCAGACTACCAATGGAGCACATACAGAATAAAATAAATTATCATAATTGGAATTTTAGTAATTCTACAAACCATTGCTTGCTCTTCCACTAAATGTCAATTCAATAAAATACATGTTAGTTCATCAAAAATGAAAGGCAATAAGCAAAATTTTCTTGTTACTTGTTTCATAAATGAGGATTTTACGTGGGTATGTGTTCATAAAGTCAAATTGTTTCTATCATTATAAGTATGTGTCCTTTGCTTAATTCTTTAAAAAAAAGTTTGATTATACCTTATATTATCAATTTAGTAAATCATATGTGAATATTAAATCAGAAAATTTAATATTATTAATAATAAATATAACTTCATTTTATTGGTTTGGTGATTTTTTATCCCAATGGTAATAGAATGACAAATTTTATTTAAAAAATTATATCATAAATTATAAAAAAGAAAAAATAAATGTTTAGATAGAAAAAAATTTAGATTTCTATATAAGAAGTTAGTTAGTCCAGAAGTTAGAAGTCCACAAAATTAAAAATGGTAGTCTAAAAGTTAAAAATATAGAAAATATCAATTTCTTATAGTTTAAAACTAAAATGTTAAAAAAATTAAATGCAACAGTCTAGTTTCAGAAACTTGCATGCTATATATAGTTAATTATACATAGTATTAAAAACAATCAATACACTTTTTACTTTTTTTAGGTGCACTAAAACAATCCATAAAAAAGCAAGAAAATGTAAGCACTAATGACTAGTAAGCAATATATGGAATATTTCTATATGTAAAATAATCTGCATGATTAAATTAAGAACAAGTAAGCATATAAGTATTTGTTCACAGCCAGGGATAAGTGATTTGGGGAAAATGCCAGCTCAAACGCCACCAGTAAAAGCCATTAAGTTGCACACGAATCTTGAATACTTACTTGGTACCTTAAGTTTATTTTGAGAATTAACATTTCCAATAACAGGAGCTATACTTGCTCTGATCAATGTTTCACTTTCAGCAACATGCAAAGATTCCTGATTTGAAATTTTTGTAGGTTTCTTTTCATCTCTATTTATTACATTTTTTGATTGATCTAATACATTTCCTGGCAAAATAAGTTTTGATGAGACAGTAAAATGATCACTATAATTTGTCGACAGTGAATCTTCAATAAGTTTAGAATCTTTTACAGCATTATGTGGTGAATGTCTCTTAGAAGTTGCTCTGGTTTCTCGAACAGAATCACAAATTGTTTGTCCAGCAAAAGTAACTGCCGAAGGCTGGCTTGTTACATTAGTCACTTGAGTGATTGTTTTTTGAGGTAATAAATCTTTAATAACTTCACTTTTATTCCCTTCAGCAAATCTTGCTAAATCTGTAAATGTTATTGGCTCTTGCAACAAGACAACATTATCTGTGAAGAGGATTACAAATTCATGAAAATTCTTTAAAAACTTTTTTAGACCAGTAAAATGTACAAATATACCAAAATAGAATGCATTATATTTATCTTTTATTTTGAATATTTTAACTTTATACAAAAATATTTTTAAAAGATTTAAAGTTATGAATAATATTAATAATTGAGATTGAATTATTAACGATTTTAAACAGAT